>CAUYUJ010006112.1:0-55947 GCA_963575745.1 Prorocentrum cordatum
AGGGAACATGAAGGGGGAGAAAGAGGAGATCGAGCAGTCTAGACGGGTGTGCGAATCAATGCTTCGAGGAGGACGGAGAATGAGGAAATGGAATTGGACGAGGAGTGATGTGTGAGAGGAGGAGCGGGAGGATGGGGGAGTCTCTGCAGGCGCTGGCTCCGCATCCTGCGCAGGGGTGTGGCTGCTGCTTGTCACGGTCTGGAGTTTTTGGATAGCGTGTCGCTCCGACGGTTCTGACCGACCACCCTTCGGCGCAACACGCTACAGTCGGGGCCTTGAAGAAGGAACCCTTTTGGTTGGGGAGGGGTTCCGCGTTCCTGAAGTGTTTCGCAGCTAGCCTCAGGTTTTCCCTAGGTTTTCGAAGGGGAATCGAAGTTTAACTTATGGAGAAAAGGGGCCTCGTTCCTTATTTAGGGTTCCTTAGGTCAACGCCCCTACTGTATCCACGTGCCAGCCCCAGAGCGTCCGCATCCCAAGCTTTCCCGAGCCTCCCGCCCCGCGGGGCGGAGCGACGCGCCACACACACATTTGCAGGGCACAGCGTGTCGCCGGGGCCGCCGCGGCGACACGCAGAGCAAGAAACTTTGACCGTATTGTCTGCACGCCTTGCCGCGGCACGCGTTTATCTTGGCCGCCCACCAAACCGCCCCAACCCAACCCGAAGGCCACGGTTTGCCCTCCATCTCCAGTGGGGGGGGGGGGGCCGGGGAACATCGAACAAAACACGTGGAACTCGTACCCCCCCCAACCCGAAATTCGGGTCAAATTCGGGTCTTCGGGTTGGGTTGGGGTCCCAGACCCCCGACGTCATGATTTTTTCATGACGCGACCCCCAGAGGTCCGGACCTATTCGCCGGGACCGGTTTTTCATCCTGAGTTGTTTTTTGACGGTCCCGAGGGCCGGTAAGGGCCCCCAGAGGCGGAAAGTATAGAAAAACCTTCCGTCGTGATTTTTTCATGACTCGAGGGGGTCTGGGTCGGCCGCGCTGCTCCCGGCCGCCGGCTTCGTGCCATGCTCGGGTCTCCGGTGGCCGCTCGGGGCGGTGCGGCCCCCCCAGCCCCAGAACGCTCCCCCGGCCACGCGCGCAGGGGGGCAGGGTTCAGTCGGGCCTGTCCCCCTACAGGGGGATTTCTGACGAAAATCGGGGGAACGCAAGACCCGGGTTTGCCAGGACTCGGGTTCGCCATCGTTTTTTGACGACCGCGACTCGGGTTTTGACGAGGAGGAGTTTCGTGGGATGTCTGCAGCGGGAGGCCTCGTCAAAATGCAGGCTCGGCCTCGTCATTTTTTTGACGACCTCGTCGGGGATTTCCGAGTCCCCCGTACCTGGGTCTTACGTCTCCCCGAGAAAAATAGAACACATAAAAAATACCCCCAAAAAATCAGCAAAACAAATTATTACAAAAATAGTCCCTCGACTATTTCAATTTGCAAGGGATCGTGGCCTCGGGGGCGCGAACGTGGCGTAATTGCTTCAGGATTCTGGTTTCGGGGGCGCGAGTTTTGCATAATTTACTAAGGATTATAGCCTCGGGGGCACGAATCTCTTGTATTTTTACGTGTCCCGCGCCCCCCCTAGGAATTCTGAGAACCCTCCCGGGGGGCGCTAACCAGGGCCCTTTTCGGTTCCCCCCCCTCGCGCGTACAGTAACAATTTACAGTGGGAAGCAGGAAGCAGCACTGTAACAAGTGAAACTGGAAGCTGGAACTGGCGCACGGAGCAGCAACCTTGATCCTCGCAGCCTGATGGCCCCGCAAGGGGACCGGCGGACTTCGTCAAAGGCCCAGTGCGCGGTAAACGCGCGGCTTATAGAGTACACCGTTGGATGCCAATTCGTCTGCCCCATGAGATTATGATGAACACCTACCGAGATGACCCGACTTGCATGAAATGCAAAAAGCAGGACCCCAGCGAAGTCATGGTCCCAACATTGACTAGGCACCCTTTTGTCGAAGAACATGGGATTGCGAATGCGGTGCCACTCGGGATTTACAACGACGCGACACCCGTTGGCAAGACTGGTTCGGTACTGGCGGGTTTCTGCGACATCGCGTGGCGGCGCAAAAAGCACATCGTGTGGCTATTGCTGCAAAAAATACATGTGCACATGCGGGTACAATGGCCGGTGCGCTACAGATGCAGCGCAAGCAATTGTTAACAAATCATTGGACTGCTTCGCTGCTGGGACACACGTGAACGATCGCTTCGACAGGCTGCCCCGGCGGGGGAAGACCCCCAACGCGCTGAGAATGCAGGCGAACCTTTACCATTCCATGGAGCCGTCACGGAATATAGGTGCGATTAGCCAGAGCATTGCGATGTCGCGCGTCTCAAGAGATGTAATGCTAGGTGCCCGTGCCCGAAGTGCAGGTGCCGAGCCGACAGCGCGCATGCACAATGCGCCACTCGGTCTGCTGTTGGGCTGCCGTGGGACGAACGGCCCATGGGTGACTACGTCGACGAGCTGACTAGGCGGATCATCGCGGCGCGCATCGCTTGCCCCGAGCAGCTCGAACGATTGGTCAGTGGGTTGCGTCTCAGGCACGCGCGCCCATGGGGGGGCGCCTCGGCGAGGGCCATGCAAGAGTTCCAGCTCCGCTCGGGTGATTCGCTTGCGTGCGCAGAACACATCTTAGATTTGCATGCTCTCGAGGGTTGTGGGCAACGAATCAAATAATACCCCCGCAACGTGTGTGACCACCATGTTTCCAGCTAGGCTTGCATCAGGGGTAAATCGATGTCGTCTGGGGCGCCTCCGACAGCATGTATGCGCGACGAGGTTCCTACTTGGCGTCCGCGACGGCGCGCTGTCTAAGGCGGGGGCGTCAGTGAGCCGATTGTAGATTCGATTCGCGTCCCAGTCCAGGGGGTCCAGCTGCCGTGCGACGTTTTATTCTTCCGAGCCCATGATGACGCAGGTGTCGCTGGTATTCCAAGCATTTGCAGTATTCCAGGGGTACGTATGCAAGGCATTCATGGCCTTGCGGTTTCACATCTTGCCTCGGATGTCATACGCGCAGTCGATTTGGGAGTGGTCCAATGTTGGGCAGGAGCAGCTTTGAAAGAGATGCTTGAGTCGAATATTTACGGCGCGACGGATGGAATCGCCGAGGGTCGGTTGGCAACAGGTCTATTGCATCTGAAGCAAAGGCTTAGGAAGTGGTATAGGAGGCTCAACAAGCTGCACGCGTCCTCTGAATTAAGTAAGATCGACGACGCGTCGATGAGAATGCTGGGGTCGCCAAAGGACCCTTGCTTGTCTGCCAAAGGAGGGGGGGGGGGGGGCGAGGTATCATGGGCTTCATTTTGCAAGAAATGATGACATAGTGTGACAAGTTGAGGAACTGTTCGGTGCCTGCGGACCTGTTTGAGGCCGGCTGCGCTTTGAAATAATTGTATACGTTGATGTCCGCATAGAGCAGAAGGATTATTGTAGAAGTGCGACACCAGTTGATGGAACACCGTGTCAAACATTGCGCCTTGCATGGTGCAGTTGGTTTCAATTATTATCCGAAGCGCCACCTTTTCGTTCGCCTCACCAAAAACGTGAGTGACAGCGGCAATTTCAGGTTTCACACTACATACGAAGATGAAGCACTCAACCTTCTGATTCGCAACGTCGGGAAACATCGCATCCCGACAACTGTGCACTTTCTGTGTTCGAGCGTTTGCTCGTTGGCGAGTATTTGTGCTGATCCTTGCCAGGTGGGATATAAGTACGTATATATGCATACGTATCGACACCTGCATCATCATGATCACCATCATCTTCGTCATCATGATCATCATCATCGCCATCATCATCATAATTCGCATCGTCATCACCATCGCCATCACCAGCATCAGCATCATCACCATCATCATCACCATCGTCATCACCATTCTCATCATCAGCATCGTCGTCATCATTTTCATCCGCATGGCCATCATCATCATCATGATCATCATCATGATCATCATCATCATCATCATCATCATCATCATCATCATCATCATCATCATCATCATCATCATCATCATCATCATCATCATCTCCATCATCAATATCACCATAGTCATCATGGCCATCATCCTCGTCACCATCGCCGTGATTCATTCACTTTCACATCATTGTCCTCATCGTCATCGTCATCATCATCACCATCATCAACATCATCATTATCATGATTACCATCAGATGACCATCAACAGCAGCATCACCACCAACATTCGTTGAAGGCCCCGCCACCTGCCACTCGCTGCCCCGACGCCGCTTTGCTGTCTTAGCGAGAACGTTGAAACATGCTCCCCGTGCAGGGCTTCGCCCTCCCCGCCGCACCCATCACACGCTTCGCGGCACCATCGCGAGCTCCACTGACGGCCCGGATGGCTGTGTCGCTTCGCAGCCTCACCGAGAGAGCTTTTAGAAATGGCGCTAGAGTAGGAGTATCTAGTGCATCGAAGTCGATTTGGCAATTGTCGAAATTCAGGGCTGGACTCAAAATTTAGGTCTGGACTCATTTTAGGTCTGGACTCCAAATTTAGGTCTGGGCTCAAAAAACGCTGGTTCTGCCAGAAGTCTCAAATTTTCGGTTTCGTTGCCCAAACCAGCGTTTATGAATCGGATCCAGAATCTGATGTTGGGTGAAGCTGTGGGAAATCGGATCCAGGGTGAAACACTGTACCAAATGGACGCCGGGAGGGCCCAATGACCAGATTTGGCTTCATCCCCCCTCCTGGCCCATCCTCTGTGGTCCCAACCAGTTCCGGCCTCCGGCCGCCTCCAAAGCTCGAGGTTGGCTATTGTGAAACCCTTACGGCCGGTGCCGCCGACCCTGAAGACGACGACGACGACGACAACGCTGGTTATCGCTGCGAGTATTGCACGACCTTTGCGCCTGCCCAGGACGAGCGCCGCGTGGCGGCCATGACCGACCACGCCCTGAGGGTGCACGCCACCTCGGGCGCGGCGGTGCTCGCCAATGCCGCGGAGCTGGAGGACGGATGCGCAAGGATGGGGGGTGAGGAGCACGAGGAGGAAGATCACCAGGATAAGTTTGCAAGAGGGGGACGGAGAGGAGGAGGAGGAGGAGGAGGAGGAGGAGGAGGAGGAGGAGGAGGAGGAGGAGGAGCTGTCTGGCGGGATGCTGACGGAGGAGGAAGGGCACGATACTTAGGCTACCTTGTTTTTCCGGATGAGGGGGAAGGAGGCTGCGGAGGAAGAGAGGCGGCGGCGGACGGCGGACGGCGGCGGGGGAGGCAGGAGAGGAGGAGTGGTCAGGTTCGACGCAGGCGGGGACCCGGGGAGCGAGGAGCTAGAGGCTGCGGTGGCAGAGGAGGAGGAGGAGGAAGAGAGGAATGGCGAGTTGGAGGAGGGCAGGGGGATAATGAATGAGGAAGCGGAGGCGGGAGACGGACGGGATGGGGGTGTGAGGAGGAGGTGAGGAACGGCAGGAGGAGTAGGACTATGCAATTTGCGGCCAGGGTGTGACCGTGAGGCCATTTCTATCAAGGAGAGCATCGGGCAGCCATCCTGTCCAGGGTCCGTGAATGTTTTGTCTCACCTGCCTGGTTTTAAATACTTTACGCAGCCACAGGGATGGAGGACGTCGTTTTTTCTCATAGCGTTCTCGCCTGAGGCTCCCCGAAGCGTTATCAGCATGTATGTGCCGATGTACATCGGTTACGCTGGTGGAGGGCGGCTCCTCCTTCAAAAACAGGGCTCTCGCTTGAGACTCCGGGCATATCCATGGCAGGGCCGTGAAGTCGTGCATCAGTCTGCCACAGATGCAGGGCGGTTCCTTCTCAACACGCGGCCGTCGATGGACACTGTCCGAGGCCTTTCTATGGTATCACTTGTTCGCGCTCCGTATGGACAGAATCGTGTAAGCCAGTTCCCTCTTGAAGCAGGGCTCTCGCCTCAGCGGCAGGCCGACGGGACCCTCGTCTTTCAGGAGGGCGCCTGCTGGAGTGCAGGGGCTCACTTATAGGGACAAGGGAGGAGTTGGGACGGGAGGGTGTATTGCAGCATCGTCGATGCGTCCTCCTGCTTGGGTATGTCTGCTCGCCGCGTTTTTCCTCCGCCTCCGCGTTTTTTCCTCGCCGCAGCTCCGCCGCGGTTTACCCGCCCATTTCGACGAGCTGTGTGCCGGGGCCTCTGATTCAGCGTCCTGGGCTTGCTCCAGTTATCCTTTTCGTCCTGGTCCCTTCCCCTCCCCTCTTTGCGACCTCTGGGCAGGTCTACCGAGCAGATGTTCGCTCCAGGACGGACCTCTTCGCCCAGCACCAGGCGCCGCGGGAAGGGAGAGGGGGAGGCGGCCTCCGCCCCCCTGCTGCCGTGCGCCCTCTCACGCTCCTGCTGCTCCCCCCTTCTCCTAATTTCGCAGGCCTGGAGGTTGACACCAACACCAATATCGGCGGTGTGCCTCCACAGGGGGAAGAATATTCCGATCTCGGTGATGGTGGTAAGATTCTGGCTTCCGAGGTGGCCGAAGTATTACCACCAACACCGAAATCTGTGCTCATCTTCCCCCTGTGGAGGCAACGCCTTGTGTTGGTGTTGGTGCCCATTTCCAGGCCTCCAATTATTGGCTTCGCTCTCTTCGTGCAGTCAACCCGCTCAGCAAGGGTGAGCAACCTTCCGGAGGGTACCCTTGCATCCTCGGCTCCTCGGTCCATCATTGGCCACTTTCGTTGGCCGCGCCCCGCTGGAAAAGCTTCGAAATGGGCGCCCAAGGCCCTTGCATCCTCATCGCGCACCCTTGCCATACGGGTTGACTTTTATCCCTCTCTGTGCTCGCCTCGTCTTGGTGAGGGGGGCCGAGCGGTCCCACACCGCTCCATGGGTGCGTGTTCGAAGAGCGCGGCCTCGCGGTGCGGATCCGTGCCAGGACTCGTGGCCGGCCCCGCCCCGAAGGGAGGAGGAGGAGGAGGAGGAGGAGGAGGAGGAGGAGGAGGAGGAGGAGGAGGAGGAGGAGGGAAGAGGAGGGAGGAGGATGAGGAGGAGGAGGAGGAGGAGGAGGAGGAGCTGGAGGGGGACGGGGGAAGAGGAGGAGGAGGAGGAGGAGGAGAGGAGGAGGAGGAGGAGGAGGAGGAGGAGGAGGAGGCGACGCCACCGAGCGCCCCGCCCCGCTGCCCACCCACACCCTCGCGACGTGCCCGCGACCCCACCGAGCGGCCCGGCCGCGCCGCCGGAGCACGCCGACCCGCCGAAGATATCCGTCCGCGACCGGCCCCCACGCTCTCCTCCTCTTCCTGCGCCGACCGCGCCGACTCGCCTCCTCCTTCCTCCTTGCTCCTCCTCCTTCCCCCCCTCTCTCCCGCGCCCGCGCCTCCCCGCCCGCCTCCTCCTCCTCCTCTCCTCCTCCTCCTCCGCCTCCTCCTCCTTCCTCCCTCCGCCTCGCTCCTCCTCCTCCGCCTCGCGTCCTCCTCCCTCCTCCCCCTCCTCCTACCTCCTCCTCCCCTCCTCCCTCCTCCTCCTCCTCCTCTCCTCTCCGTCCTCCTCCTCCTCCTCCTCGCCTTCGCCTCCTCCGCCTCCCTCCTCTCCTCTCCTCCTCCGCCTCCTCCTCCCCTCCTTCCTCGGCCTCCTCCTCCTCCTCCTTCGCCCTCCTCCTTCTCCTGCTCCTCTCCTCCCCCCCCTCCTCCTCCTCGTCCATCCCCTCCCTCCTCCTCCTCCTCCTCCTCCTCCTCCTCCCTCCTCCTCGCCTCCGCCGGCAGAAAGGCCTTGCGGCCGGTGCCGCCGACCCTGAAGGGGGACGAGGACGACGACGACGACGACGACGACGACGACGACGAGGACGACGACCGCGACGTCGACGGACGACGTCGACGGACGACGAGGACGATGACGACGACGACGACGACGACGAGGACAAGGACGAGGACGAGAATGACGACGACGCCGAAAACGACGACGGTGACGCCGACGACGATGACGACGACGACGACGACGGTCCGCGACACATCCACACTGTTTTGACAAGGCAAGTCGGCGCCTGCGTTGTGTACAAGTTGATTTTGCAAACCACTGCAGCCAGCCCCCTGGTCTCCAGAGTAGGGCGTCTGTCGAGACCAAAGCTGGCCGCTTGCCAGACGCCCCTCAGTGAAAGTCAGCTTCGGTGATTGGTATTGGAAGAGACCAGGCAGCCGTGCAGTCGCCTTCACCTCTGCCCCTGCCCTCTTCCACTATCGTCCCTGCCCTCTTCCACCATATTGATCGTCGTCCTCGTCTTCCTCCCCCCCTACCTCTACTTCTCGTCCTCCTCCTCTTCTCCTCCTTCCCCTCCTCACCCCCCCGAGGCCCATGCTCCTGGTCTCTCGGACCCGTCCCTCTACAGGGGCCCGCCCCTCTTTCTACCCGCTGTCGAGTGTGTGGGCATCCCGAGGGGTCTACCTTCAATGCCCATCCGCAGACCTGCGACGTCCTGATTTTTTCAGGACGGCGTCCCCGGAAGTCCCGACCCTCTCCCCCAGGACGGGCTTTTCCTCCCGAGTCCTTTCTTGCCGGCCCCGGGGCCCGGCGAGGGCCCCCCGAGGGCCCCCGGGGGCCGAAAATGGCGAGAAGTCGCCCGCCCTGATTTTTGTTACAGTGGAGACCCATGCCAAGAAACACCCTGCTTGCCTCCAGGGTGCCCTGAGTTTCTTGGGTTTCGATTGTTTTGCTATGGAAGGCATGCTGCCCACACCACAAATCATTGGACGCCCTGTGGTCTCAGGGTTGGGTTTCTTGTGGAAGGTTTCTTGTGGTCGGGCCCCTGTTGTACGGCGCGAGCATGTCTTGGTCAGCCTCCCGGCAGATCCTGCCCCGGCAATCGGCACCCTCCCGGCAGATCCTGCTCCGGCAATCGGCACCCTCCCGGCAGATCCTGCTCCGCCAGTCGCGCCCGCGGCGACGGGCGCCTCGTGCCCCATCGCGGGGGGCTCGCCGCGGCCCTGCCGCCGTGCCAGGGCGGGGCAGCAGGGCGCCGCTCCTGCGCCGCCACGCCTGCCGGGCCCCACTTGGCATCGCTCGGACGTGTGCATTTTTCCTCGGCGAGGACCATCGAGGAGCATCCTCGATCATTCGGCGACAAAAAACCACGCACGAAACCAACAAAAAACACAGGAAATGGACGTCCGAGCGATGGCCAGGGCCTCTCCGACGACGGTGCTGGTGATGGGCCTGGCTCCCACCACCGCCGCCACGAGTCGGAGGGCGGAAGGAGGTGGAGGAGGAGGAGGAGGAGGAGGAGGAGGAGGAGGAGGAGGAGGAGGAGGAGGGCCCCCTCCCCCTCCTGCTTGTGGTGGTGGCGGTGTCGAACAAGGCCACCAGCTGGCATGCCCGCACCTCCGCCACATCGTCAATTCCGCTTTGGTGTTTTTGAGCAGAGGCCTGCGTGGAAGCGATGGCTCTTGAGGCCGCTATAGCCGTGTTCGCAGAGAGTCCTTCGGCGAAACGTACGACTCGAGCTCACCGGACGCAGGTTTTGCCGTCGCTTTCTGACGGGATTCGTCGGGCTTCCACGTTGCACGGTCGCCTCACGCTCTTCGGATTTGCCCGGTTGCCCAGGCTGTCCTGTTGCGCAATGCCAAGCAATGCGGAGCAGTTCAAGGCAAAGCCACGCAATGCCAAGTAATGCCAAGCAATGCCACACAACGCCAAGCAATGCCAAACAACGCAGAGCAATGGCAAGAACTGCCAACCAATGCCAAACAATGAAAGTCAATGCCAAACAGCGCAACACAATGCCAATCAATGGAAAGCAAAGCAGCGATTCCAAGCAACGCCCCGTGGTTGCCCAGGTTTGTCCAAACCAAGGCCAAGGCAAGCCAAGCCAGTGCCAACCAACGCAGAACAAAACCAAACAATGCAATGCGGAAACACATCATGAAATGCAAAGCAACATCAAGCAATGCAACACACTTCGAAGCAAGGCGACGCAACCTCAAGAAATGCCAGCGGTCTAGCAACGCCAAGCAACGCGACGCATTGCTTTATTTGCATTTCTTCAGACTCGCTCAGGATTTCTTTGGACAAAAGAAGGCCCCGAATCGGGGTCGCACCGGAGGAGGAGGAGGAGGAGGAGGAGGAGAAGGAAACGAAGTAGGCCCCGAAGTGGGGTCGCACAGGGTCCATGTGTTTTTGTTTGGGGTGGGCGTCCAGGGGCGCCTGGAGACCTCAGAGGCCTCGGGGGACCTTGGCTTACTCGTTGTCTATTTTTTTTGCGGGTGGCCTCCAGAGACCTCGGGGGATCTCCAGAGAACCGCGTTCACCTTCTGGCTTCTTCCCTCGGCGGATGAACCATTGGGTTCCACTGTCGCGGTTGAGAAGTTCGTTATTATATTTGCTTCTGCTAATGCTGCTCCTCTTGTGGGCGGAGGCAATCGCGGACAAATTGGAAGAGCGAATGGGCATCGAGGACTGAACGGACACCGAGGCCTGAGCGACTTGCCTTGCACATGTCTCGCGCAGTCGGCCTTCTCCTGTCAGGAGCGGGCAGCGCAACAGCTCGTGGCCCAAGGCCAGAGGCTGACGTCCTGACGGCTGCAGGCACACCATGAGGTGGCCCCACGTACTGCGAGGGTGGGGATAGATGGTGATGAGGTGGAGGAGGAGGAGTAGGATGATTCAGGCCTCCTAGTTGGGATCCGAGTAGATGGGGTCGGAGGATCGCGCCGCATCGCCGATGCATCGGCGATGCGGCTCGATGTGGGGCCCGATTTGCTTCACGCCGACGTCGCCGATGCATCGCCGATGTATCGGCGATGCGGCGCGATCCTCCGACCCCATCTACTGCGAACCCATCTAGAAGGCCTCTAGATGACCTCCCTCCTCATCCTCCTCTCTTATCCTTCCCCGCATTCCCAAAATGAGAGGTGCAGGGAACGTCCCCGTTATGTTTTGGGTTCGGCGTTGGCCCTCTCGAAGCGCGCAGCCAATACTCATTGAGCCGGCGTACACGGTGCATCCACGATGTTGCAATTCCACCCTCTCCCAAGTTCACACTCATAGGTCCCTACAAGATGTGATTTTCATGACGGGGAGTATTCTACTGTACGACAGTTGTTTGAGAATCTTCGACCGTGTCAAGTCACGATTTCAGGGATTTCAGCGCCGCGAATCAAAATGACTGTTGCGCCCTGAAGATCCTAAATGATGATATATCACCATCCATGGGACTTCAACGCCGCGCATCCGAGTGGTTCTTGTCCTGACAACTCTGAATCGCGTCAGAACTCCATTCCTGAGAAAACAACCGTGCAAGTCCTTGAAACGGCTGTGAACGTTTAAGAAGAATGCGCACGGCACTCAGGCGAGAGCCACATTGTGAAAAGGAACCGCCATCCACATTTGAAAAGCGGTTGTGTTTTTCTCAGGGAGTGCCCGCGGCATTAAAGGGGGATACACAGTTTGCAAACCGGCCGCCCTGCATCTTAGAAGCTGCAACAGTTTCTGCCACACGAATGTGCGCGGGGCCAAAGCGAGAGCCACGTTTTGAAAACAACCCGCCCTCCATCTTGGAAGCTGCTGCTCGTTTCAAGCTGGGGGCCCAGAGCGGCGAGGAAGGCTCCAGCGAAACGCCCGTCCTGCCCTTGCGACGCTTGCGGCAGGGATGACTTCTTTGTCAGGAACGGGATGGAGTAGCAGGCGGAGGAGGAGGAGGAGGAGGAGGAGGAGGTCGAGGCGGAGGCGGAGGCGGAGGAGGAGGAAAAGGGGTCCGACTCCTCCTCCTCAGCCCATTGCTACGCAGAAGGAAGCTGCGCCAGAAGCTGCCGCACGCCCGTTCAACAGGAGGGCGCCAATACATTACCATTCTTCTTCTTACGCTTTTGATGGTGGAACCACTATCAAGTTTAACCATCCAGCGTTCGCGACGGAGACAGCCGGAATCCGCCAAAGACCGACGGAAACCGCCGAAGACCGTCAGAAGACAGCCGAAGACCGCCCATGGCCGATGAGCAACAAAGGGTGTAGGTTCGAATGTGCAGGCACTCCTCCTTCTCCTCCTCCTCTTCCTCCTCCTCCTCCTCCTCCTCTTCCTTTTCCTCTTCTTCATCCTCCGTAGCCATTTTGGCTCAAGATTCCATGTCGCCCAGCGGCAACGTGGATACCGCTAGACCGCGGACAGACCCAAAACGTTCGCCCATCACGGCCCTCCTGTGAGCTCCAAGGGGAGCAGACACCAGACCCCACCGAATCGGTGTGATTGTTGTGGGTGTGCTGCTCATCGGCTCAGCATGGCGGGCTCCTCCTGGCAGCGTGGCGCGGCATCAAGAAACAGTTCGAAGCGCGACTGGTTCTGCTGCAAGGGGTGCGTCAACAAGCAGGGAGGCAAGTTGTGGGACTGGGGCTCTTCGGACAAGCGCGCGAAGTGTTAGTTATAAAAGTGCGTTAGTTTCGGAGGCAACCGCATCATGGGGGAGCCCCCCAAGCACGTGCCAACGGTGGTGGAGAACAAACGCAGGGCGGAGTTTAAGAGTATGGAGAAGAAATTGCAAGAGCCTCTTCGCGAATAGCGACGACGGCGGCATATCCAAGGGCATGGACATCGACGGCGAAGACGCTGGCGGTGCCCCACATGCTCAAAAGCCGCGCCGAGGGAGGCAATCACTACGACGAGGCGATCAACATGTTCGAGCAGGAGATGAATCAGGTCAACCAGCGTTTCGATAATGCGAAGCCTTTGGACGCGAAGCTCTGCGCGAATCCAGCCGTGGCGGCGAGGGCCCCCTAGGAGACCCGAAAAGGCGAACACGAAGGCGAATGAAGGGCAGCGGCATCGGCCTGCTTCCTCCTCTGAGCCCCCCATCCTCCCCCCCCCCATCCTTCCCTGCTCCTTCCCGTCCTGCCTACTTCCTCCCTCTTCCCCCTCTCGTGCTCCCCTCTCCTCCTTCTTCCCCCTCCCCCCCATCCCTCCTCCTGCCTGGGCTCCTGGCGCCCGACGCCCAGCGGCCCCGGCAGGGTGCCCCCGGCCGCGCCGCTAGGCAGCCGCCCGAAACACGGGCGGCCGCGCCGCGCGGGGGAAACGGCGCGGGCCCCAAGGGGCAGGGCAGGCAGTGCTGCTGCTGCTTCTGCTGCTGCTGCTGCTGCCACTACCCCTCCTCGTATCTTTCCTTATTCTTCCTCCTCCTCCTCCTCTTCCTTTTTTTCCTCCTCCTTTTCCTCCTCCTGTTCCTCCTCCTCCTCCTCCTCCTGTTCCTCCTCCTCCTTTTTCTTCTCCTCCTCCTCCTCCTCCTCCTCCTCCTCCTCCTCCTCGCTCCTCCTCGCTCCTCCTCGTCCTCATCTTGCCTCTTCTATTCTCTGTGAGCAAGCTCCTGCTGTCTCCGCAGCTTCTCTGCCCAAGTGCCCCCCGTCGGCCGCGCGTGCGGGCGCCTTATGCAGGCGGTCGCACAAGCGGCTCTCCAGGGCGCTGGGGAGATTTTGTTCAGGGGGCTGCGGGCCGCGCTCTACGAGCGGCTCGTGGCTGCCCCCCTCTCTGTGCTTCAGGACCAGGGGCCTCCATCGCCTGCCTGGTCCATCCAGCAGGCGGACTCGTCCGAGGGTGAGGGGGCCTCCTGCCCTCTCCCTTCGGCGGGTTCCACCTGCCCCACCGTCTGCCTCGGGCTGGCGGTGGACCTGAGCGGCGGGGTCTCTCCCTGGCTGCTCAGCACGGTCGCCGCCCTCCTCTGGGTGACGGCCGCCTGCAGCGCCTGCGCGGGCTGCTGCCTCGGGCTGCTGGGCCCGTACGTGTGGCGGAGGCTCTGGCCCTCCGCCTGGCCGCGCGGCGCGGTTTCTGCTTCACCTGAGCAGGACCGCCGTGCGGCGCGAGCGCTGGCCTACGGGGCTCCGCCTCGACCTCAAGCGCTCGAGCGGGCAGACGCCCAGCGTGCGGGCGGCGGCGTCCACGGCGGCGCCCACTGATGGCGGAGCTGCCACCAGTTGGCGGAGGGCCCCTTTGGCCCGAGCTCTACCCTTTCGCTGCGCCCACGGCGCGCGACTACGCACGATGGCGCCTAGACGACGGCGACACCAGCTGGGCGGCTATCCCCCTCGCCTCTCGAGAAGGGGGCATCCTGCTGGCCCTGCCTGGTGCCTTTCGCTCTACAGCGGAGCTCGAGGCTGCCGAGGCGGATGGCTTTGCTGGGATGATAGGCCCCTTCCAGCTAGTGGACGTCCAGCTCCAGGGGGCCGCTTCACGGCCGCTCGCCACTACCGCATCCGTCCTCGTTATAGATATCGAGGTTGCCGAGCTCGAGCTCGAGTCGCTGTACCCTCTAGAGGTCGGCGACGACGCAGGCATCGTTCCCTTCGCCGAGGTGCGCAGCCGCGTCTATTGGCCGCATCCTTCGGGGGTTCGGGTGCTTCGCGAGGGCTACGCTCGTTTGCACGGCGCCCCGCCTACCGCAGGGGAAGAGCCTCTCCCAGGGGCCGATCGGGCTACCCCCTACCACTCTGCCGACGAGATGGAGGAGCCCGAGGGGTTCGCGGCCGACGGGGAAGCCGACCGCGCGGCCCCAAGTGCGCGAGCCCCCGCGGTCGCTGGAGCGCCGCGCGGCCCGCCCGCCAAGCGCGCTGGCGCCGCCGCGCCGCCGCGGGTCGCGGGTCCTGCTCCGATTGCTCCTGGTGCTCCTGCGGCGTCTCTGGACGACGGGGCTCCCATGACCCGCGCCGAGGTAGCTGCCGAAATGCGCGCCTTGCTTGCAGCCCACGCGGCCTCCACGATGGTCGGCGGACCCGAACCGCTGGGCCCCGCTCCGGCTGCCCGGAGCGCTCGGCCCGAGGTGCCTCAGCTTTTCAGCGACGAGGCGGCGCGCCTCGGGCTGGATCCTGCGGGGATCGAGGCCGTCTTGTCCCACGCGCCCGTGGCCCCACATCGGGTCTCCGCGCGCCCCAAGGGACCCACCTCCGCGCTGGTCTCGGCGTGGGAGAAGGCGCGCTCTCTTGCTGTCCCTCGGGCCCCTTCGTCCGCTTCCGGACCGATGGGCCCCCCGCCGCCGCCTGGGCTAGCCCATCCCGCTGCGGTCGACGGCTTTGCCGAGGCGGGCGGCGCCGACGGGTTAGAGCCGCCCCTTGCGGCCAATCCGACGGACTTCAGCCTCATGCTTCAGTGCCTGCACCAGTCCCTTTCCTTGCAGCAGGGGCGGGGCCATCGCCCAGCCTTCCACCCGCTTCTGGGGACCCTGAGCGACCAAGCTCAAACTCCGCCCGCGACCTCGGGCGACCCCGCGCACGCATCGGCTCAGATGGGGGGAATCGCTCGGAGGCGCGAGTGGCAGCAAGCGCTGATGCAGCACGGCCCCGACGTGCGAGGACTGATGAAGGAGAATTTGGCCCGCGTTCTGGGCGTGGAAGTCAGCGCCGTGACCCCCATGGCCATGCATCAGTACTTTCGCGAGCACAGCCCCCTCGGGGCTCAGCCGTCGACGCACGAGTTGTTGACGCATTTTGCCTTCCTCAGCGCCGAGCTGTGGCGGGCCTGCGAGGAGGGCAACCCCGAGAGGGTCCAGACCTTGCTGACTTGCCAGTGCATGTTCATCGACCAGTTGGCGGGGGACCGCGGCTACCTCGAGGCCGCTTGGTTCCTCACGGGGCTGGAGCCTCCCCCGTGTCGCGTGACCAGTCGTCACACGGAGCGCGAGGCCCAGACCCCGTTTTCACCCCTAGTGGATCCTCGCTGGCTGTCGGCGCAGGGCGAATACATGAAGGAGCTGCAAGCATTTCGGGCGCGCCTCGACGCCGAGCGCGCCGTCGCGCTCCCCAAGCATCCACCTCATCAGCCCAAGCAGCCCAAGGTCTCAAAGCCCCCCTTCAAGTCTCAGGGTGCTCCCAAGGCCCCGAAGGCGGTGCCCAAGAAGGACTGAAGATGCCCTTGGCGCCCGCCTTCTTGGAGGGGGGGCCTTCGCGTGGCCGGGGTACGCCGCCGCAGACAGTCTGCACCGACGCTGCTACGGCTGCTAGGCGTGTTTGGGCGCAGCGAGGGCGTGAGGGTAGGAATGCGCTCCTCCAGCGATGCTGTTGCGGCCCCGCAGGGAGGAGTACGTTCCGCCACCACGCCCCTCGCTCTGCTCCGAACCGCCCCTCGGATCCATTCGGCCATTTTGGCCGTCACCTGCCTCAGTCGAGCGCTCCCCCCATGGGGCCTGCAGCCCCTGAGGTTGGTGTTCTTGCTGGTGCTTGTTCTCCTTCAAGCACCCCTGCTGCTCTTGCCAACGTCGCGCCATTTGTCGCTGACTTGTCTGCCTTGCTGCGCCTGTTTCCAGGCGCGAACATTGATATCACCCACTGGGCGGCAGCGCTGTCCCAGGTTGGGATGGGTGCTCGATGTTCTCTTGGATCTTTCTCCCGCTCATCAATGCGTGCAATGGACAGGGACGACCCGTACCTTTTGGGGCCGCCTCCCCGCGATCCTTGGCCGTGCCCGCCTGCTCCACCTCTTGGTCCCCCGCCTGACGGCTTGTCGGCGAGGCGCAGGGAGCGCTGGAGATTGCGGCGCGCGGCGCGGACGCTCGCGCAGTATTCTGTTATTGCGTTGAACTGGCTCACTTTGGGTCATCCTAGCCTCGCTCCCGCCGAGGCTCGTGTCCGCGCCACGGTCTCGCCCTGCCAGGAGGGCGTCCGCACCCGTATCGAACGGTTGTGTCGGATCGCAGTTCGCCTTGCCCGTGGCGGCAAGAGCGACTTAGGTCGAGCCTTCGCCAAGTTCGACTCTACTGAGGTCTCGCTCCATGGCCTGGCCACCCATGTTGCAGCTTTGGAGGCCTCCTTCACCTCCTCTTCTTCCGTGCCCGCCCCCATGCGGCACTGCCCGACCAGCGCTCCTTCCGTGCCTGGTTCGCTGGCGTCTGCGGCGGCTTGGGACTCCACCCAGGTCGAGCCCTTCGATTTAAAAGTCAGGGCGTCTCGCATTAAGTGGGATTACTCGCCAGTGTTTGATCCCATTCCATTTCTCTCTGACGCTCGAGTCCGCGAAGCGTTCATCAATCCAGAGGAGATGCGGCTCCCGGCGTCAGAGTGGCCTGCTGGCCAAAAGGGGGCGCGTGTCCATATGGACCGCGCCGAGCTGTGGGCCCTGCTCCAGAAGTGGGATGCCTGCGGCGCCCTGTACCTGACTCCTGCTTCGGACCTCGCCTGGGATGAAGCCTGCGGAGCTTTCAGGGTACCGAAGGACAGCGACTTCGACAGGCTGATCCTGAACCCAACGGTCGTGAACAGCCGCTGTGCCTCAATCTCGTCCAGCACCCAGCGCCTTGGCCAGGGTTTCCTGCTGTGCCGTTTGGGTCTGGCGCCTGGGGAGTGGCTGGCAGTTTCTTGCGACGACCTACGGGAGTTTTACTACACTTTCCGCGTTCCTCCCGCGCGCGCCAGGCGTAACGCCCTTCGCGTTCGTCTGCCATCATCCCGCTTCAAGGCCTTTCGAGCCTGGCGCCCCGAGCTCGAAGGTGTGGACGTCGCGCCTTGCCTCAATGCTCTAGCGATGGGCGACAACATGGCGGTGGAGATTGCCAACTCTGCACATGAAGGCGTCTTGCACAGCTTCGGGGCCTTGCGGCCTCACGAGCAGGTTGTCCACCGCTCGCCCTTCCCGCGGGGACCGTTTGTCGAGATGCTGAATATTGATGACCATACAGGTTTTCAGAAGCTCTCGTGGCATGGCTCCGCTCCTCGCCCCGACGACCCCTGTCGTCGTGATCGTGAGGTCTTCGCCGCCTGCGATGCAGGCTACCCGCGCGTGGGCCTGATTCAGCATCCAGGCAAGCGCGCGCGCGGCGAAACGCACAAGGTGGTGGTGGGCGCCGAGGTGGAAGGGCGCATAGGCATCGTCTGCGCTCCCTTAGTGCGGACGGTGGCCTTGTGCAGGCTGACCCTGATCCAAATCTACCTCGGCATCACCACACGCTCCCTGTTAGCCTCTCTTGTGGGCTGCTGGGTCCAGGTGTTCCTCTATCGCCGTCCGATGCTCGCCATTTTCACGCACGTCTACAACTTCCTGTCGCGCCTGGCGACCGAGGAGGGCATTGAATACGACTTGCCTCCTTATGTTCGCGACGAGCTTTTGGCCTGCACCTTTTTAGCCTTTACGGCTATAACCGACCTTCGGGCGCAGCCTTGCCCCGAGGTGTTCGGTACGGACGCGTCTCTCGGCTGGGGGGGCGTTGTCCGCGCTCCTATCAGCCCGCAGCTCTCCGCCGAGCTGTGGCGCAGATCGGAGCACGGGGGGTGGCACACGATCCTGCACAATCGGAGCCTCCTCGCCGTACTCAGCCGCGGCGTGCCCTTGGGCCCTGAGCTCACCCAACTGCATCGCGACCTGGGGCTCCCGTCTATTGAGCCCCCCGTCGCGCCGCGTTGGGTCACCGAGCTATCAGAGGCGCTGCGCTTTCGGCTCGCGTACAAATGGGAGTTTCGCATGCCCCGTCACATCAATATCCTTGAGACAACGGTGTATAAGAGCTTGTGCAAGTACTGCTGTATTCGCCTCCCTGACTCTCGTATCCCCGTTCTCTTGGATTCAAAAGTGGCTTTGGGCGCGACCGCTCACGGGCGCAGTAGCTCTCCTGGTCTATCTCACGTTCTTTCGACCACTTTGCCCTATGTGATAGGAGGAGGTTTATATATGGGAGGCATGTACGTGCCTACGGACGTGCACAGGGCCGACGACCCCACGCGGAACCGTGCGGTGAGGCCCCCGTCCCGTGACCCTCCCGCCTGGTTAGTTGAAGCAGAGAGAGGAGAATTTACTCGCTTTGATTGCATTGCGTACGCCGACTCCCGCTCGTCATTCCCTACTTGTCTCTGGGGCCGATTTGTTGCGCAGCTTGTGGCTCGAGGCCCCGAGGGGCTGCTCAGCCACCGCTGGGCGGCCGCCCCCCCCCCCTCGGAGGGCGCGGGGATGGCCGCCGACGCCGCCAGCGACGGCGCCCAGGGGGAGGCACCTGACCCCTCGGGCGCCGCCGAGAGCAGCAGTGAAGCTGCTCTCGCCAGCGGAGAGCGTCGCGGGCCTCGCAACGCGCTCTTCGCTGACAGCGAACGGCCTCTCGCGTCCTCGGCAGACGCCACGCCAAAAGCGTCTGCCTCCGCGGAGGGCGGCTCGCCCGGCCCCGACCCTGGCGCCGCCAGCGCAGGATCGGCTCCCCAGGCCGCCAAGCGTGCTCCGCCACTGGCCCTCCGCTCCAAGGCCGCGGCGGCCCCTCCGCCTGCTATCGGGGTGGGCTCGTCGCGCGTCGGCTCGCGGGAAGCGCCAAAGGGGGCCTCAGCAGCTACCCCCCGCACCTTCCAGCGAGCGGCCAGGGTGAGCGCCTCTCGCCAACTGCTTGGCGTAGTGGACGGGGCCTCGCGCGGCACAATTGAGGCCGCCTTCAGGCGCCAGTCCCTAGTCTACCATCCAGACAGGACTCCCGCGCACCTGGGCGCCGACGAGCGAGCAGCCCGCGCGCTGAAGTGGAAGCAGCTCTGTGACGCCAAGTCAGTGTTGCTCCAGGCCGTCTCGCAGGCCGCCGCGCCGCCCGATGTTCCTAGCACGGGCGGCGACGGTCCTGCCGCCCGCGCCTACGCCCGGGCCAAGGCGGCAGGAAAGGGCGCCCGCAAGGGCAAGCTGGCTCCAGGGTCGACCATGGCCCTTCAGGCGCTCGAAGAGGCGGTCTCCTCGCGGGTCGCCCTTGCGAGCGCCGAGCTGGCCCCTCGGGCTGCCCTCCCCGCCTCGGGCGCGCCTCTCCCGAGGGGCGGGGTTTCGTCTGCCCTCGCGACGCGGGCGGCTGAGTCGGATGCCACCCTCGTCTCCGCCGTGTCGCGCGGCCGCGTGGAGCTCGACGCACTCCGCACCGCGCGTGCCGACGCCACCAGGCGCACGGTGCAGGCTCCTGCACGCGGCGAAGGAGAGCGTGCCGTCGCTCGTGCCGAGCTCGCGGAAGGGATGGCCGATCGCGCCTACTTCCGACGCGTGCGCGAGGCCGCCAGTCGAGAGGCCGCGGGCTTGCCGCGCACTGCTCCCGTCCAGCTGGGTCGGGATTGGCGCAAAACCTTGCGCGCCGTCCTGCACAACGCTGAGGTCTCGACGGGCCTCGCCATCGCAGAACGTGCCGCTCGTGCTGGGGACGCACCCGCGTCGTCCACTGGCCGCTCCTTGGCCGAGGTGGAGGCTGAGGACCCGCGCGCCTTGGCAAGGCCCGCCGACGACCCTGCGTCCAGCTTCAGCCGTCGTGAGCGGCGCGCGGTCCGCGCCCGCCTGGGCCCGCGGGATGAAGCGGTCGAGGACCAGCCCAACCGCGGTGGTCACGCGCCGCACTCCGCCTCGCGCACGGGCGCCGCGCGCACCAGGCGCGCCGCCAGGCAGCGGCGGGCTTCGATGGCGGCGCTCCCCGCCCCTGAGGGGGGGGCCGCCACGGCGCCTGGCCGCAGGGCGCGTCGCACTGCCAATGCGCGCCGCTGGGCAGGCGCGGCACGCCCCAGCTCCGCCGCGGGAGTGGGCTCCCCACCGCGGAGCCGCAGCCCTGCCCGCAGCCGTACGCGGTCTCCAAACCCGTACGGGACCGACCGCACCTCTCCCTCGGGGGGCTGCTCGTCGCCTCCCGTCGACGGCCCGATCTCGCCCGAGGAGCCGTCGGAGCCGCCTGCGGGGGAGGCATCGGAGGGCCCGCACACTCCTGACGGGTCCCCGCCCGCGAGCGTTCGCAGCCGCTCGAGAGCGGAGCCCGCGTGCGACGAGGACTCTCCGACGGAGCTCGAGGACGTCGTGCTGAGTGCCCTCGCAGACTCCTCGATGGACCTCGAGCGCGTCGTGGCGGGCCTGAACCCCGAGGTCCTCCGCCGCCTGCAGGCGGCCTTCCCTCGCCGCTCGGGGGCCTCTCCGCCCGCCGCTCGCGCCTCGGTTCGCAGTCGCTCTCGGGGCCGCGGCACGCGTGTAGGCTCCGAGACTCCGCGGCCCGTGCCCCCGCCGCCGCCGCCGCCCCCTCACCACTCTGGTGGGCGTGCGGCGTCGCGATCCCGCGCGTCGACCGCAGGCCAGGGGCTTAGTCGGGCCGTCGCGCGCGGCTCCTCTCGCGCGCCTTCGCGTCAGGCGACGTCGCCTCGGCGTCGCGAGGTGCGCTCCCCTCGAGTCGCTCCGAAGCGGCGCCCGAGCCCCGCTACTGCGCAGCGGCCAGCCACGTCCCGCCATGGTGCGAGCTCGGGCGACGCCCACGCAGGCAGCTCCCGCGCGGACTCCGCTGCTCAGGCCCCTCAGTCTTCGGTAGGCACGCGCTCCTCCAGCGATGCTGTTGCGGCCCCGCAGGGCGGAGGGCGTGCCGCCGAGGAAAGGGGGTCTTCGAGCGGCCCCGCGCCTGGCCGAGATTCAGGGCACGAGCTGCATCCCAGCGGCTCCCACAGCGGCGACGCTGGGAGCGCCGCGGCTGCAGCCTTCGCAGCGCGGCGCACGGCCTCCGCGGCCGTTGAGCAGCCCTTGCCTCCAGGGGCCGCCACCGCCCTAGCGTGGCGTCTCAACCTCGGCGGTGAGAAGGTCACAGTGGTGAGGTGGGGACCCGCCTGGCAAGCTGCCTTCCAGAGCGCGGCGTCGTGGCTGAGGTCTTTCGCACCCGCAGGGGCCGCCGAGCCCGAGGGCAGAGATGACCTGCACTGCCTCCTGCAGGCCTTGCACGCCTATAAGCGCCTGTTTCAGACAGGCGGCGCCGAGCCGATCGACGAAGCCTCGTGGTTGCATCCTTACGTGGCCGCCGTCGAGCCCGAGGCTATCCCCGCGGGCGCTGACCTCCAAGCCATGGGGGCGGGCGCCATCCGTGGCATCGGGCTCGGCTCAAAGATCGAGCACAGGAGGCGCGCGGGCAAGTTGGCCTGCCTTTTCGACCTTCTGTACCACGTGCAGGACGGTCACGGCGCCATCCCAGCAGCGCTGTGGGGATCTCATTCCCCTCCGTCCGAGATCCTCGACGCGTTCGCGGAGGTGGTGCCCGTTCCACATCATTCGGGCCTCACGTCCTCGGCAGCTCGTTCCGAGCTCGCCGAATCGGCCGCAGCTGCGCGCGCCGAGCCGCGCCCGCCCTTTGACTGGGCGACCCTCGAGGGAGGGGGCGCTCTGCCCGCCGAGATCGAAGCAGGGGCTCGCCGTGCTCACCGTAACATGGGCGGATCCTTCACCTCGGCGCGGGCGATGCTGGCGGAGGCGTCGGGGTTCGAGACCGACGGGCGGGACACCCTCGTTCCGCCCTTCTACGCGTCCAGGAGCAGGAGGGCCGCCACGCTGATCAGCTCTCCCAGCCCTGGCCGCCCTGCGCTCATCCTGTGGTGCGTCTGCGGCCTCTGCATCTCTCTGGGAGCCGCGGCGCCGACCGCAGGCCAAGGGCTTAGTCGGGCTGCGCCTTCCGCGCCCGCTCGCCCTCCGCGCACTCCCTTCGTGCGCGATTCTCACCTCACCTCCGCGTATCTCGATCGTCGCTCGAGATCGATTGATGCGTTCGAACTGTGGTTAGCAGAACACACTGGCGTGCCGCCCGCCACTCTTTACCGTAGCGGGCTACTTCTCGCCCGCTTCCTCGCGACCTTCGGCGTGTGGCTTCATGATGCAGGTTTCCCTCATTATATTCTGGTTCATGCCATCTTGGGAATCCAGAGCGCTCATCCGCATTGGAAGGCCTTTCTAACAGAAGCTTGGGACGTAGCGAAACAATGGAAGCTCGCGGAGCCGCCAAAGCTCCGCCCGCCCTTACCTCGCGCTCTGCTGCGCGCTATGGTCGGTCTCTGTTTCGCCTGGGACTGGCCTGTGATGGCGGCCTTGCTGCTCATGGGCTTTACGATGTTCCTCAGGCCTGGCGAGCTGCTGGCGTCACGCCGCTGTGACTTGTCGCTTCCTTGCGACCGCCTCGAAGTTGAAGGGGATGCTTTTCTTTCGATTCTTGTTCCAAAGACCAGGAGAACGTACCCGACGCAGCATGCTCGCTGCTCCGATCGGGGCACGGTGAAGATTCTGAATCAAGTGTTTGGGCGGTTGGCTTCCACCGATCCTCTCGCCCCTTTCGGTGCGAGCGGCTTCCGTACTCGGTGGAATCATTTGCTTTCGGCCCTGGGCGTCCCTCTTGCCAAAGCGGGTCAGGGGCTCAACCTGACGCCCGCATGTCTGCGGGGCTCTGGCGCAACAGACTTCTATATCGCTACGGAAGACGTCCCTCGCGTCTTCTGGCGGGGGCGTTGGCGTCAGGCTTCCAGTGCTGAGCGCTACCTGCAAGCCGCCGCCGCTTCCACAGTTCTTGCTGCGCTGCCCGTGCCCGCACGGGCGCGGATCCTGTTCTTCGCCACCGCCAGCGACCGCCTTGTCGCTTCATTTCTCCAAGTCGGCCCCGCCGCTTGGCCTGCCCTACTTGCGGCCGCCCGCCGAAACCTTGTCACTTCGCAAGGTCCTTGAGCACGGGTATGGCTGCCTCGCCGTCGTCGGCGAGCAGGCGGTCTCCCCCGCCTGACGCGCGGCGCCCCGGCACGAGCGCGCGGGACGGGCCTGCCCATTTTGGGCCGCCCCGCGCGCGCGAGCCGCGGCCGCGCTCGGAGACAGCTCGCTAGCGCGCGAGCGGGAGAATGCCTCTTCTATTCTCTGTGAGCAAGCTCCTGCTGTCTCCGCAGCTTCTCTGCCCCCCTCCCTCCTCTCCCAATCTAAGGCTGATGGGCGCTGCCTCGCCGTCGTCGGCGAGCAGGCGGTCTCCCCCGCCTGACGCGCGGCGCCCCGGCACGAGCGCGCGGGACGGGCCTGCCCATTTTGGGCCGCCCCGCGCGCGCGAGCCGCGGCCGCGCTCGGAGACAGCTCGCTAGCGCGCGAGCGGGAGAATTTTTTTCCTCCTCCCCCTCCTCCTTCTCCTCCTCCTCCTTCTCCTCCCCTTCCTCCTCCTCGTCCTGCCCCTCGTTCTCCTCCTCCTCCTCTTCCTCCTGCTCCTCCTCCTCCTCCTCCTCCCTCCCCCTCCCCCTGTTTTCTTTGCCGCCTCCTCCTCTTTTCTTCCCTCCTCCTTTCCTCCCCCTCCTTCCATTCCTCTCCCTTAACATATAACGCATCCTTGTCGCACCCCGAGGCCGGTCGAAAGGGCGCGCCAGTTGTTTAAGTTGAGTCCTCCTCACCATCTGTGATGCTGAAGCTTACAAGATGAAACAATTTCACAGATGGAGGGCAGGTGGTTTTCAACATGGCGCTCTCGCCACAGCGCCGCTCACATTCGTTGTGGGAACTTGCAAGAGCTTCACGGATTGAGGGCGGTGGTTTTCAAAGTGTGGTCCTCGCTTTAGCGCCGCGCGCATTTGTTTTTTGGATGCAATAGCTTCGCGGATTGAGGTGGGCTGGTTTGCAACATGTGGCACTCGCCTCAGTGCCGCACGCATTCGTTTTCAAACGTTGCAAGACTTTCACGGATTGAAGACAGGTGTTTTTCAACATGTGGTTCGTTGAAAACAAATTTCAAGAGTTTCTCTGATTGAGGGCGTTTACTTTTCAACATGTGGTTCTCGCCTTAGCGCCACGCGCATTCGATGTAACAAATACAAGGGCGCAGCAGTTACGTTGATTCGCGGTGTTAAAATCCCGGGGCCTACAAAGAGGGAGTTTGAAGGAAGGGTGTATTCCAACATCGTTGATGATTCTTGGGTTTGTACTGGTCCTCCTCCTCCCCGTCCTACTCCTTTTCCTCCTCCTCCTCCTTCTCATCCTACTCCTTCCTCCTCCAACCCTCCCCATCCAATCCTCGTCCAATACTCCTACTCCTCCTCGTCCTTGCTTCCCCTTCTTATCCTCTGCCTCCTCGCCCTTTCCGTCCCCGTCCTGTTCGTTCTCCTCCTTGTCCTGCTCCTCTGCTTCCCGCCCCTCGGCCAGGTCGCCCAGGATGTCTTCTCTACGCACAGCTCAGAGCGTGAGGTGGGCCAGAGAATCCCGAAGCCCAGACATGCAGCGTCTCGAAAATATCGGGACTCAGGTTTTTCCTCGTGTTCGGCCCCTGGGGGGCCCTCGCCTGGCCTCGGGACCGCCAGGCATGACTCCGGATGGAAGAGTAGTCCCCAGAAGGGGTCTAGAGGTCGGGGGTTATGATGTTCCAACCTACTTTAGCCTTGATCACCAGAAAGAATTTCGAGCGCCAGAAAGTACCCAAAAACTCAAGGGTGTTCACGTGTCGGGCCCTGGGAGACACTGTTTCGACACTCTTTCCGGGTGCTCGAAAATATTTCTGGGATGTGGTCCTTAAGTACGATGGGAGCAACATAAGTCGGGGCCCGTGTTTTGAAGCATTCGAGACGCTGGATTTTTGGGAGTGGTCAACCCGAACATGATAGGCTTTCCGCGGGCTCGCTCGTTCTCCTCGTCCTCGTCGTCATCTTCATCATTGCCCTCTACTCGATCTTCCTTCTCCTCCTCCTCCTCCTTCTCCTCCTCCTTCTCCTCCTCATTCTCCTCCTCCTCCTCCTTGACCTCGTCGGCCCCCTCCTCCTCCTCCTCCTCCTCCTCTTCCTCCTCCTTCTTCTCCTCCTCCTCCTCCTCCTCCTCCTCCTCCTCCTGCGCATCCGTAGCCACTTTGGCTCAATATGTTTTGTGGATACCTCCAGTCCGAGGCTAGCTCCCGTTTCAGGCAACCCCAGTCGAGCTGCGCGCTGTTGGGGCCAAGAGACTGCCTCCTCTGACAGTCTGCGCATAGCGCACGCCGGGAAAACTGAGGCCTTTCCAGTTCCTGGCTTGGTGCCGTGTTGATGGGGCCTCCGCCAGTCTATGACGCCAACACCCCCCGCGAGCGCAAGAAGGATAATAAGGAAAACAAGGAGAAGAAGGACAAACATAAAGATCGGTCTGAATCTCGCTCGGTCGATTCGCTTTTCTGCTTCTGGCGCATCCGCTACTCCTGGCCGCTGGAGGCACGACAGAGCACGAGGGAGGCATGCAGATCGGAACTACGACACGGGCGCCCGTGGATTTACCGATGGTGGCCCACAGGGAGGTGACACTCCTCGCCGAGCCGGTATCGCCCGAGCCTCCTCCTCCTCCTCCTCCTCCTCCTCCTCCTCCTCCTCCTCCTCATTATCCTCCTCCACCGCCTCCTCCTTCTCCGCCTTCACCTCTACCTCCTCCTTCTCCTCCTCCCCCTCCTCCTCCTCTTCCTCCTCCTCCTCCATCTGCTCGTCCTCCTCCTCCTCCTCCTCCTCTTCCTCCCCCTCCTCGCCGAGCCACTATCGCTCGTGCGATGAGGCCCCCACCTTTCCCTCCCAGGAAGTTCCCCGCGGAGGCTCCTCTGCTGGATCCCGGAGGTCGCGCAGCCAGGGGCGCCGTGGTGCCCATGATGCAGCGCATTGCGGCGTCGCCACGCCTGGCGGCCAGGCTGCTGCGTCCGACCTCGAGGAGCTGCCCTCCTTCAGCGCCAACCTGGGGGCTGGTGCTGCTGCAGGCGTGGGCTCGTCTCCTACGACTACCACGCCTACGCCATGGCCTCCTCCGCCACCTCAGCGCCCATGAGCAGCGGCCAGCGGCGCTCCTGGAGGTGGTGTTCCCGATCCGTGGGCGCACGCTGCTATGTTGGGCGGACAGAGCTTCGCGGACTCCAAGAAGCCGGCCATTGATGAGTTCACGTAGGCGGCTATGTCAGCATTGTGCACGCGTCTCCCTCAGGCGTTGGCGCAGGCCACCGTGCCGCTAATCAGCAAGTATGAGGAGAAGTTCAGTGAGCAGATCCACAGGGTCCGCGACGACATGGCTCTCCAAGGTGCGCGGATCACCTCCGTCTCCGACCAATTCGCTGAGCTCAACCATCGTCTTTCTCACGTGGAGAAGGAGCTGGACCTGGCCAGACCTCGCCCCAGGGAGACGCCCATTACCTCGGGCGATTGGGGTCGCCCGACTGATCCTACTATCCTCCAGATTCGCGGGGCCAGCGCGTTACCTAACGCTTCAGTGGCGGACGCCTTTCAAGAATGGGTGGATGCAGCAAACCTCAAGCTGGGCGAGCACGCTGAGATCCTGGGAAGCGACATGTCGAAGCGGTACGTCCTCTCCTTCCTCGGCCCGATGCCTGTGACTCGTGAGTGTCGGAGGCGTCGAGCGCACCTCCAGCTGCGTACTGGCGCTGGCAGGTGGAGATCATTCTCGGCGTCGGCTGGGCCTGCTACCATTCCTAGCTACATCTCGGTCGACAAGAACAGGAAGAATGTTGCCACGGAAATGGCGTTCAAGAAACTTCGCAAGGCAGTCTTGGACGAATGGGGCCCCCATGCCTTCGCTGACCGTGGTCATGGACAAGTGCTGGCAAAGTGGGAGCCGTTCGACAAGGCATCGGTTGTCGCGGGCTCTCGCGCACCGAAGCTTGAGTGGAATGTCTCCGCCCTTGCCGATGCGATCCAGACCCGCGAGCGCGCCTGCGAGCTCGCAAGGCGGGTGTTCCGCGACAAGGAGGTCACGTGGCGCGGGTAACAGGCTCTTTGGTGGCCAACACTTACTCTTCGCATCCTGGAGCGCTTCCTCGCTTTTGCACTTCGACGCCAGCAAGCTGCGCGCTCGCAGCACTTGCGCCAGCTTGCTATATCGGAGACCACTATGGCGCGGCAGGAGGTTCATGGCGATCGGGGGGCGATGAATGAGATTTTCCAGCGGTTCGATTTCCAGCGTACCGCGCTCGTCAGTGATAGTGGGGCCCCTCGCACTGGCGGCGCGATGACGCTGGCGCCGACTGCGGGCGCCGTGGATATGTCTGCGGAAGTGTTGGTTCCAGGGCGAGTCTTGGTACTGGTGGTTATCTGCCGCGTGAGTGGCTTTACCTTTTCCGCCGAAACATCCACAACTTCGGCTTCGACGCCCCCGCGCCGCAACTGGCGAGGGCTCGGTTGCAGCGACATCTCGAGCCAGCCCGTTGTCTGCCGGTAGAGAAGACGGCCGTAGTTGTCGGCGACTTCAACATCGGATGAAGAGCTCGAGCGCGTCGATTTCGCGCAGTCGGCTCCGGAATTCGGCGCGCATGCTGGCGCTGAAGGCGGCGTGGCATCTACCCCGCCCTCATCGTTGGCTCCGGCGAGACGCCGGGCATCCAGGTCTGCCTCCACGCGAGCGGTTTGACCTGGTGACCGCGCGCGGCGCGCTGTCTTCGGGCAGATGACGGAGCTCGCAGGAGAGGGCTTCCGAGTCACCTCGTTCTCGTCCTCGTCCGCCCCCGAGGTGGGTTCACCGGGGTCGCCCGTGCTCGCGAGTGGCGCCCGAGCTTGAGGCCCTCGCGAAGCCCCCTTCGCTGCGGTCCGACCCGCGGCAAATCATGATGGCAGCTGCCCGAGTGCGACAGCTGGCTGGACTCATCGTTCGTGATATCCTGTCACGCCCCTCTCAGACTTCCTCGCCCTCTCGCGCGATGATCAGTCGAAGTGTTGCAGGGCGCGTGCGGCGGCGAGATCTGCGGCTACGCAGGATTTTCCTTTCTCAGATTCCGCGGGCGCTGGACCTTTCCGGCGTCCAAGGGCGGAGAGTTGTCTTGATCGACCCGCGGGGCTATCGGGGCCTCCACGGGGATCTCCAGCGTCGAGAGGCCGCATGTCGACGCAAAGCCATAGACGTAGCTGCAGCAGACGAACCTGCCCCAGGGCGACTTCGGAGACTTCTCGGGCAAAGGCTTTTTCTAGCTCGGGCCCCCCAGCTGGAGCCCGCTTCGGCCGCGGGAGTGCCCGGCCTCCGCGGCGGTGGACCAGGCGGCGCTGAAGCCGACGACGTCGGACCTCCTGTAGGCCCCGCCCGCTGCGCTTGCCCTGGGTGGTCTCGGTCTAACTCGGGCTGCGTCTGGCGGGGATGAGATTGCTCGTGCTTTGGCTACCAACTGGGCACCGATCTTCGGCAGGTCTCACGAGGTCCCCCGGGCGCCCCGAAGCGCCCCGAGCGGTTCGCCAGCGCCCGGGACTTCAGCAACATCAGGCCCCCCGCCCTGCAAGACGTGGAGCGCTTCCCTGCGCGGGCCTCCTGGGTGGCCCCAGGCCCCGATGGGCTTCGCTGCGCGGCCTGGCGTTCCGGCAGTGGCCCCATGGTCCAATTGACGGTCCTCCAGTGGATCATGACGGGCAACCTCATGAACTCCAGCTTTCAGCCACGGCGGCTGCGTGCACCCCCGAGCCCTTCAAAATAAGTCCCAACGAGACTTCCAGGGCCTCCAGCGGACCGCAGGCGGCGCGCGCCCCCTCGGCCTCAAGAACACCGCAAATGAGACGCTCTGCAGAGTATTATGCCTTCGCCCCGCGATAGGCGCCATCAGCGCTGTCGCCCAGAGCGGACCCATTCGCCGTCGCAACTTTTTCCAACGATGTCGTGGACCTCGGCGTCCACGCGCGGGTCGCCTGCATCCGTGCTCGGGGCTCGCCGATGGCGACCCCCGCGCTGAAGGCCTTCGGTCTGGCGCAGGCCTTCCCAGCGGTCAGCCAGCGCTGGCTCGAGTTGGCCGCCCAGCAGCCCCGGGCCCCCCACCCGCTCAAGAAGGCCCTCCGTGTTCTGTATCGTTGTTCGCCATGCTACTATGGAGGCCCATCGCTTTCCTTTCTTTATTGGTGGTCCTCGGGAGTTCTTCGGAGCTGCCCCGCCAGCAGATTCAATTTTATTGCATCGTCCAGACCGTTCTAGACCTCGAGCGCAGTCTGGTGTCTCGGGCGCCCATTGGGGACAGCGCGCCCGTGCACGGATGGTCTGGGGGCCGTTGTCTACCATCGACAAGAATGTCCGCCTCTGTCTCGTAGCCTTCGGCTCGCGGGTAGGTCTGCCGACCTGCACCTCAATCACAACGCATGTATCGTGATTCCCTCGCGCAATCCTCATGGTGAGAATGCGATGCGGCAGCTCCGTAATGAGTTGCGTTCTGCCGATGCGAGTTGGACTGCCATTGGCTTCGCCGGCGCAGTGACGCACCTTGGATTCCAAGTGGGACCCGGTGCCTCGCGTGCTTCCCAGTGGCGCGGCCCTCGATCCAAGCGCCCTGCGCGCCGCGGAGTTCAGTCGTCGAGGAGATGCCCTTCGCGCGATGGCGGGGCTCCACCGTGCGCGCGCCCTCCCCGCGCTGAGTTGCACGGCTCAGCTCGCCCCCCTCAGCTGGAGAGTGCGCGGTGTCAAAGGCCGCCGCTTGCCCGCCTGTTACGAGCGCCGTGATCCCTGCTACGCGCGGGGGGCTGCCTCTCGCTCGATGCGTGGAACGGCCCGCAGTTCGATTCCACGTTCACGCTCGCTGCGGCAGCGCGTATGCGAGCAGTTGTAGCCGCGTGCTCTACGCGTGCGGCGGACCTTCGCTTCTTGCGCGCTCAGCTCGTTGACTTCGGCGCGATGGGCTTAGCCGACCATGGCCCCCGGCTTCTGGAGGACCCCCCCGTTTGCGGCAGCGCTAGCCGATGCGGCTGCTGGTTTCGCCGCGGGCCCGCACCTGGTGCAGGGCGGTGCTGCGGCCCGCGAGCAGTTTGACGGCGGCGTGCGAGCGGCCCCGCCCTCTGTTGCTGAGCTCTTCGGCCCCCTTGCCCTGCCGGCTAGTTTCGCTCGCGCTGCGGGCCGCGCGAGGCGACTGGAGGCAAACCGCCGTGTGGGGGTGCCGCATAAAATGGCATACTCAATTATAGATTGTGCTCACGAGGTCGGTCTTGCCTTCTCGCCTCGGGGCCCTTCTACATTGGCGGCTGCGGCGTCTCCCTCTCGTCGACGAGGTGGAGCTGTCCGCGCTGCAGACATGCTTGCGCAGAGCACCCCGCGCGTGGGCCACCGTCGCCCTCGAGACCTTCCTGGGCGGATGGGTCGCCGACCATCGGGCGCAGTGCGCAGCCCTGTGCAAGTATGGCTGCCCTCTGGGAAGCGACGCCATTCAGCACTACATCATCGACTTCCCGAGGAACATGCACTTGGTTGCCCTGGCGCAGGGGGTGGACCTCCCTTGTCTTCCCGACTTTCGCTTGGGCCTGCGCGGTGGATCGCTGGCCTCGGTGGTTGCTCAGTACCGCCATGGCCGCCTGGTATCGCGCAAAGTGGTCGGGACTGCCACGCATGCTGAAGCCCTGGCCGTGGTGGCGGCGACTCGTCTGGCCACGCGACTCCCTTCCTCAGCGCCGTGGCCAGCGGGCGTTTCTTCGTCGGTCAAGGCTCGTCGCAGTGCTGAAGCTGGCTCGAGGAGAGCGCGACCGTCTCCCATCAGACACAGGTGAGAAAAAACGTGAGCCTATGCCTGAGCCGCCTTCAATTGATCAGCCTGTACAGTCGGACCCATCCATGAGCCCTGCGGGCCCTTCTCTCACGCCTGACCCGCCGAACTCGACTGCGGTTACTTGGGTATCCGCCGTGCCTGGTCGTGGGTCTTGCGTGCTTCTTGGGGCCGTTCCCCTGAACCCGCGGACTCTTGAGCATTCTGGAGGCGCTTAGGGGTCTTCTCCTCCCTCGAGGTTTGGGCCGTTTGAGCCTCCTTCCCCGTCCGCCCCTTCTGACCCCAATTGCGCCCAGAGGTGCCACTGTCATTCTGTCGAGTATGCGACGCCAAGGAGTAGCCAAGGAGTATCATACCCAGCAGTTGTCTGTTCCCCCCTGCGCAGCGCCACCTGGTTGAGGAAGGCTGCCTGCGCGCCGGGGGTCGCGGCTAGGACGGAAGACCGGCCCCCTCTGCTATGCTCCGCCTTCTCCTCCTCCTGCCCGGCCTCTCGCTCCCTCGGCCTCCTCCTCGCGATCGAGGGAAAGGGGGAAGAGGAGGAAGAGAGGCGGGGGAGGATATGGACGAGCGGGGGCAAGAGCAGCCGCGCGTCGGGCATGCGCGCGAGGGAGCTCCCCGCGAGAAGACGCCGCGCGCGAGTGCCCGCGTCGCCGGTTTGCAGACGCCGCGGCGTGAGGTCGCGGCGCCCTTGGGCGCAGACCCCCCCAGAGATCCGACGTTCCAAGAAATCTGGAGCGGGCGGTTTCTGATTGTTCAGGAGGGAAAAAATCAGACATAATTAATGGTCGATACCCCGGAAAATATGGGAAAATATGGGAATTGGGCGGGAATACAAAAACCAAAAAATATGGGAAAATATTGGGAATCTGGTTTCTTGTGTCTATTTACTTGTGTGTCCCAGCGCCCTTGGGCGCAGACACCCCCCAGAGATCCGACGTTCCAAGGAATCCGATGTCTGGATTTTTTCAATACGGGGTCCCTGGAAGTCTCAACCCATTTCCCAGAACCAGTTTTTAATCCTGAGTCGTTTTTTGACAGTCCCTGGGCCCGGCGAGTGCCCCTAGAGGTCGAAACTTATGAAAACCTCCGCTCTCATTTTTTGAATGCGTTGGATCTCTGGTTTCCAGAAATCTGGAACGGGCGGTTTCTGGTTGTTTTCGGCCTCCAGGGACCCGCGCCCAAAGCACGCGCCCAAGAGATCAGGAGTGGGCGTCGAGTCTGGCGGTGTTCGGCCTCCGGGGGCCCCCCGCTGGGCCTCGGACCGTCCAAGAGCGACCCAGGGCGAAAAAAAACCGCTCCAGGAAAGCTGGAGCCGGCGGCGTCTGGCTGTCTTAGGGGGCCACATGCGAACCCTACCCCTACCCCCCACGACTTCTGAGGGGGAGGGTGGGGTTCACTTCGTTCAGGAGCTCCCGAGCGAAGTGAACCCCACCCTCCCCCTCAGAAATCGTGGGGGGTAGGGTTAAGTCGGGCCTGTCCCCCTACAGGGGGATTTTCGACGAAGAATAAAAAATACCCCAAAAATTGTCAACAAATCATCCAAAAAATAGTCAGGGGATCATTTTTTTTGGTATTGTTTGACCTTTTTGGTGTATTTTTAGGGGTATTTTTCATTCTTCGTCGAAAATCCCCTTGTAGGGGGACACGCCCGACATAAGGGTAGGGGTAGGGTCCGCATGTGGCCCCCTATGTCTTCGGCCTCCGATGGGGGCGGCGCCTGGCTGTTTTCGGCCTCCGGGGGCCTTCGCTGGGCCCCGAGGCCGTCAACAACGGTTTTGTAGGGCGAAGAACCGGCCCTCGGGGAGGTGGTTCCTCCTCCTCCTCCTCCTCCTCCTCCTCCTCCTCCTCCTCCTCCTCCTCCTCCTCCTCCTCCTCCTCCTCCCTCCCCCTCCTCCTCCTCCTCCTCCTCCTCGTCCTCCTCCTCCTCCTCCTCCTCCTCCTCCTCCTCCTCCACGCCTCCGGGGCCCAGACGTGGCAAACACTGGAGCAGCCGGATGTCTGGGCCTTTCGCCCGGTCAGCAGCTGTGGCCCACGCAGCGCGTCGCGCCGCCAGTTCTGGCCCACCACGCTTCGGCGCGACACGCTATCCACATCCTGGCCTCCAGGCACCTACGTCCTGAGCCGTTCCCAGCCTCCCGCCCCGTGGAGCGGAGCGACGCGCTATCCGCTTGCAAGTCATAGCGTGCTGCCGGGGCCTCCGCCGCGACACGCTGAGCACTTTTGGGGCTCACCCAACGCATTATTCCACGCGAATCCGGCTCACTGACGACTCAAGCTCGACTCAAGTTCGGCTCGAATCGACGGATGTCCGATGCAGCATCGACGCATGAGTGGAGCAACTGAGCGGCTCCAGTCTAGCGATGAAAAAACACCCCGATCTCCATAATTGGCGTTTACTAGATGGCCTGGGGTGTGTATTAAACAGCCTTGCCCTGGTCGATTGTCTCCTTCAGTGCGTGTGCTAAACAACTTCGATTGCCGGGGTGCCCATTATGAGGGTGTTTCTTCTGCTTTCTATCCAGGAAGGTTTCCAGAACGAGCATCTGACCCCTTTCCCCTGGTCGCGTTCCCCCTCATCCGGCGGGATGGGCGCGGGAGTCTGCAGTCCCGTCTCGCTGCATGCGACGCCCTTGCCGCTGCGCCCCCACCTCGGGAGTGGGCGGCGGCTCGATGCGCACCGGATGTTTGCCGAGGAAGCAGGCGGAACACAGATCCGTACCCGCGGCTTCGCGTGCTGGGCCCCTGGGCCACGACCCCGCGGACACGGGGCGTTGGTGTTCATGGGCGCCCCGCGCGGAGCATATGCGTGCTGCCGCGTACCCGCAGGATCGCGCCCCAGAGTCCAGACCGCGAGGGTGCGGGCACGGATGCGTCCGCCGCTCGTGGAGGAGGTCGATGATGGGCTTGTTTTCCACCACCACCACGACCATAAGTTAGAGTAGGAGGAGGAGGAGAAGGAGGAGGAGGAGGAGGAGGAGGAGGTGGAGGTGGAGGAGGAGGAGGAGGACGCCCTCACCCTCCAACTGATGGTGGTGGTGGTGGAAGACAGGCCCATCAGTCGAGGCGGTGGATCGCGAAGAGGGCCGCGCCGGGTGGTCGCGCCAGGAGATCGAGGGCCCCCATGGCGCATAAAACGGTGGATCGCGCTCCGCGGGGCCAGGCCGGAGGGCCGCCCTGCTCCACGGGGGTCGGCGCGAGGGGCGTCGAGTAGGGGTCAGGAGGGGAACAAAAGACACGCAGACACAAGTAATCGTCGCTTCCTCAGAGAGTGTGTGTGGGAAAATATGGGAAGTGGGGGGGGGGAAGACGAAGACCTGGAAAATATGGGAAGATAGGGGGGATATTGTTATTTGTGTATTTGTTTGTGTGTCCCAGGGCCCCTTCAAGGGGATCGGCTGCAGGACCGATTCGCCTCAGCATTGTTCGTGCCGCCGAGTCGATGGGGCGTAGGTAGAACGTTCTGCCCGCAGATCTGTGGAGCACTCGGCCTTATCTTCGCCCGCAGGTTCGACGGAACAACAGTGCACTGTCGGAGGAGGGGCGACGGCGAAGGCGCGCGGCGCGCGACCGCAGACTGCCAGCGGCCCCTCGCGCGGCAGCCGCCACCGCCCGCGGGTGCGCCGCCTCCACGCCGCACGCGGGCGGCCACTGGCGGCCCTCGGCGGCGATCGGCGGCCCCTCCTCCTCCTCCTCCTCCTCCTCCTCCTCCCTCCTCCTCCTCCTCCTCCTCCTCCTCCTCTCCTCCTCCTCCTCCTCCTCCTCCTCCTCCTCCTCCTCCTCCCTACTCCCGTTTTCCTCCCTCCTCCTCCTCTTCCTTATCCTCATCCCTCCTCCTCCTCCTCCTCTCCTCCTCCTCCTCCGCCTCCTCCTCCTCCTCCTCCGCTCGCTCCGCAGCCCTGGCTCCGATGGGACCGGCCGCGTAGGGCGACGAGGCTCGCCATATGCTGGGCGCCTCCGCGGCCGCCGTGGGCAGGGGCGCGCGCCCCGAGGCAGCGCTGCTCGCGCGGGGGCGCCTGGCGGCCCTGGCCCGCTTCGCCGCCGCGCACAGGTCTCCTCCTCCCCCTCCTCCTCCCTTCCCCCCCTCCTCTCCCTCCCTCCCTCTCTCTCCCCCTGCTCTCCCTCCCTCCCCTCCCTCCCTCCCTCCCCCTCCTTCTCTCCCCCTCCCTCCTTCCTCTCCTCTCCTCCTCTCCCTCCCTCCCTCCTCTCCCCCTCCTCCTCTCCCTCCCGCCCCTCCTTCCCTTCCTCTCCCCCCCCCTCCTCTCCCTCCCTCCTTCTCTCCTTTCCCTCCTCGCCTCAAGCACGTCGCCTGGTGGCAAGGCCGGCGGTCCTGCACACTCTAACGTCGAACTGTTACCAAGGTTCGTCTCCTTTCGGACATCGGCTGGCGGTAATGCCGGCCTTAGTGGGCCCCGGAAACGGCAAAAAAACGGCTCCAGGATTGGAGCCGGAGCGGGAACCCGTAAAAGAACGGCGACGGAACCGGTAACAAAAACGACGTCGGAACCAGCAACAAATGGCAAAACGGAATCGGAAAAAAAACGACCCTGTCGTTTCCAGGGCCCACTAATATGCCGGCAATCGTGCATCCGAAGATTCTACGGTTTTGCCCTCGTCGCGAGGCAGTCGCCTCAAGGACACAGCCTGGCGACAAGGTCAGCCGTCCTGCATTTCACATTTCCCTGGTTCTCACACTTCGGTTGGAAGGTCTTGGACCCCGAGCGGGCTCTGGGAGGCCCCCCGAAAAGATTTTCAGATGGCCGCGGTCATCCGAAGATCTGTTCCAGACTCTCTTCAGGGCCTCTTGAAGCCCCTGGGGCGATCTCTCGGTTCTTGCTCGGGGCTTATTTTGGGCCCCGAGCGGACTCCAAAAAGGCCCCCGTTGAGATATTCAGATGGCCATGGTCATCTGAACGTCTTTTCGGGGCCCAGTTGGGGTCCTTGGGGGGGCCTCTTGGTGGCCAAATTGCTGATGCAGGTCCGAACTATGTTCGCGACTGCGGTGTTGGCACGCGGGGGTCTGGGGACAAATGCCTCCAGGACACGGCCTGGCGAGCATGCCTGCGGTGCAGTTTCTAATATCATTCGCTGTTGCCCCCTCGCAGTCTTCTACCTGCGGTAGTGTGCAGCATCGTTGTTGAATCTGCCGCACCCATTGTCGGCAATTTGTGTCATCAGCCAACGGTGAAAAAGTCAACGCTCGGAGAGTCTACGCCTATTGTCAGAGCAGCGCCCCCGTCATCTCCGCGGAGTTGCGAGCTGGGAGGCCAGGCGTACCCCGCTGAGCAGCTGCCGCTCGCGCACGCACGCGCTCTCAGCGCTTTGTCTTACGCGTGTCCCCGCTCGTCTCATGGCTGACTCTACTCAGCCCTCTCCAGCGTGAGGCTGGCGGGTGCACTGAACATCAAGCATGGAGCAACGAACATGTCACGAATTTTGGCGCCACCCCGACGTTCCGAGGATGAAATAGTATCCCACGGGACAGCTGCTTTGGCCAGCGCAGTACGACTGCGGATACATCGCCGCTCCGAAAGTTCCTTGAATTTTCTGAATTGGGCCCGATGGCATTGCGTGCTCGCCTACGTTGCAGTTCTCTTGGCAACGGCCCCGATGGGGTTGAGGGGCAGGATGCGTTGAACCCCCCTCCCCCCCGAGAAGCCTAGCAAGATATCCCTCTTGCGCGGTCTCGGCGGGATCCTTGGCGAGCAGTTCCTCTTTTAATACTATAATTTTAGTCCGGCCAACCAAAAATCCCACCCATCAAAAAATAGGGTCCGGATAAATCCCACGGTGGGGCCCAATCCCGCGAATGTATGAAGTGTTCGGGTCGTCTTGAGCTCACCTTGAAATCATCTCCAGGTCCTCTTAAGACCATGGTGTTGTACTTTGGGAATGCTCTGGCCACCTCGGGGTCGCTCTGGGGCCACCGCGCCTGGTCTCCGGGGCATCGCTCACATCTTGGGCCATCTTGGATTCGCCCCCAGGCCATTTCGACGCTGCTCTGGGTCGCCCCGAGGTCATCATCGTGCCCGTCTGAGGCCGTCGTGGAACCATCTTGGGGCCATGAGGCCGCCCAGGCATCCTGTCTGGGTCGTCTGGGGTCTTCCGTGTTTCAAAGGAAACTTCCGTTGCGCCTAAGCCTGATCGCGCATGCCGCGCTCCGCATCATTTCGGCTCAAGTTTGATTTGCAGAGGAATCGGGGGCAACTGAACTGTCCCTGCTGTCGCTTTGCTGTCGCCTTGCTCTCGCCTTGCAATCAAAAAACTACGCAACCTGATCGCGCCTGCCGCGCGCCGCATCATGTCGGCTCAAGGCTGATTTGCAGAGGAATCGGGGGCAACTGAACTGCCCCTGCTGTCGCTTTGCTGTCGCCTTGCGAGTAAAAAACTACGCAACCTGATCGCGCCTGCCGCGCGCCGCATCATGTCGGCTCAAGGCTGATTTGCAGAGGAATCGGGGGCAACTGAACTGTCCCTGCTGTCGCTTCGCTGTCGCCTTGCTGTCGCCTTGCGAGTAAAAAACTACGCATCGCCGCTCCGAAAGTTCCATGAATTTTCTGAATTGGGCCCGATGGCATTGCGTGCTCGCCTACGTTGCAGTTCTCTTGGCAACGGCCCCGATGGGGTTGAGGGGCAGGATGCGTTGAACCCCCCTCCCCCCCTAGAAGCCTTGCGTGATATCCTTCTTGCACGGTTTTGGCGGGATCCTTGGCGAGCAGTTTCGTTTTTAATATTATAGTTTTAGTCCAGCCAACCAACAATTCCACCCATGAAAGAAGGGTCCAGATACATCCCGCGGCGGGGCCCACTCCCGCGAATGTATGACGTGTTCGGGTCGTCTGGAGCTCATCTTGAAGTCATCTCCGGGTCCTCCTAAGACCATGGTGTTGTATTCTGGGATTGCTCCGGCCACCTCGGGGTCGCTCTGGGGCCACCGCGCCTGGTCTCCGGGGCATCGCTCACATCTTGGGCCATCTTGGATTCGCCCCCAGGCCATTTCGACGTTGCGTCTGGACCCTGCAGGGGCCACGGGGTCTTCTCGGGGTCGCCCCGAGATCATCTTCGTGCCCGTCTGAGGCCGTCGTGGAACCATCTTGGGGCCATGGGGCCGCCCAGGCATCCTGTCTGGGTCGTCTGGAGGTCTCCCGTATTTCCAAGGAAACTTTCGCTGCGCCTAAGCCAGATCGCGCATGCCGCACACCGCATCATGATGGCTCAAAGTTAATTTGCACAGGAATCGGGAGCAACTGAACTGCTGTCGCTTTGCTGTCGCCTTGCGAGTAAAAAGCTACGCAACCTGATCGCACCTGCCGCGCGCCGCACCATGTCGGCTCAAGGCTGATTTGCAGAGGAATCGCGGGCAACTGAACTGTCCCTGCTGTCGCTTTGCTGTCGCCTTGCTGTCGCCTTGCGAGTGGAAAACTACGCAGCCTGATCGCCTCTGCCGCACTCCGCATCATGTCGGCTCAAGGTTGATTCGCAGAGGAATCGCGGGCAACTGAACTGTCCCTGCTGTCGCTTTGCTGTCGGCGTGCTGTCGCCTTGCGAGTAAAAAACTACGCATCGCCGCTCCGAAAGCTCCTCGGTTTTTTTGGAAGTGGGCCCGATGGCATTGCGTGCTCGCCTACGTTGCAGTTATCTTGGCAACGGCCCGGATGGGGTTGAGGGGCAGGATGCGTTGAACCCCCCCCCCCCCCCCTTAGAAGTCTAGCAAGATATCCCTCTTGCGCGGTCTCGGCGGGATCCTTGGCGAGCAGTTTCGTTTTTAATTTATTATTTTTAGTCTGGCCAACCACAAATCCCACCCATTCAAGAATAGGGTCCGGATCAATCCCGCGGTGGGGCCCAATCCCGCAAATGTATGACGTGTTCGGGTCGTCTTGAGCTCATCCGGAAAATTCCCAGCTCATCCTAAGACCATGGTGCAGTACTCTGGGAATGCTCCGGTCACCTCGCGGTCGCTCTGGGGCCACAGCGCCTGGTCTCTGGGGCATCGCTCACATTTTGGGCCATCTTGGATTCGCCCCCAGGCCATTTCGACGCTGCGTCTGGATCCTGCAGGGGCCACGGGGCCTTCTCGGGGTCGCCCCGAGGTCATCTTCGTGCCCGCCTGAGGCCGTCGTGGAACCGCGGGGCCGCCCGGGCATCCTGTCTGGGTCGTCTGGAGGCCCCCCGTGTTTCCAAGGAAATTTTCGCTGCGGCGCCTAAGCCTGATCGCGCCGGCCGCGCTCCGCATCATTTCGGCTCAAGGTTGATTTGCAGAGGAATCGGGGGCAACTGAACCGTCCCTGCTGTCGCTTTGCAGTCGCCTTGCTGTCGCCTTGCGAGTAGAAAACAACGCATCGCCGCTCCGAAAGTTCTTTGAATTTTCTGGATTGGGCCCGATGGCATTGCGCGCTCGCCTATGTTGCAGTTTTCTTGGCGACGGCCCCGATGGGGTTGAGAGGCAGGATGCGTTGAACCCCCTCCCCCCCTAGAAGCCTAGCGTGATATCCTTCTTGCGGGGTCTCGGCGGGATCCTTGGCGAGCTGTCTCCCTGTTTAGCATTTCAATCTCAGTCCGGCCAACCCACCCATGAAAGAAGGTCCCGGATACATCCCGCGGCGGGGCCCACTCCCGCGAATGTATGAGGTGTTCGGGTCGTCTTGAGCTCATTTTGAAGTCACCTCCGGGTCCTCCTAAGACCATGGTGTTGTACTCTGGGAGTGCTCCGGCCACCTCGGGGTCGCTCTGGGGCCACATCTTGGGCCATTTGGGATTCGCCCCTAGGCCATTCTGACGCTGCGTCTGGATCCTGCAGGGGCCACGGGGCCTTCTCGGGGTCGGCCCGAGGTCATCTTCGTGCCCGTCTGAGGCCGTCGTGGAACCATCTTGGGGCCATCTTGGGGCCGGCTGGGCATCCTGTCTGGGTCGTTTGAAGGTCTTCCGTGTTTCCAGGGAAATTTTCGTTGCGCCTAAGCCTGATCGCGCCTGCCGCACTCCGCATGATGTCGGCTCGAGGCTGATTTGCAGAGGAATCGGGGGCCATTGAACTGTCCCTGCTGTCGCTTTGCTGTCGGCGTGCTGTCGCCTTGCGAGTAAACTACGCAACCTGAGCGCGCCTGCTGCGCGCCGCATCAATTTCGGCTCAAGGTTGATTTGCAGAGGAATCGGGGGCAACTGAACTGTTCCTGATGTCGCCTTGCGAGTAAAAAGCTACGCAGCCTGATCGCGCCTGCCGCACTCCGCATCATGTCGGCTCAAGGTTGATTCGCAGAGGAATCGCGGGCAACTGAACTGTCCCTGCTGTCGCTTTGCTGTGGCTTTGCTGTCGCCTTGCTGTCGCCTTGCAAGTAGAAAACTACGCATCGCCGCTTCGAGAGGTCTGTGAACTTTCTGGATTGGGCCCGATGGCATTGCGTGCTCGCCTATGTTGCAGTTCTCTTGGCAACGGCCCCGATGGGGTTGAGGGGCAGGATGCGTTGACCCCCCTCCCCCCCTAGAAGCCTAGCGTGATATCCTTCTTGCGCGGTTTTGGCGGGATCCTTGGCGAGCAGTTCCGTTTTCAATATTATAGTTTTAGTCCAGCCAACCATGAATCCCACCCATGAAACATAGGGTCTGGATGAATCCCGCGGTGGGGCCCAATCCCGCGAACGTATGACGAGTTCGTGTCGTGTTGAGCTCATCTTGAAATCATCTCCAGGTCCTCTTAAGACCATGGTATTTTACTCTGGGGGTGCTCTGGCCACCTCGGGGTCGCTCTGGGGCCACCGCGCCTGGTCCCCGGGGCATCGCTCACATCTTGGGCCATCTTGGATTCGCCCCCAGGCCATTTCGACGCTGCGTCTGGATCCTGCAGGGGCCACGGGGTCTTCTCGGGGTCGCCCCGAGGTCATCATCGTCTGAGGCCGTCGTGGAACCATCTTGGGGCCATGGGGCCGGCTGGGCATCCTGTCTGGGTCGTCTGGAGGTCTTCCGCGTAGGCGGGCGCACCCAATCATTGTCCTGTTGAAGAGGCCGGAACTCGGGGAGGCAATGCGGGCGTTTGTTCCGCTTCGCCACGTTGTTCCGCTGCTGGCATGCTGTTTTGCGGAAGGTGGGGAAAAGATCTTACATGCAACCCATTGTTGGTCATTTGTGTCATCGGCAAGTGACGGCAAATTCCATTTTCTGGGGGGGGGGTCTACACCTATTGTCAGATCAGTGCCCCTGCCACGGAGTTGCGAATTGGAGGGGCCAGGCGTGCCCCGGTGGGCATCTGCCGCTCGCGTACACACGCGCCCTCATAGTTTTGTCGCGTGTGTGCCCCCACTCATCTCATGCATGACTTTACTCAGCCATCTCCGGCGTGAGGCAGGGCATGAGGAGGTCACAGCGTCTCAATTGCAACCGCCTCCGTCTGGTGCCCTGAACCTCCAGCTCCTGTGGTGCGCAAGCCAAGCATTGAGCAACGACGATGTCGCGAATGTCGGCGCCACCCCGATGTTCCGAGGATGGGCCAGCACACCCAAACATTGTCTCTTTCACGAGGCCGAGACTCGGGGAGGAAATGCGTGCGTTTGCCCCGCTTCGCCACGTCGCTCCACTGCTGGCATTATGCGGTGTGGGAGGTGAGGCGCAGTTCTCGTTTCGCATGCAACCGCCTCTGGCGGGTGCAGAGACCCTTGCGGCCCGCCGTCAGTGTGCCTACCGAGGCCTGTGGCTTCCCCGTGGGCCCCCCCAGGTTTTCCCAAGGGCGGAGCCCAGCCCCACGGTAGAGCAGGTGCCACCTGTCGCAAGGCCAGCGGCAACATCGGCGGCAGGGTAGCGAGCCGCCCAGTTCACCCTTAGGGTGGTCCCCCGTCCTGACTGTGCGTTGCCCTTTCGTGTAAACCCTAGGGTGGTGATGTGCCTGAGGTGCAGCAGGCCCCCCCCCCATGGCACCCTTCGGGTGGCGCCCCAGCCTGCGGCAGGGCAGTCTCCCCTGCCCCGCTGTGGAATGGATTCCCCCTTTCACCAGCAGGAAGGCATCCTCCCCGCGGTTGAGCAGGCCCACGTGCCCCCCCCGAGGGGTCGAGCCGTCCCGCCCTCGCGGATCTCCGAGAACGCTCTCGGGGCCCTTCGACATGGTTGGGAAGCCAGCGTATAACGCGATTCTGGGGGCTTATGGCGGGAGGAGGGAGGAGGGAGGAGGGAGGTCATCCTCTGCACAGGCGGTGGGACATGCAACATGACTTGTCACTTGTGCGGTCATGGCGACATGGGCCACCGAGGTGTCCCCTGTCATACGGCCTGGGGTTACACTGTCCTCATTTACCATCCAACTATACCCTGGTTGCACCCTGCCGCGCGTGCGCGCACGCGCATTCAGCGCTGCGTCGTCTGAGTGTCCCCAACTCATCTCCTTGGCGTCCTCATTCCGCCGTCTCCTCCAAGCCGGCAGGAGGTGAGGAAGACATAGCTTCTAAAACACAACCGCCTTCGGCGTGTGCATGTACGCTCCAATTTCTCTGGCGCACAAGTTTAGAAAAGGATCAGCGTATATCACAACGGCGGTGGCTGACTAGTGGTATGTTGACACTCATACCACGTGCCTGCAACGGTTCTTGCACCTTCAACGCCGTGCGCTGCGGCACCGGACCCCTTGAGGGGGCCTCCCTGGTCCTCGGAACCAGCTCCCGGCACGCTGGAGCGACGCAGGCACATGTTTCGAGCAGGCTCGCGCACTGCAACTTCTTGCCGCCCGCCCGGCGGCGCTGCACACCGAGGCGTTTGAGTGGGGGGGGGGGGGCTGCTGCGCGCGATGTTCGTGGCGTTGCTCGATGGTCGCGCGGGGAGTTGCGCCGCAGGCATGGGAGAGCCGCCGTCTGAAGGGGACCGCTCAAATCCAGCAACGTACCATATGTAACAGGGCCTTTCGCCTCCAACTGCCTCGTTCGGGAAACGCGCGTTCCCCCCCCCTCCTTGCGCCCCGGTCGGTTCTCAAAGTGTGGCTCTTGCCTAAGCGCCGCGCGCACTCGGTTGATCAGATTGTACCAGCTTCAGACACGTGTTTTTTTGGTTTAGGGGCTTTGGACACTTTTTTTGGTTTTGACACGTTTCTTTGTGGGGGGGGGGGCTTTGGACACGTTTCTTTGTTTGGGGGGGCTTTGGACACTTTTTTTTGTTTTGGGTTTTTTTTTGGGGGGCCTTGGACACGTTTTTTTTTTTTTGTGTGTGTGTGTGTGTGTTTTTGGGGGGGAGAGGGAGGCAGACCGCCGCGCACGTGCTTCGCTGCAGATCTGCGCCTCCTACACTTTTCTGGGGCGCATGCGGTTTTCGACAGGGCATCCCCGCCGGTCAGCGCCGTGCCGCAGCGCCGTGCTTAAAGGCGTCCGAAAGGCTTCTGCGTCGGCATCGGGAATTTCGGGGGCCACGTGCGAACCCTACTCCTACCCCCCACGATTTCTGAGGGGGAGGGTGGGGTTCACTTCGTCCGGGAGCTCCCGAGCGAAGTGAAAGCCCACCCTCCCCCTTCAGAAATCGTGGGGGGCAGGGGTAGGATTCGCATGTGGCCCCCTATTCGAGGAGCGTTTTCACAGTGGGGGTCTCGCTTCAGTGCCGCGCACAACTGTTTCAACGGCAACGGCTGCGAGGATAGGACGGTTCTGCTCGAATCTAAGATTTTCGCTTTGGCGCCGCACGCCTTCGTCTCAAAAGCTTGGTCGTGTTCTGCACGGGGTTCTCGCCTTAGCGCTGCGCTCATTCGTTCCGAAAGCTTGTAACAACAAGAAGGCTGGAGGACGGCTCTTTGCCAACATGGGGGGGCGGGCCTCGCTTGAGACGCCTCGAATTCCCCGGACACCTCTTGCACTCCAGGGCTCTTCCTTGGCTCCAGGTATACTCGGTTGGGCGCGCGGCCCAGAGGGGTGCTTAAGGAGCGGTGCCCAGAGGGTGGGTGCCCCGCGCGCGCCGCCGCGGGCGCTTCGTGCGCTTGGTGGGCGTGCCGAGCTTGCGCCCGGTGCCCGCCCGTGGGCGCCTCCGTGGGCGCCGCGCGCGCTCGGCAGCCCCAGCTGTGTGGCGCTGCGGGGCGTTTCCTCGCACAGCTTGCACCACGTGGCTGACACAATATGGTTTGCGTTAAGTCGGGCCTGTCCCTCTACAGGGGGGATGTTCAAACATAGGCAAAAAATAGTCAGGGGATGATTTTTTAAGCATGTTTGGGCATCTTTTGAATATGTTTTGAATCTTTTTATTTTTCGCCGAAAATCCCCCTGTAGGGGTACATGCCCGACTTAAGGTTTGCACCACACCGCTCGCACCACACCTTTTGCCCCGTACGGATTGTTCCGCACAACCCACACCACACAGCTTGCACCACAGAGCTTGCACCACGTTAGCTTGCACCACAGATCGTACGCTGCAAGAGCCGAGCATCTGGGTCAGAAACCTCAGGAAAAGCTGGGCCGGCGCGCATCAGCCAACTCCCCGGGCAGCTGGCCCAGTTTCTCGAGCACGTTCGCGCCTCCAGCGCTCACACCAGTCACTTTTTGCCCAGGTTCTTGTCTGGACACTTCCGGGAAGCGGGCCCAGATTTCCTACCTGGTAAGTTCTTTGGTCACTTTCTTCGGCTCTATGTTGCACAACCGAACGTGCACCACACAGCGTCCGAGCGTGCAATCACTTGTGGCGCGGGGCATTGCGCGCACCCGAAGCCTCAACGCACGTAGTACTGCACGGGGCGAGATCGGCGCCTTCTCAAAGTGGTGTTCTTACCTGATGCAATTCCGCGAAGTTCGTGGCCAAAAGTGTACACACTGTTCGTGTCTAACTCTTCGAAAGTTCTTTGATTTTTGTTGGGTGCCAAGATCCCTGCATTTCTAATTGTTCTGTCCTGGGCCTCTTCCTGGCCACTAGGGGGCCAGGAGCAGCGCGAAACGAGCACAATTAGAAATGAGCACGACTAGACATGAACGACGTGCACCTGTGCGACAAATACGCGGACGGGGGCTGTCCTTGCTCGAAGTGGGGAGCTCGCTGGACACCTCGCTGATGATTTGCACGGTCGCAGTTTTTCGCGCTCCCGGCCGCGCGCAGGAATCGGCGGCGGGCCCGGGGGGGCGGGCCTCTTCGGAAGGCTCGGGAGTCCCCCGGGCCTCCTGAGCAGTGGTTTGAGCCTGCCCCGAAGAGGGAGGGAAGCCTCGCAGAAGGCCGCCGAAAGAAGGATGCAAGGCCGGCCCTGCGAGAGGGCCTTCCCCTTCTCCCTTCCCCCCTCGCTCGCCGCCGAAAGAAGGGTGTCGGAAACTGGAGCATATACAGTACCAGTTGCGGGCGGTGTTTCAATCCGTGGACTTTTTTTAGGGTCGGGGACGACGTCGGGGTGGTGTGGTGTATACTTCCTTCCCGGCTCCCCGTGGAAGCAACGAAAGATGTATACACCAGGATGCCGTAGACACCGTAATCCGTTGTCTTGTGCGAGTCCCAGTGCCGGACCAGGAAAGAGCATCGGTGTATAAAGTTCGGTTCCTTAGTCTGGACGCCCGAAATGGGTACGGAAAGAATGGGTACAATGCCCAACAGCAGTTCCTGTTCATTTTGAACAGGATTCGCTGTCCACGCCGCCGCGGCCTGTGTCCATTCGAGACAGAGGGCCGCCTGCCCAACAGCGGCCGCTGTTGGTGTGGGACAACATTTGTTGTTGGGCATTGTACCCATTCTTTCCGTACCCATTCCCAGACCCCCGACGTCATGATTTTTTCATGACGCGACCCCCAGAGGTCCGGACCTATTCGCCGGGACCGGTTTTTCATCCTGAGTTGTTTTTTGACGATCCCGAGGGCCGGTAAGGGCCCCCAGGAGGCGGAAACTATAGAAAAATTTTCCGTCGTGATTTTTTCATGCCTCGAGGGGGTTTGGGTTTCGGGCGTCCAAACTAAGGATGCCAGGCAGTCCCCCCCTGCAAAGCGGGGCCCTCGCAGCGTTTTCGGAGGGAGGAGGCTGCGAAGCACCTCCGCGCCGAGGCCGACGCCCGAGGCCCCTGCCCTGCCCCGCCCCTTCCCTGCCAGTCCTCCTCCCCCTCCCCCTCCTCCTCCTCCTCCTCCTCCTCCCCCCCTCCTCCTCCCCCTCCTCCTCCTCCTCCTCCTCCTCTCCCTCCTCCTCCCTCCTCCTCCCTCCCTCCTCCTCCTCCTCCCTCCTCCTCCCTCTCTCGTCCTCCCTCCTCCTCCTCCCTCCTCCTCCGTTGCCATTTTGGCTCAGGACCCCATGTCGCCCAGCGGCCGCACGGCGGACAGACCCAGGTGTTTCTCCCCATTTTCTGGGGTAGTTGGGCGCCCCCTCTCAGTCTTCTCTTCGTTGGTGGGTGGCGGGCGAAAGGCGAAGAAGGCGCACAAACACGTGCGTCATGATGTCGAATCGGATGCTCGGAGCAGTCCGCTGGCAGTACTCCTCGTGGTGGTTGTCGCGATCGCCGCGATCGTCGCCCCCCCTCGAGTTCGGATGCAGCGAGCGCACGGCGCTCCCGCAGTGCTGGGCGCAGCGCGGGCGCGGCGCCGCCGATGGTCCGCTGTCCCGCGCAGACTTTGCAGCCCTGGAGCTGTGCCCGGCCTTCTTGGCGAGCCAGCAAGCCGGAGGAGGAGAAGGAGGAGGAGGAGGAGGAGGAGGAGGGGGAGGGGGAGGAGGAGGAGCAGGAGGAGGAGGAGGAGGAGGAGGAGGAGGAGGAGGAGGAGGAGGAGGAGGAGGAGGAGGAGGAGGAGGAGGAGGGAGGAGGAGGAAGAGGAGGAGGTGGAGGCAGCGCGACGCGCACGCGATGCCCCGCAGCCAGGTCTTGCGGCCACCGCCAGCGCCCCGCCGACCCCCGCGGTCGGCCTTCCCACGCCGATCGCCGCGGACACGGGCCCCGCCGCTGGCTGGCCCCCTCTGGACAAGACCCTTGGGCCGTTCACCTTCGCGATGCTCCTGGTGGTCCTGGTGGTGCTGCCCCTGGTGCTCCTGGTGGTTCTGATCGCGCGGGGGCTGCTGCTGCCGACAAGCGCCTGTCCGAGACGCTGGAGCGCTTCAAGCAGGACATCATCGCGGAGATGGCGCGGGCCTCGGCGGGCTCTATCGCCGAGATGGTGCGCACGGAGCTCCCTCGGGCCATCACCGACGTGGTGCAGCCGCTCGTCGCGCAGCTCGATGCTTCGACGCAGCAGCGCTTCAAGGCCCAGGAATTCCGCATGGTGGAGATCGAGAAGCGCATGGGCCTTGCGGAGTCCGCGCGCTCCCCCCTCGCCGACCGCTTCGCGAAGCTGGAGCAAGAGCTGGACTTGGCTCGGGCCGCGCCTCGTGGGCCCATCACCTGGACGGCAGAGTGGCAGCGCGCTGCGGACCCTGGCATTTTCGTCATTGCGGCCCGCGAGGACATCGGCAATAACCTGGTGGCGGACGGGCTTCGAAGCTGGATGGAGGCGGCCAACTACGTCGCTGGTACCGACCACGAGTTGGAGGGCGAGGAGCTCGCTCGCAGGTTCGTCCTCCGCTTTTTAAGGGCCTGGCGGTCACCTGCGCCTCTCGAGCTCGGCAACCCCACGCTCTTCTACGAAACGCTCTCACGGGGCATGTAGGCAGTTCTCTGCGCCTGTGCCTGGTGGGCGCCGCATCCCCTTCCACGTCAGTGTCGACCGCATCTCGCGGGAGCGCAGCGCCAAGAAGCTGCGTGACAAGCTTCAAACGCACCTGGGCAAGCGCGTCTTCATGGACAAGGAGGCTGGCACCCTGTCGGTCGACTGCGATGTCACTACGCGCGTGGTGGTCAACCCGTCGGACCCTCCGAAGGCGCGGTGGAACCTGGGCGCGATCTCGGATCCTCAGTTGGTTCGGGCTGATCTTGACAGGCTTGCAAATGACATCTTCCTTCCCAAGCGCATCGAGTGGAGTGGGCAACGCGTTTTTAACACTGATTAGCTGGTGTTTAAAAGTTGGAATTGTCGTGTTATTTAACATTATGATTCGCACGTTTTGCATCGCAAGGCGGAGGTGGTGTGTTCCTTGCCTTCCGCGCCCTCGATTGCGGCCCTTCAAGAAGTTCACGGTCCTGCTGCTGCTGCTGCGGAGGAGCTCCTCTCTCGTGTCCGCGGAGAGGTCGCAGTTGTCGGCTCTTCTGGTGGCCGCGCTGGCGTCTGCACCTTCGTCCCGAAGCAGGTTCTGGAGTGCGCGCAGATCTCGCCTTTGGAGATCGTTGCCGGCAGGATTCTCTGTCCCACAATGGTCAACAAGCGCTCTGGATTCAGCTGGCATCACTGGAACATTCACAATCACGACCTCGACTCGGGCGGCTTCCGCGGCATTTTGCAGGCGTTTCGTCGTCAGCTCGATCAGGACAAGCTCGACCCCACGAAGACAGGCCTCATATTGATTGGTGATTTCAACATCGCCGATTAGGAGGTCGACTACGCCACAGAGGACCTTTTATGTGTGTGTGGACAGCTCTGACATCCTGGAGATGGTGCTGCTGGTTCTGCGGCTGCTCGATCTTCTGTTGGCATACAGGCCCGCCCAGGCCAGTCGCGGTGGCGCCAGGTCTTCCGCCAGCTCACGGAGCTCGTTGCATCTGGCATCAGCCACTTCCACATCGGCTCGAGGGCGGGCTCCCGCGTCGATAGGCGCTTCACGGCGACGCCGCCCTGGCTCCTCTGCCAGCTACGGCACTGCGCCAGGCACTGCGGCGAGCCTCAGGAGTTCCGCGACGCTGTGCTGTCCGGCCACGCGCCGCTTGCGATTTCTTGGCAATCGAGGCGATGGGAGTCCGATGGCGACGCGACTTGCAGGCGGATCCCGAAGAGCATCGCCTCCGACCCGCTCTACCCACCCATCGTGGAGGAGTGCGAGCGCATGGCTGGGATCGGGGACTTCGGTCAGAATTTTTTTTGATTACGAAAAAGTTTGTAGTTGAGCAAAGTTTGGCGCGCCCACGGCGCCGGCGGTGCTGGAGCTGGCGGCGCGCCGCCGGCAGGGCTGCCCGCGCGGCGCGCGATCTGCAGCTGCGTGATCGCCCGAGGCTGCGCGATAACCGCGCTCTGTTGCTTGGTTCTCTCGCGCGCGCTGCATTGCGCCTGGGCGCTCGCCTGGGCAGCGTTCTTTGGCAGAGATGTCCGTTGGCTTCGATGCTTCTTCTCCGTCGACCTGTCGTCCTCGCCCGTCGTTCTCACCTCCCCCGATGCCTTTGCTCGCGCCCACTCGGATCTTCAGTTTCAGGAGGCCGCCCAGGCGGAAACAGCGCGGCTCCAGCGAACCGACGGCGCCTCTCGGGCGCCTGGCCGACGGGCCCGTCTTCGTGCTCAGTCCGAGGCCCTTCGCAGGCGAGCGCAAATTCGGTCTCCGTTCAGTCGTGGGCGATATCTGGCGGGGGTGGTGGAGGGCGGGGCGGGCCTGGTTCACTCCTCTGCGGAGGGCCAGACCGCGGTTCTCCGCGAGTACTGGGGCCCCATTGTTGAACAGCTGCATGCGGTTCCTCGGTGGGGCCAGCAGCTGTACCTGTCGAAGTTTGCCCATGCCCAGGACTTCTCTCACCTCCCCCCCCCTCTCTGGGCTGTGTCCGTAGGTTTATACGCCGTGTGTCGCATGTGGCGCCAGGCCCCGACGGGCTCCCGCATGTTGCCAGGGGGGTCGGCCAGGGCCTCAAGGTGCTGTTAAACGTTTTCCATTGGCTTGCGAGCGGGCAGCGCATGCCACTTTCGTCTGCTTCGCGTTTGCAGGTCTTCGTACCCAAGGGGGTTCTTGATGGCGACTGCGCGCGCGGGGGGAGTCGTCAGACGCTGTCGGGGCACCCGCCCCATCGGCCTCAAGAACACGAATAATAAGAGCGTTGTTGGGGTCGGCAATGCTGGGTTGTCTGAGGTCGCTAAAGACATTGGCGCCTCCGTGCAGCGCAGCTTCACGAAAGGCCGCAACTTGTTGGCGAACGTTCACGAGCTCGATGCGCATGCTAGGCTGACTAGTGCTCGCGAGACCCTTGAAGGCGCCATTCTAGCTTTCGGCTTCGCTCAGGCGCTGCCCTCTGTAAGTCAGCAGTGGCTGATGTTCGCGCTGCGGCATATAACGTTCCCTGGCGGCAGCGTTCTCGCGATGCAGGGCTTCTATCACCTCAGCTTTTGTCTCCTCTCCGCTCGAGGCCTCCACCTCCACCTCCTGTTCATGATCTCAGTGGTGCTGCAAGGCTGCCCGTTGAGTGGCAGCCTCGTAGTGATTGCGATAGACAGCTTCCTGTGGGACATGCTTCGGGGTGCGCAGTCGCCTGGCCACGGGCAGGTCCGAGCTTGTGCCGACGACATTGGTGCCGTCCTTTCCGCGCGCACAGGCTACCGCGGGACTGCTCGCGTTTCTCGCAATGCCGAGCACCTGGCGGGCCAGGCTCTCAAGGCCTCGAAATGTCGCGTCGCCCCCCTTCGCGCGGCCCTCTCCAATGCGTTGCAATAGGAGATCCGCGCTCTGTTGAGGAACTGTTCTTGCCCCCGTCCCTGTGCCGCGCCCCCGCCTGGTTCTGCTTGTTGGGGGGAGTTCGAAACGGCAGCGGAGGGTTTGCATTTGGGTTTTGGGCTGGGCCCTGGAGTTGAACCGCGTCGCGATGTTCGAGCCCCTCTTAACAAGATGGCCGTTTGGACCAGAACCATCGCGGACGTGTGGCATGATCTTTCGACGGGGGTCCAGCTCTACACACATCGGGCGCTCAGCGTGCCCTCGCATGCTTCGCAGCTGGCACCGATCCCCTGGGGCGTCGCCAAAATCGAACGGCCGTTTCTGGTCCAGGTTTTCAAGTGGCCAATGTCGGCCCTCCGTTATTCCGATTGGTTTAACTTCAGCGAGTGGCACGGCCCGAGAGTGCGCTCGCTGTTCATCACCGCCGCTGCTGCTGCCATGCGAGCCGCTCTTGTCACCCTCCCTCACTGGCCTGCCATTATCCGCATGCTCCGAGACGACCTCGTCGATCACTGTCCGATGGTTTTGTGGTCTTCCCCACCGCTCGCTCCGTCTTTCTGGCGATATCCTCCCATTGTTCTTCATTTGGAAGCCGCTGCTGCGGGCTTCCCAGGGAACCGACGGCGTCGGGTGGGCGGGGCGAGAGCGTCGGGGCGGTTCTTGGAAGGGTCGTCGGTCCATCGGCCGAAGTGGCAACGCATGTTTGCTGAAGAATTGCAGGCCGTGGTTTCCGCGCTTCCGTTGGAGCTACTCATGCGCCGCCTGCGCAAGTGGTTTCTTCCATCTATCGAGGGTGGGGAGGTGGACTGGGACATGATTCGCACGCGTTTGCAGGACGTGCCCCCATCGTGGCCGCCCATCTCGCTTCGGACTTGGTTCGGAGCTTGGGTGACGGGAGCACGCGTGCAGCGCACCCAGCAGTGCATATTTGGATGCGTTGAGGAGGGAACGACGACGCATTGCGTTTGCCATTGCCGTCGCCTCCATTATCATGTCTCCCTCGTTCTTCGCTCTGACCTCCCTTCTTCCATCGCCGCCCGTTTCGGGCTCCGAGGGGATTTCGTCTTCGCCATCGCTCTTCATCATTTCCTTCGCTTCGCCGCGGCCCGAGCAGGGAGATCAGGCCGATTCTTAGACCTCGCTGAGGCCGCTGCTCTGCAGGCTCCTGCGCGCGTCGCGCTCCGCCTCCCCCCTCCGCAGCCGCCAGCCCGGATTCCTCGACGCTGGGAGGCTGCGGGGGCGAGCCGCGGAGCTCCGCGATGGGGCGTCGGACAGGCAGACCCCCAGGGAACGCTGTGCCTCCTCCTCCTCCTCCTGCTCCTCCTGCTCCTCCTGCTCCTCCTCCTCCTCCTCCTGCTCCTCCTCCTCCTCCTCCTCCTTCCTTTTCCTCTTCCTCCTCCTCCTCCTCCTCCTCCTCCTCCTTCTCCTCCTCCTGCTCTTCTTCCTCCTCCTCCTCCTCCTCCGCCGCCTCCTCCTCCTGCTCCTCTTGATCTGGCGGCGCCGCCCCGCCGCTCGCGTGGCAAAAACCATGCCCCACACCTCTTGGGACACCTCCGGTGCGTTAGGGGTGTCGAAAAAATGACGCCCGGCGCCCCCTCGCGGGACCCAGGTTTTCATTTTGTCGGGACCCCTACATTAAGTCGGGTCTGTCCTTCTACAGGGGGGAAATTCAAAAATAGTGAACAAATAGTCTGGGGACGATTTGTTTGACTATGTTTGAGTATTTTGGGGGCATTTCCTGCATATGTTTAATTTTTGGCCCCAAATCCCCCCGTTGGGGGACACGCCCAAAATAGTCAAAATACCCCGGCTATGTTTTTTGACTATTCTTGAATATTCCCCCTGTAGAGGGATAGGCCCAACTTAAACCTGCGCTGGTGATATGATTTTGGCGCCATTTCCTATCTTCGCCAGTTGTTTGCCAGGAGGGACAAATCACACACAGACGCCATGAATCGTCGATTCCCCAAAAAATGTTAGAAAATATGGGAAGTGGGGGGGGGGGACAAAACCCCCCAAAAATAGGAAATGTGGGGGATCCTACTATTTGTGTGTATCTATTTGCGTGTCCAGGGCCCCTTCGGTTTGTCTCTGCCGACGGGCGCGGCTGGCGTGCTCACGGTGCGGCGCTGCCCTGCCCCTGCTCCTCGCCGCTGCCTTCCTCTGGCGCGTGCTGTCCGGAGGGCGGCCCGCTCGGGCAGATCCAACGTGGCCGCGACCCGTCGGTCCAGCGGAGACGCCCCCTCGGTGCGTCCCGCTGCTGGAGTGGGGCATTGACCCGTCTACGCCACGGGTCGCGTCGCTCACGTTGGCAACCGTGGCAGGCGATAGTATACCGCGGCACTCCAGATACACAGCTACAATGTGACCAAGTTGCGGAGTTCGAGTGCGTCGGTCTGGTCCGGTCCGGTCCGGTCCTCCTGCTCCTCCTCCTCCTCCTCCTCCTCCTCCTCCTCCTCCTCCTCCTCCTCCTCCTCCTCCTCCTCCTCCTCCTCCTCTTGCTCCTCCTCTGGGGGTCAGCGTTCCGTGTTCAGTGCCCAGCGTTCAGTCCAAACACATCCAGCTGCTTCCTTTTTTTTCACGCGTGGGCCCTGGAGGTGTGGAGACCACCTCCCTCTGGGTCCGGCTTTTCGTCCTGACTCGTTTCCTGACCTTCTCCCGCGGCCCGGCGAGGGCCCCGCGAGGTCGCGTTGGAGCGTCGGATCTCTGGGGCGTGCAGTCGGCGTCACCCCAACATACTTATACTATATGTATGTGCGTCGCCCCCCCAAGGGCGACGCGCGCACCGAGAAATCTCATAGCATGTGCGTCGTGGCGGGTGCTTCCTGACCGCACTGCTCGGGAAACGATCTACTACAAGATGGGTATACTACGTGTTCGGGCCGGACGCGCGCCTCCAAGGGGGACACATCGTATCAGTATGTATCTGTGCGTCCCATGCAGCTCCCTGCCAGTCCACCGCCGCCGCCCCCCTGGGGCGCGCCGGCGCGCCCCCCGGCGCCCCCACGCCCTCCGTCGGGCCCCCCGCCTGGGGCGCTCGGGCGAAGAGAACTATACACATGCACCGATCCCGGCAAGGCCCGCCCTTGACCCAGGATCGGTGCATATACCTTCCTGGCCAAGGCAGAGGGCGTATGCACCGACCCTGGGCTCAGGATGGGCCTGGCCAGAATCGGTGTATGTGCACAGTTCTCTTTCCTCCAGGCGCCACAGCAGCAGTGGCCGCCGCGCCCCGCGGCGGGCGGCGCGGGCGGCGGGGCGGCGCGGGACGGCCCGAGGCCGCAGTGGGGCGGCGGGGCCCCCGGCGCCCAGAGGTTCCAGGCGCGCGCGGGGGGTCGTCGTCGTCGTCGTCGTCGTCGTCGTCGTCGTCGTCGTCGTCGTCGTCGTCGTCGTCGTCGTCGTCGTCGTCGCATGGGCCCAATACAGAAAACGCGCAGGAGCTTCGGGAACGCGTGTTGGCCCAGTGCTCTTTGCCTCCTCGTCTCACTTGCCCTCGCCATCGCCATCACGCTCCGCGCCCGCAGGCTTGTCTCTCACGGGCTCTGCCGCGAGCCCGTGCGCGCCGAGGGGTGCTCTCTGGCGCCTGCTTGGCCGGATGGTGCCGTCGGCAGAGGTTGGCCGGGCCTCTGATTCCCGACGATAGTTTTCTTTGGACGGGGCCTCCTCCTCCTCCTCCTGCTCCTCCTCCTCCTCCTCCTCCTCTCCTCCTCCTTTCCTCCTCCTCCTCCCCCTCCTCCTCCTCCCCTCCTCCTCCTCCTCCTCCTCCTCCCTCCTCCTCCTCCTCCTCCTCCTACTGCTCCTCCCAACAGGGGGGGGCCCGCGCCACGCACACGACGCAGCCCGATGTCGTCGCCCCCGTTGACCTGGGCCGCTCCGACCCAAGAAAAAAGCTTGCCACGGTGGGTTCCGCCGATGGCACGTAGCGTGTGCCGGCCCTCATTCAAGCAGTGGCGAAGCTTTCTCGCTCGCCTATAGCCCTACCAAAGAATGCTCTAAGAACCGATTGTGGTTCCCACGAAATGTTCTTACAACATGTCTGGTTGAGATTGTCTTGCTTGAACACATCGGGCTTATGTTCAAAGAAACTTTCTCGTGTTCTTAGAACATCTTTGGATTCTAAGAACGAACATTTCGTGGTAGGACTATAGAAATGCCGGGGCGGTCGGGCCGTGCTCAACTCATTGCACCACCTGCGTCGTATTGAGGGGCTTCTGCTCAGACATGATCGCGTCGTAAAAAAATCAGGGCGGGAGGTGTCGCACGATTGTCGGCCCCTGGGAGCCCTCGACGGGCCCCAGGACCGTTACAACAATTACTTAGGATGAAAAGCCGGTCCCGGGGAAGGGGTCGAGACTTCTGGGGACGCCGTATTGAAAAAGTCAGGACGTCGCATGTCTGGGTGTGGACGAACACATGTTGGCACGAGCAGACGTCCTGAGGATCATCGGAGGAGGGCGGGCCCCAGATGCCATATGTGCTGCAGCCGATGTGCCGGCCTAGAACGGGGTACTCGATTCGATTCTCCCAGGGGGCCGGCGTTCCCAGATCCCCGACGTCATGATTTTTCCACATCGTCGACCCCGAAGGTCTCGACCCATTCGGTTTTCTTCCCGAGTCGTTTTTGACGGTCCCCAGACCCGGTAAGGGCCCGCAGATGTTGAAACTGGCTAAAGTGCTTCCTAGATGGGGTCGTAGTAGGTGGGGTCGGAGGATCGTGCCGCATCGCCGATGCATCAACGATGCGGCTCGATGTGGAGCCCGTACTTCTCCACGCTGCCGTCGCGTAGGTATCGGGTCGGGCGAAAGGGGGGGATAGGGAAAGGGGGGGTTACGAAATTTGCTGCATGCAGCTGGTTTCGGCCCCGCCGAGGGGCCCATTCCTCGATACATGGCCGCCTCCGGCGCCGGGAGGCGCCGGGAAAATCAGCTACGTGAGCTGATTCTCAAACCCCCCCTTTACTATCCCCCCCTTTCGCCCGACCCGAATCGCCGACGTCGCCAGTGCATCGCCGATGCATCGCCGATGTGTCGCCGACGCGTCGGCGATGCGGTGCGATCCTCCGACCCCGCCCGCTCCGACCCCACCTGGGAGGCCTCCAGAATGACCTGCCCTCGTGTGGGGCCGCCCCTAAGGGGCCTCATGAAGGGCTCCAGCCCGCCCGCGCCGCCCCTAAGGGGCCTGCTGGCCCGCCGGCCGGCGGACTCGCGCGTCTGCGTCTGCGTCCCCAGACCCCCGACGTCATGATTTTTTCATGACGCGACCCCCAGAGGTCCGGACCTATTCGCCGGGACCGGTTTTTCATCCTGAGTTGTTTTTTGACGGTCCCGAGGGCTGGTAAGGGCCCCCAGAGGCGGAAACTATAGAAAAAACTCTTCCGTCGTGATTTTTTCATGACTCGAGGGGGTCTGGGTCTGCGTCTGCCCTCGTGTGGGGCCCCGCGCGTTTTTTGCGGTCGGGGCGGGGGTCGATGCCGCGGGAAGGAAGCGCGCC
>CAUYUJ010006113.1:0-52500 GCA_963575745.1 Prorocentrum cordatum
GAGCCTTCCTGGGGCAACCTGTCTCTCAACGGTTCCGTGAAGGCTCTTGGGGCGGGAAGAGCATGAGCATCCGTCAGAAACCAAAAGAAGATCTAAGATGTTGGCCTCGTGGGACCGTCATCGGGGTCCTCTTAGGCCGTCTTGGGAGGCCTCCTGGCCTGTCTTGGGGCCGTCTTGGGCCAGCTTCAGGCTCGCTTCGGGCTCTCTGGGGCAGTCTGGGCGCGCTTTTGAGCGCAGGGGAGCCGTGGTTGGAAGTCTTGGAGCCTTCTGGCGGCCGTCCAAAGCCGTTCAGGACCGCCCCAAGAACGCCGGGGAGCGCCCCGGGAGCGCCGGAAGCCGTCCCGGGCCGAGCTGCGGCAGAGCAATCTCGCACGCGCTGATCCTGGTATCGTAGTATAGACTGGGGCTGACCCGTGGACCACGTCCACGAAATCTGCACGAACTGGCATGTGATGGTAGACACGTTACCGAAAGGTCATGGGGTTCGATCATACCATCCCAGCGCTTCGCGCATGCAACTGCATGCTGCTGCTTGCTGCCGCTGTTGCGTGCTGTTGGTAATGCTTGCCGCTGCTGCGTATTGTTGTTGCTGCTTGTGGCTGCATGGTGCTGCTGATTGCCAGTTCTGCTTGGTGCGTGCTGGTGTCAGCTGCCTGTTGGTGCTGCTGCTTACTATTGCTGTGTGCTGCCGCCACTGCTGCCTGCTTCGTGCTGCGTGCCCGCTAGAAGGGTCTACGAAAGTTCCTTTGAACTTTAGAGGGGCCGTTTACGTGCCAAAATGGCATCAGCCCCCCCCCCTTCCTCCCTTAGAGTCCTGACAAGATGAGCCTTTCTGGGCGATCCCCAACGGCGGGATACCTAGGCCCTTGGGGTCCTAGTGCTTAGTAGGAACGATCTGAATTAGATCCCGGATTGAAGTTCAAACAATTGATTTTCACGTAAAGCATAATTATCCTGGCCTGTCCCGGATCCTGGCCCAATGATCCCACTGGTATACCGAGTGAGAAACAATTATCCCATGGTCTTCCCGACTTCCATCCTTCGGTGATTTCAAATCTTTGCATCTGAGAAAAAGCTTTTTTTGGCCCTGGCGAACTACCCTCCCTCGGAGGCCTTCTGGATGCGATTTCTGGGGAGTCATGGGGCCTTTCGGGGCAGGCTTCTGGGGGGCCTCTCGGGGGCCAGCTGGCGGTCTCGGGGGTCCTCTTGGAACGGACGGCGCGAAACGTCAGGCCGAGTGGAAGATCGAAGAGCGAGGCGCCAGGAGCGAGGAGATCGAGGAGGGAGGGGAGGGAGGGAGGAGCAACGGTCGACGGGAGGGGCGAGGAGCAAGGAGAGACAGTCGAGGAGGGAGGCGGCAGGGATGAAGGACCTCTTGGGGGTCTACTGGGGCGTCGTGAGCGGGGACCTCCGAGGAGGTCTCTCGGGGGCCTCTTGAGGGTCTCTCGGTGCCCTTCTTTCGGGCTTTTTACCTAACATCGAAGACTGGTAGGTTTCTAGTAGGCTAAAAAGAGAGCAGCACATTACTCCACAGGGGGGTCTGGGCAGGTGTTGGGAGTTGCCGGGCGGGCCTGTGCCGAACTCGTTTTTCACCAACAGTCACACACTTCGTGCTCTTCGACTTCCCAGAACTCCATTCCCAGGCCACATTCTGGAGGGCCGGATGCAACAGTCACACACTTCGTGCTCTTCGAGATCCCAGAACGCCATTCCCGGGCCACATTCTGGAGGGCCGGATGCAACAGTCACACACTTCGTGCTCTTCGAGTTCCCAGAACTCCATTCCCGGGCCACATTCTGGAGGGCCGGATGCAACAGTCACACACTTCGTGCTCTTCGAGTTCCCAGAATTCCATTCCCGGGCCACATTTTGGATGCCCGGAGCCAACTGTAGGCCACTTCCTGGTCTTCGAGTTCCCAGAACTCCATTCCCGGGCCTTTTTTTTGAATAGCCAGACGCAACAGTCATACAATTCTTCGTACTTGACACCCCAGAACTTTATTCCTGGGCCACGTTCTGAGTAACGGGATACATTCAGAGTAATCCCACGCGACAGTTACACACTTTGTGCTCTGTGACCTCTCAGAGCTTCATATCTGGGCGACACTCCTGGGCAACACTCGTTCTCACACTATCATGCAACACTCATACACAGTGTCCTTGTCGTCTTGTCACATGTCAACTTTCAATTCCTTGACACAACCGTCACACACACACTGATTTCTTTGAGTTTTCACTAGGTTAGTCTCGGGTCACATTCATATTCCTTCCGCGACAGCCGTGTTTGGTTCAGGACTTGCTAGTGACACTGCAGTCCATTGCACTCAACGTGCCTCGTCACTAGAGTTTCGATTGCAATGGCGTTCCCCTGGCCGTACCGCTATATGGAACGTTCATCCGCAGCCTCTGCTCCGCGAGGCTCGTCCGAAGTGTCGCCGCCTCGCGGTGCTTCTCAGCCTGCGGAGGAAGGTCGACAGACGCCTGGTCCTGGCGCTCTGCAGCCTGCGTCTTTCACGGTCGCCTCGTTCAATTTCGGGTTCGAGCAGGGCATGATGACTGGTAAGCAGGCGGCCACTCACTGCGCTAACTTCGGAAGGGTGTGCGCCACGATAGTGGAGACCGCTGATGCTGATATTGTCTGTGGCTGCGAGGTCGGTGCGTTCCGTGAAGGCTTTCGCCGAGCAGGGATCAACGTGACAGAGATCCTCAGTAAGCCTTTCGGTGATGGCATTGGCTTCTCGGAGGTCGACAACTACTTGACTCTCTGGGGCTTCCGCGGTGCTTCTCAGCCTGCGGAACTGACTCTGTGCGAAGACAGCAAAGTTTACAGGCCTCCTAGCGGCCGAGAGATTGATGCTGTTATTTCACATTTTGAGGTGAACAAACCAGGCCATGACAAGTTCCACGTGGTGATCGCCAACATGCACATCGTGTGCGGCAAGAAACCGCCGACCATTCAGACTCGAAGGCGGACAGTTCGCCATCTCCGCTTGCACCTGGACGGCATCGCTCAGATTCTCAATGCTTCGGAGCCGCACGTGCCAGTCGTTCTGCTTGTAGTCGGCGACGACAACCTGACTTTCCAGGAGGCGCGGGAGGCTTACCAGCGCCAGCAGAACGACGAGAAGCTCTGGGAGGTCCTTGCCACTCCGGCCGACCTCAAAGGCGACCACGTCGCGGTCTGCGGAGCAGTCGCCCGTTTCTGCTCCATTGCCGTTGGCGCGTCTTTTACGGATCGTGGCATGCGCAACGACGCACACGATGCGGTGGCGGTTGTGCTCACTCTCCCTGGTGCTTCTCAGCCTGGGGAGAGCAAGAGGCGGAAGATTGTCGTCGAAAACGTCTCCGACGCCGACGTCAGCGTACAGGCGGACGCCGAGTCTTCTGTGCATTGGGATCGGTCGCCGAGTCCTACTCCTCCGCTTTCACCGACTTCACCGGCTGATCCCGACTACGTCGAGGATGTCGTTCAAACTCGCGCGAACGACTTGCACAGGGAGCTGAGGCAGCTTTGGGACGAAAGGTACGACGAGGAGTACGATCCGAAAGTCCTCTTTCATCTCAGTCTCTTGCTTTTCAAAAAGAGGAAGTCCACGGAGCTAGCGGACACTGATCCAGCTGGCGCTCCTCAGCCTGGCTCGGCATATGACACGGCCTTTGCGTCTCAGGAGGAGACTGGCCGAGCCATTCTCTCTGTCCTTCAGCTTCGACATGACTTTCTGCGGAGCAAGAACATCGACGACATGCGCTACGTTCTCACGGAGCCTGAGCGCCAGGAATTGGTCAGAGTAGCTCGCGACCAGTACGAGCAGTCGCGGCAGCAGCGTGCGCTTCAGGAACGGGATGTCGAAAAGGGAAAAGCGAGAGGCAAGTCTGCGCCACAAGGGGGCCATGCGGTTCCGCAGGGTCCTAACAAAGGGCCAGGCGGTAAGAAAGGTTCTCACGGTGCTTCTCAGCCTGCGGGAAAAGGTGGCCAGGCCAAGGGTGCAGGTCTGGGTAGCGTCGCCAAGTTTGTGAAAGACCAGAAGCGTAAGCGGTGGCATCGCCATTTGCAACGTGTGGCCGGCACCAAACAGATCTGGGAGGTGCTGGCCTTCTCAGGGCGCTTCGACGTTGATTGGCTAACGCAAGCGTTGCAAGCTGATCACAGTGAGGGCCGTGATACAGCAGCTCCCGAGGAAGCTCTGCGGGAACAGCGGCGCCGTCTGCACCACCAGAAGGCCGAAGCCATCGCGCGCTACAACGAGGGGGGGCGGCTTTCCCGCCATCGCGAAGAGGTCCGTCGTGTCGGCGCTCTTCCGTCTGCCCAGGCTGGCCAGCCAAAGCCGAACCTCACGCGCAGGCAGCTGGACGTGTTGCAGATGTTTGACAGCGGAGAGCTGCTTCAAATCCGCAACCAAGCGATTCTGGCGTTGGGGCACGGCCGTCTGCGCAGGGCCGGAGGCGACTACCTTGACATCGGCGGCAGCACGGGCGGTGGCTCCAGGCGCATCATCGATTCTTGGCAGCCGCCGGACTGGCGTGACTTCCTCCAAGACGATCAGGACATCTGAGTTTTGCAAGTCTCCCTGCCCGCGGTGCTTCTCAGCCTGCGGTCTGCCGCTCTCCAGCTGCGGTCTCGAGCAGTAGTGTTCGAAAGCATGCGAGTTCCTGCGGTGCTTCTCAGCCTGCAGGTTTCGCAGCTTGCGCTCTGCAGTACAAGTGCTTTTCAGCATGCGACATCCTGCGGTGCTTCTCAGCCTGCAGGGTTCGCAACGTGCGGTTTGCAATGCATTCCTTTTCAGTATGCGAGTTCCTGCGGTGTTTCTCAGGCTGCAGGGCTCCGAGGCTCTTCGCTTCGATGCCAATGTTTTCAGACACCGTAGCTCCGTTCCGTAAACATCTTCCAAGAGCCGCTCGCAACCTTTTGCAGCTGGCGGTCTGCAGACGTAGTCTGTCTCAGCATGCGAGCTCCCGCACGCTTCGCCGGCTTTTGCTGCGCGGACAATTTTCTCACACACGTCAGCGCCGTTTGTAGGCGTCAGAAAAACATGTAGACATTCACGAAGGGCTCAGTCTGTATATCGTCACATCATTACATACGCAGTCGTCGAACACATCGGTGTACATTCAGCGCTTTGTCCTTCTATAGCATTCTTTCCGTTGATAACAGTGTTCTGATGGGTTCGCTTCGTTCTAAAAGCGTTGATAGCAGTGTCTCGTTTGCGGACAACTCATTGTATATCAACTCACTGATACCGAGTTTCCTTTCACCATAAGTGAATGCATACCAGTGTATGTTGGTTACTACAAATGTGGGTTACTACAACCGACTTCATGATCGCTATCATCATCGCAGATTTCACTCATCCTCATCACCACGACTGGTTCACGTTGGCCTGCGGTGCTTCTCAGCCTGCAGTTCCTTTCGTTACACTGTAGTTGAATCCGTTCATGGTAGTGACTCGTTTAAAGTCAACTTTAGTATTGGTGGAAGTGTCGATAGCAGCGTTTCTTTTTAATTATACAAGCGTTGATAGCAGTGTCTCGTTTGTGGACAACTCATTATATATCAACTCATTCATACAGAGTTTCCTTTTCGCAGCAAGTGAATGCACAGCAGTGTATCTTCACTACTGGCCCCCACTCCATTATCACTATCATCATCAACGATTTCCTACACGCGTGTGCGCGGCGGTCGCCAGAAGTGTATAGTTTGCAGAGACTTCTCGTATTGATAGCCATGGGTCACTTCAGACTGAAATCATTTGTGATCTTCTTTTATTGGAAGTTGAATCGGTTGATGGCAGTGCCTCGTTTAAACTCCACTTTGGTATTGCTAGTAGTGTCAATGCCAGCGTTTCTTTTTAATTGTGCAAGCGTTGATAGCAGTGTCTCGTTTGTGGTTAGTTATAACAGCGTTGATAGCAGTGTCTCGTTTGCGGACACCTCATTGTACATCAACTCACTGATACCGGGTTTCCTATCATCACCATCATCATCATCCTTAACCTCCTCGTAGCCATTTTGCTTAGAGCTGTCCTGTTCTGTACATGCCTTGCGCCGTGTGACCACGTGGCGCGGTGCTTCTCAGCCTGCGTAGTTCTTCCTGGTGCTCCTCGGTGTAATAGCCATGGTGAAGAAATTCTTTTTGAAAACGAAAAAAGGTGTGACCAGGAGGTTTTTACCCGCGGTCGTTCCCACCATGGAGAAGAAAGACTTGGCCACCCCGAGGAGTGCTACTATGGCTTGGCATTGCTCATTCCGTCCGCCCATGTTGTATTTCGTTTTCGTTGGGTTCTGCTTTGAGACATCTCCATACTTATTTCATTGTTTCGGGAATGTTGTTCTGCGGGATTCTGGTTCATTACAGGTTTTTTGTTGTGTGTTCATATTTCGGAAACATCGTTAATTATTTGGAAATTCCCGGGACAGCTTTCGACAAAGGGGTTGACCGAAATCATTGTGGACAACTGCTCATTATCTATTTCGGATTGCGGATTTCAGGTCGCCGCCGTGCTGCGAGGAGAACGACTAGGCGCTCCAAGTACAATCGTTCTGTGAAAGTGTCGCTGCAGTTCAATGTCATATCTTCATTGTTACTGGGCCTAAAGACAGCAAGGAACAGGTATGAGCGGTGCTTGCTCAGAGATGCCGTCGCTCGCTCCCGCATGCGGAGTTTTCCTCCGCCTTCGAACTCAGAAGTTCAATTCGCATGTGGGGCATGTGCAGCTAAGCAAACGCGTGATTGCATATGCTCAGGCATAGCATCAATGCATGGGTGTGTGAATGACAAGCTCTTGTCCGAATTCGTTTCAGGTGTTCGATCGCCAGACAACCCTGTATATCAACCATATGACCCTGACGATCAACGCAAATTACAGGAATCTCTGGAGCATGGTGCCGCGGTGCTTCTCAGCCTGCGAGGTTCGCGCAGCATGAGTGTTCTGGTACGTTCCCGCCACCTTGTGCGCATGATTTACATTGCTGCCATGACGGGCTTGGCAGCGACCGTGGATGCTGCAGCGCCATACCTTGCTCAGAACGATTTGAGAGGCCTCAGGCGCTACCTTGATACTGCGGAGGTAGTGCACCGTGGCGGCCAACATCCTGGGAAGATTTGTCGCGGCAACCTGGCAGTGCAGCTTGTTCAGTTCATGCGCGTCGCGGGGAACAAGATGGCGCGTTTGCTCTCGTCGTGCACGGCTTCCCTGCAGACTGTTCGGCGGCGACAGGTGCTTCTCAGTCTTGCCAAACTAGTCTTCCAACTCGCGAACAAGCGCGGATTCGAGGTCGATGGCTGTGGAGCATACAAATGCAAGCGAATTCTGGAAATCACCTTGCTGGCTGGGCTCAGTTCCAAACTGACATTGCCACACTTGCTGCCTGGTGACCTTTGCGCTTTGTCTGGTTCGTGGCCGGTTCCAAGCGGATCGCGCTTTGGCTTGAGAAAAATCATGCCCGGCATGACTTCGAAGATTCGGGAGCAACAGGCTTTGAAAGCGATCTCTTTGACACTCGGCTCCAGCGGTAATGGCAAGTCGGTACCTGTTTGCACTATATCTGCAATGTTGTGCTTTTGGAACGAGCATAAGAATAACGTCTTGCAGTGGGTGCAGGAGTGGGCGCCCAAGATGCGGCCGCACTAGGCAGCGAGTTCCTGAAGCCTTGTTCGTTTGCCTGCGGTGCTGCTCAGCCTGCGGTGCTGCTCACCCTGCGTGTATGCTCATGAACAGCATTCTCTCCTGTGGCCACATCTCGATCTTCCTTAAACATGCAGGTGCTGATGGGGCAGCGCCGATCCGTATTGACTTGGAAAAGGAAAAAAGATTGGAAAGAGTGAGGACACATCAGTGCGTTTGGCAACCTAAGCACAGACTGTCTGTCTGTGCTTAAGTTGCCAAACGCATTGATTCACGTTGGCATGCGGTGCTTCTCAGCCTGCAGATCCTTTGCTACATGCGCTTGTTGTGCGGTCGCCCCATATTGATAGATGCGGAGACTTCCCATATTGATATCCTTGCGCCCCATATGTTCTGAATGTGGTTCATTGAATCCCGAATCCGTTCATGGCAATGGCCATGCCTTTTCGCATAAGCGAATGCATATCAGTTTCTCTTGGTGACTAGAATCGAGTCATCGCACGAGCATGAACGCCACAGCACAGAGCAAGCACCGCATACAGCATACGCAAGAAAATATATAGACCACATACAGTGCCGCAGCAAATTGTATACTCACAGACAAGTATGAAGCACATCACAAAACAATACAGTACACCACACAGCACACACATCACATCCATCCAGTCACGCACACATACAGCAACACGCTTTCTCGACTCCACAGGGGGGGTGCTTCGTGGAGGCATCACTTGTAACTTTGAAATTCTGTAATCATTGCCGTTCTGGTTCAAAGAACTTGGATTGCAGGAGTTCGAGGCAAAAGCGAGCCTTGTCCGCATCCGCTCACCCAGTCTCACCGTGCCGTGCACGGTGCTTCTCAGCCTGTGTCACTGTGCGCTCCACGGTGATCCTCCGGGTGAGCTACCATGGCTGCTGCTGCAGAACAGCCGACGTCTCCACTGGGTTTTCTCACGAAGAGCAGCGCCAAAACCCAAGACTTCCTTGTCCGAGTATACAAGCCCAGGGAGATCAAGTACTCGTACAAGAGCAGGAACAATGGCCAGCTAGTCCATGCAAACCGATTCACATGCATTCTGCTTGGCACAGACTCAGAGCACTATTGTGAGGCCATCCTCAAAGGAACTCCAGCAGAAGTCGAAGCTGCTCTGAAGAAGTTCCCTCCGATGACGGCGTGGAAACTCTCCAGCGTCGGCCTGGACAGTCGGCAGCAGGACGCTTTTGTGCATACGTCTGTTCGTGTCGTGGTCGACCTCAAGCGCACAACCTGCACTCCAGTGCTCAAAAGCTCTCCGGAGGAGACCTCCTTGGCATCGGCGCCGGCTCCAGCGACCACAGTGGCAGACATGATGAACATCAAATCGCAGCGTTGCTTCGATGTCATGGCTGTGGTTCATTCTGTTTCAGAAACCCGCACTCCCGCTGGCCACCCTCCAGTGGCAAGTGTACATCTGGTCGACGGCACACAGACGAGTAACTCCAAGACAGCGGAGGCTGTGATTGCAGTCTGGGGATCCACCAACATAGAGCTTTGTCGCTCTCACAAAGGACAACCGCTGCTGTTTCTCAACGTGGCGGGCAAATTCGACGGCAAACTGGAGCTGAACTTGTCGCAAGATCGCGTGGTGGATTCTGCATGCTCTTGTCCCAGAATGACTCAACTACACGACTTAGCAGCCACTCAAGACTTCGCGAAGGACCGGGAGCAGCTGACCACCGCTCATGCGGGTACATGGGATCCAGACCACGCTTCGCAGATTCTCACCGGAGAAGCACTCCTCTCCTGCTGTGCCTTTCTGGCTATGGCGTCGGATGATCCGAATGCAAACTTGCCACTCTTGTTGCAGGTCAATGGGATGAGGCTTGAGGAACCGGAGCCAGCCGACTCTGTGGTGGAGAACACAGGCGAGCGCGTCTTCTTTACGACTACTGCTCGTGATTTCAGTGGCTCGTGCAAAGTCGGCGTATCCCAAGCGGCAGCCTTCGCCTTGACTGGCATTGATAGCATGCAAGAATTCAAAAAAGTTCACGACGAGAAAGCTATCTCCTTCCCTCCACTGAGCAATTGTCGCATCATACGACGCGTGCGCAATGTGGCTGCGAATGCACAGGATGACACACCTCAACGGACTTTCGTCAACACGACTGTGGTGGCCGTTTCACCGCTTCAGATATCGCACGCCCCGAATACGTCTTACAATGTCGTCTTGGAGATCCTGAAGCAGTGCCGCGAGAGCCAGGATGCAATGCTCGCGGCACAGCTCTCTGAGATACGGTCTTGTCCCTTCTACGGCATGCGCGTGCAGTACTCACCAGCGGGTGGCGGGGGTGACGCTTCTCAGCTTACCCGGAACTGCCACTTGGCAGTCGTTCTCGTTCGTACCACGCAGAAGTCTCGGTGCGTATCCACTGCGGCTGGCTTCGTCGTGTCCACACCAGGTGTCACGGACGCTTCTGACGGTGAGTGTTCCCACTCAGTGACGATTCACGGACATTGCTCAGTTGACAACTTGCTCTCGTTCAAAATGGATCCGCCCAACCGAGCGAAGCACAGAGTCTGCTTGTTGCTCATTACTGGCTGTTCAAAAGATGGCATGACGGTGCACAGCGTGACCCACATTGACGACTCCGTCGTGTCTGAGGCGCAGTACTTCATTAAAAAATTGAGAACACTGGGGATGCGCACAGAGCTTCAGCAATCAGGCGAGCATAAGCGGATGAATGAGTGGAGCACGACGCCGGAATCCGCCAAGAAGTGCCGAATTCTTGAAGGCCACCCCTCAGGAGAAAGCTTGGGATGAGCTTTCTCCTGTCTTGTCAGCGATGCTTCTCAGCTTGCTGGACATGGCAAGCGTCTTTGTCCTTCGCCTTGCGGGATGCCAGCTAGGTTTGCCTCAAACATATCGTTTGGTAGTTTCCTTTGCCTTGTTTGTTTATGCGGTGCTTCTCAGCCTGCACTATTTACTGTTGTGGCGTCTGGTGCAAGAGTAGTGTTTGCGGCCTGCATTCCTCCTCAGCCTGCCTTGGCTCCCTTGAGAGTGCCTGCACAGAGTTTCGGTCTGTGCTCAGGTTGCCCAACGGATTGATTCACGTTCGCCTGCGGTGCTTCTCAGCCTGCACTTCCTTTGCTACAAGCGCCTGTTCTGCAGTCGTTCAAAGTGTCTCGTTTACAGAGAATTTCCGTGTTTGTAAAAAAAAAAAAAAAAAACATTTCTGCATGTGTTTCATTGGACTCTAAATCAGGTCATGGCCGTGCTTCATTGCAAGACAACCCCCATGTTCGTAGCAGTGTCGATATCAGACGTTCGTTCAGTTATAAAAGCGTTGATAGCAGTGTCTCGTTTTCGGACACCTCATTGTATATCAACTCTGGCTGTGCCTCATTTCAAGACACCTCCCATGTTCGTAGCAGTGTCGGTATCAGAGGTTCCTCCAGTTATAAAAGCGTTGATAGCAGTGTCTCGTTTTCGGACACCTCATTGTATATCAACTCATTGATACCGAGTTTCCTTTCAGCATACGTCAATGCATAGCAGTTTATCTTACTTACTGGAACCGCCTCCATCATCACTATCATCACGACTGGTTCACGTTGGCCTGCGGTGCTTCTCAGCCTGCAGATCTTTTGCGACCTCATCATCGCCATTGATCATCATCACCATCAACATCACTGATTCACATCATCACCATCACCAACATCCTCCACAACGAATTTCCCTCATCACCATCATCATCATCAATGTCTCCGTAGCCATCTTGCCTAGAGCTATCCTTACAAAGGAACTTTCCAGCACCCACTGCACACAGTAATGCCGCGGCATGCTGGTAGCTCTCGGTCTGGGCGCCATGCTCCTGACGTTTCTGCACCCAACAGCGGTGCTCCTCAGCCTGCTGCAGTGAGCAGTGCCCCTCCTCAGCGTGCTGTGTTGAGCGGTACTGTGCAAAGGATTGTTGACCTGGTGAAGCAGTTCGGTCGTATACCGAAGCGACAGAAAGGAACGTCCGAGGAAGTGCGAGCTGAAAACAAGTTGGCCAAACGTTTCTCCGACCACCGCGACAGCATTCCTAATGACGTTATGTTAGAGTTGCAAGCCCTCGAATGCGCCACGCCTTCAGAGTCAGCCGCTGTCAGCGCTGCCCTTCAGCGTTCTGCATTAAGCGGATCTCTGCAAACGCTCGTCGAGGACGTGAAGCAGTTCGGTCGTATACCGATACGAAATACCGGAACGTCTGAGGAAGCACGAGCCGAAAACAACTTGGCCAAACGTTTCTTGTGGCACTGCGAGAGCATTCCTAATGACGTGATGTTGGAATTGCAAGACCTCGAGGAGTCACGCGCCGTCAGCGCTGCTGCTCAGAATGCTGCAGGTGCTGCTGCTCAGCGTGCTGCAACCGAGGAGTTCAAGCGGAAGCAGAAGACCGATGAGATCCTGCAGCAGGTGCGCGAATTCGGCAGCTGGCCGAAGGAGAGCGCTCAACGCCCGCTTGCAGAGCGGCAGTTGGCTTGGCACATCCGAAAAACACGGAAGGCCAAGCATTTCTCACCGGAGCAGGAGGCCGAGCTTCAAACTCTGCAGCAGGCGGATACGAAGTCCGACGGGCTCATGCAGCAGACGAAGATCGAGGAGGTCATGCAGCAGGTGCGAGACCTCGGCCGCTTTCCGAAAGAGTCCGCCGGGCGTAGTGTTGCAGAGCGGCAACTAGGCTGGCTAGTTCGGAAAGGATTGAAGGCCAAGCAGTTCTCTCCCGAGCAGGAGGCCGAGCTCCAGGCACTCCAGCAGGCGGAAAGCGATGGCAAAACAATGCTTCGCATCGCGGAGGCGGAGGAAAGGCCAAACCCCATGGAAGGGTTCGCTGAGGAGGCGCAGAACAGGATCGACCAGGATCTGCTGCTGCTGGAGAGTGGCATTCGTAACAAGGCAATCCTGCGGCGCCTGGCCACCTACAAAGAGCTTGTGTCCAGCCGCGGTGCTCCTCAGCCTGCGCAGCACAGGGAATTTGCGCAGAGGTACGCGGAGCGAGTGCGGAGAGCGTTGGCTGCTCCCGCGGGGAAGAGCTGCTACGTCCCCGGCGGCGAAGTAGAGGGGAACCAGTTGCGCGTTTTCTCTAACCGTGCAGTCATGACGGGACCGCTCGTCTGCCAGCTCTGCGACTGCGATTTCTTAATAGAAGAGGACTTCGCGCGGCATAAGCAGTGCAACCACGCCGGCGAGGCAGAATACCGCAAACGGGTGCTGTACCTGATGGCACACGCTGGCTGCAGGCCGATAGCCGCTCAAGAGAAGAGGATCATGGTGCAGAATTTTGCTTTCTTCCAACAAGTCTGTCACCCTGGCAGCAAGGCCAACCGCTTCTCGGGCGGCGAGGCGGTGCCCCGAAGCGAGGCAGCCTGCGTAGTCTGTGCGCAGAAAGACTACCTGGAGCATCGCCACAAACTCAGCCTGTTTGGAGCAGTGCCGGAGGAGCGTGTCTTTGAGCACTGCGCCGACTCAGCAAGCGATCGTGATGACCTATCCGATGGCGAGGCAGATGCTCCACCCAAGCGTGCTCTGGTGAAGCACCGCGGGGTGTACTACTTGCAGTCCCCGGGGCTCGTGCAGAAGCTCCTGGACGTGGACAGGTACAGGCAGCGGTGGCCACTGATCCCGTGCGAACAGCTGCACGCGTCCAGCGTTCAGCATCCGGAGCACCCAGAGTGGCGGTGGCTGCTGCACTCCCGCCGAGTCCCTGTGGTTGCACCACCAGAAGCAACGGCGGGAACCTGCGGTGCTTCTCAGCCTGCTGCCGACAGGTCCGGCGGAGCTTCTCAGCCTGCGGACGAGAGGCCTCCGTGCGCAGGGGTGGGAGATGCCAGCGCGTTGGTGTGGGTCTGTTGGGATTGCCTCAATGACCTGTGCGCCAAGAAACCGAAGATGCCGCTAAACGCCCTGGTCAACGACAACTGGATCGGCCGGGAGCTCATGCTCGTCCGCAACGCTTCGAAAGCTACTAAGATGCTGGCGTCCCTTGGCCGATGCTGTTGGAAGCAAGTCCGCCTCGGCAAGGGCGCTCCGGATGTCCAGCAGAAAGGCATCTCGGGCAACACTATCCTCTTCGCCCAGCCCACGGCGCAAATCCCGACCATGGAGCTGCCCCCGGAGCAGGGCGCGCTTGTGGACTCTCTGAACATCGTTTTCTCGGGCGCCGCGCACAAACTCCACAAGGCGTACTGGGCAACAGTCAAGCGCGGCGAGTATATGCAGATCGTGAGGGAGCGCAAGCAGCAGTGCGCAACCTTTTCCGAGGTATCCGTCCGGGAGGATGTTGCCCCGACACGGCTGCCGGAGGACGGCGTGCCAGACCACATCCAAGCCTGTCTGCAACCAGTGGACGGTGCGGACAAAGCCCCGGTACGTCTGTTGGGGCCAGCATCCAGGGCGCCGGAAGTGGGTAGAGACGACGAGGCGGGAGACGAGTCTGACGAGGAGAAAGAGACAGACAAAGACGGAGAAGCAGCAGAACAGCCTGACATGGCCTACCTGCATGAAAATGTGGCAGAGTTCACAGTTGCAGTGGATCCAGTGCATGACATCGCTCCAGTCCGAATGATGCAAGCGCTGCAAGGCACGCTGGCGGCGCTGCAGGAGCAGGCAGCACGCATCGCCAAGAACGAGGTGGCACCGACAGTGGCAGACAGCAGCGGTGCTCTTCAGCCTGTTGCCGACGAGGGCGGCAGGCATACGATGCGCAGCATGGTTCTCGATGTACAGAGTGCTGCTCGTTCGTTCGACGAGCGAGCGCAGGTGGTGCTGGAGAAAGCGCAAGCAGGAGCAGACGCGTGCAGGGCTGTGGGCCCGCACTCCTTATCGGTGCCTACGCAGAAACCCTTGAGTTCTTTCGACAGCAGGTCTTGGCCGGCGTGCTACACAGAGTTCTGGTTCGGGGACGGCGCGCCGAACCTCGAGCGGGAGCGGCCCATGCTGTTCGAACAGGTCTTCCCCAGGAATACTACTTATGCTACCAGTGTTGATAGAGGAGTCGATCCATTGATAGCAGTGTGTCGTTTGGACCTACATGTGTTGATAGCAGTGTCTCGTTTGGACCTACATCCATTGATCGCAGTGTCTTGTTTGTACCTACGTGCGTTGATAGCAGTGTCTCGTTTGGACCTACATGTGTTGATAACAGTGTCTCGTTTGGACCTACACCCACTGATACCACTGTCTCGTTTGGACCTACATGTGTCGATAGCAGTGTCTCGTTTGGACCTACACATGTTGATAGCAGTGTCTCGTTTGGACCTACATCCATTGTCAGCACTGTTCCGTTTGGACCTACATGTGTTGATAGCAGTGTCTCGTTTGGACTTACATGTGTTGATAGCAGTGTCTCGTTTGGACATACATCCATTGATAACAAGGTTGCGTTTGGGCAGCGTCTCCTTTGGATCTACATGTGTTGTTAGCAGTGTCTCGTTTGGACCTACATGTGTTGATAGCAGTCTCCTTTGGACCTACATCCATTGATAGCAGTGTCTTGTTTGTACCTACATGCGTTGATAGCAGTGTCTCGTTTGGACCTACACGTGTTGATAGCAGGGTTTCGTTTGGATCTACACCCACTGATCCCATTGTCTCGTTTGGACCTACATGTGTTGTTCGCAGTGTTGCGTTTTGACCTACATGTGTTGATAGCAGTGTCTCGTTTGGACCTACATCCATTGATGGCAGTGCCTCGTTTGTACCTACATGCGTTGATAGCAGTGTCTCGTTTGGACCTACATGTGTTGATAGCATTGTCTCGTTTGCACCTACATCCATTGATAGCACTGTTCCGTTTGGACCTGCATGCGTTGATGGCAGTGTCTCGTTTGGACCTACATGTGTTGATAGCAGTGTCTCGTTTGGATCTACACCCACTGATCCCATTGTCTCGTTTGGACCTACATGTGTTGTTCGCAGTGTTGCGTTTTGACCTACATGTGTTGATAGCAGTGTCTCGTTTGGACCTACATCCATTGATGGCAGTGTCTCGTTTGTACCTACATGCGTTGATAGCAGTGTCTCGTTTGGACCTACATGTGTGGATAGCAGTGTCTCGTTTGAACCTACATCCATTGATAGCACTGTTCCGTTTGGACCTACATGCGTTGATGGCAGTGTCTCGTTTGGACCTACATGTGTTGATAGCAGTGTCTCGTTTGGACATACATCAATTGATAGCAAGGTTGCGTTTGGACCTACATGTACATGTGTTGATAGCAGTGTCTCGTTTGGACCTACATCCATTGATAGCAGTGTCTTGTTTGTACCTACGCGCGTTGATCGCAGTGTCTCGTTTGGACCTACATGTGTTGATAGCAGTGTCTCGTTTGGACCTACATCCATTGATGGCACTGTTCCGTTTGGACCTACATGCGTTGATAGCAGTGTCTCGTTTGGACCTACATGTGTTGATAGCAGTGTCTCGTTTGGACATACATCCATGGAACGCAAGGTTGCGTTTGGACCTACATGTCTTCATAGCAGTGTCTCGTTTCTTCGTCCTTCGAGGTCGCACGGCGCCTCATCAACCTGGAGGAGCTCGAGTACTCTCTCGCGACCGACGAGGAGCCCTACGAGGCAGCCTGCCAGAGCCGCTTCAGCTCGCCAGAGATCATTGCTGTCTTCGGCGACGTGATCCGCCGGCTGCGGCTCTTGAAAGGCACTCGGGCGGCGATTGGCAGGAAAGGCTTCGGCACTGACTTCCAGATCCTGTCAGAGGCGTCGGCGGAGGATTTCATGGAGGCGCTAAACATCGCGAAGCCGGGCGACTGCATCGGCTCCGCCATTCCACGCCCGGGCATGCCTGCCAAGGTCAAGACTGCCCTCAGGACGTTGCTACTTAGCATTTCCGATGTCCCTGGCACGGAGGGGCGGAAAACCGCACTCCGCTTCAACGGGCGCAGCAACAACCTCAAGTTCGGCGCGGCCAGCTTCTTCGTCACACCGAACTTCGCAGACACGTACAGCCCGTTGGTCCTCCAACTTCACGAAGGGCCCGGAAAGCGGAGCCACTTAGACATTCGCGGGGGCGCGGTTGGCGCGGTGGCCAGAGCCGGCGGCGCTTCTCAGCCTGCTGGCCCTGACCTGCGGAGTCCAGCTCCGACCATGCCTTCTCTGGAGCGGATGCACCAGATAGTGGCAGCAGACCCGCGGGCGCAGGCCAAGTTCTTCCTGTTGATGACGGAGCTTCACTACCGCTACATCATCGGCTTAGAGCGCCTGTTTGTTGGCCGCACAACGCTAGCCCGACAGGCGGTGACAACGGAGGACGACGTGGCAGCGACTCTGCAGCCGTGCGTGGCCCCAGGCACCACTGATGTGCAAGCGCCTTTCGAAGCACAGGGTCGGGGCTTCACGCGCGGCCACGGCAAAGGCCACAGCGTCATCGGGCCTACGATGGCGTGGCTGCGGTCGGCAGTGGTCGGAGGCCTGCGCACCGCCGCTCGGGAGCTGCGAACTGCGCTTCTTTCCACCGCGGAGACCGTGCAGTACGAAGCTGCCAACGAGCCCGCACGGCAGCTGGGGCTTCCTGACGTCGCGCCAGAGCCTTTCACAGCCAGGCAGCAACGACAGAGCCGCATGGACGGAGGGGAAGAGGAGGACGGCACCCTGCGCGACGAGGTGCCTCTCGGCCCGCCAGTGGAGCAGCCGCACCTGGTGGAGGAGCGAGCGCGGGCAGCCGCAGAGAACCGGATGCCTGCAATCGGCGCTGCAGCGTACCGGGGCCTCCCGCTCACAGGAGCCTTTCAGTCTACGTTTCCAAGCTACCGCCAACGAACTAGCTTCGGGCAGCTAGGTGGCGCTCCTCAGCCTGCCATGGCAGCCAGCCATGCTAGCCTCTTCCAGACGAACGAGGATGGAGCGATTCAGGAAGTCCTCAAGCCCGATGGCTCGCCGGCTTCGGTCGAGGAGATTACCGCAGATGCGGAGGCTTGGGCGGTAGCGTTTAGCCATGACTTCTTTTGCAACATCTGCTCCAACCACGAGCACGACTGCACCGAGACGTGCGTCAAGTACGTCAAGAAGAAGCTCGAGGCCAAAGAGAGTCTGCGCTCGAACAGAACCCCGTCGTGCCGCTTCTGGTTCTTTCGCATCCAGCAGCTATGTCTAGCAGGCCGCACCAAGCGAGTGCGTCGGCGCGGCAAGCCTTTGGTCCGGACTCCGTTCATCGACTTCTCTGATGACCGCAACCAGCGGTGCCGCTGCCAGGTCAAACGCGACCAGCCGTTCAGGAGCTCCAGCAACGACGTCTCTCAAGTGACCAGCCGGTGCAACGTGGATTTCCAGTTCTTGATGTGCGCGCCTGACGAGTCTGCCGAGGCAGCAAAAGTGCTTCAGCCTGGTGGTGCTCCTCAGCCTGCCCAGGACGGGCTGCCTGCGGCCGCCCCAGCTCAGCTGGCCAAGCGCAGAAGGCTTACCAAGAAAACGGCCAGCATGAAGAACCCAGAGTCGGCAATCGCATTGCGCTCATCCAAACAACTCGGCGGCCGCAAAAAGTGGCTCTACGGTTGTGGCTCCTTGCATCCGACAGATGCATCTGTCGTGGAGAGCTTCCAAGCTGCTTTCCAGAAGGCTTTCTCCATGGACTTCTACATCACGAAGTACCAGGGCAAGATGATGGAGTCCATGACGCCGCTCTTCCAGTCTATGCTCACCGGCATGCAGCGTCTGGAGCAGCAGGAGAGGGACGAGAAGGAGGAGGAAGCCCGGAAGGTGCTCAGTGAGGGCGGCGCTGATGGCGAGGACCAGACGCTGGCCAAACGGGGCCGGACGCGCGAGGATCTCGCTCGCCGCGCTCGGCGGGTCTGTATCCGCCTGGCGTCGATGGCGAACCGGTGCTTCTGGCTCTCCACGACGGAGGTGGCCGTGCATATCCTCACAGGCGGCGACTGCCTCCAGTCGCACCACAATGTGCGGCTCTTCACGAGACAACTACAGTGGGCCTGCCAGCAGTGCAAACGCTTGCTAAACCATGAAGGTTCGGGCGAGGAGACGCATAATGATCAGGTGCCAATACAAGCAGTCCGCATCCAGATCCCTGACGCCGACAACGAGGAGGAGGACGCAGCAGGTGACACCAGCGGTGCTCCTCAGCCTCCTGGAGACACTCCTGCTGGTGATGAGCAAGGTGGCGGTGCGGAGTGCGAGGACATGCACGTGTGCACCACCAGCACGAACACGGCCGACGACTACGCCCACAGAGGCCCTCGCCTGCAGACCATGCCGTACTACGTCTACAGGATGTACGTCCGGCGAGTCCTGAAGCCGAGCCGGGTCAAAGCTTCTGGACCGCGATTCTTCGCCTTCGAGAGCCACTACGTCTTGGCTCCGCGGTGCATGCAGGAGGTCCGGTTGACGCGGAGTGACGTCCCCACCATCGATGGCTTCCAGTGCCCGACCTGGGCACAGGACCCCGAGCAGAACTCGCTCTTCAAGGCCCTCCTCTTCACGCCTTGGGCGTGCGAGTGTCCCCTCTCTTGTGGCTGCGTTACTCAGTACAGCCATATGCTGAGGAACTGCGACTGCCCCGCCGTGCGCCCATACTCGTTCGAGCGGGCGTGGCGGCTTCGGTGCGCGGAGATCCACGTGTTGGCAGCGCGCGCAGACTCCAGGAGCCGCCTGGCCCGCAAGAGGCTCGTGCTCGCGGACACGACCCTCTTCTCCGAGCTGAAAGAGCCCCGGGCGAACCTCGAGGAGGGCGAGCTGGTGCTCCTCAGCCTAGCGCACTTCGCAAGGTCCCAGCTGGCGCGGCGCATGCCAGCGGAGGCGGCACGGCGCATCCTCGCCTTCAGTGACCACCACTGCCGGTGGCACGAGGAACAGTGCACCCTGGCGGAGTTCTGCGCGCACGTGGCGCGAGACGTGCTGGCGCACGTGGACCTCGCGGCGGAGGCGCGGGTTAAGCCTCGGCCAGCAACGACTGCACACCTCGAGGCGGATGAAGACTCCGCGAGCGATGCCGAAGGGCTCAAGGGGCGAGTCCCGCTGGAGCTCGTTGACGTGGGTGGAGGCGGCGGCAGCGACGTAGAGGAGGACGTGGAGGACGCCGAGATTACCGAGATCTCCCGGTTTCCGCTGCGGGACCACGTCAGAGCAACCGAGCTGGCCCTACAGCAAGACCAACTGCAGCGCTTGGACCAGAAGGGCCGCCTCAGCTACGCCGATAAGCAGTTGAAGAACCTCGACCGAGCGTACAGCGGCATGCTGCAGCCCAGCTTTGCACTGCCAGCCAGCAGCGGCGCGCGGGAACATCAGGGCACGCGGCTGGACGAGACCTTTTCTGACATGCTCGCCCTACAGCGGCAAAGCATTGCGCTCCAAAAGAAGCAAGCGAGCCCGGATGGAGAGATCTTGCCCGATGCTGCGGACGACTGGCTCCCCAGCGGTGCTCCTCAGCCTGCTGCCGAGGACGCCCAACCAGAACTCGTTCCGCAGCTCTTGGCCATGCAGGGCCCGGCGGCTGTTGCGTGGAAGCTCGTCACTGATACCCACTGCACGGAGGAGCAGATTGACGCGGTGGCGTTGTTTGCGTTGTCTCTGCAGAAATGTTTTGACGGCAGACCAGACAAGACAACGCATCTCCTCCCCGTGGCGTCCGCGACAGGCAACCGCAGAGCGATCTGGCTCGGTGGAGGCGGTGTCGGCAAGACGCGCACCCTCTCCAAAGTGGTGGAGCCGATGGCCATCACTTACTTCGGCGAGCAGGGGTACCTCGGCAAAGCGCAGTCCAACCACGCCGCACACAACCTCGGCCCGCGCGGCAGGACCATGCATTCCTCCAATGGCCTGCTCATGTCGGATTCCATGCAGACAGCCAGGCTGCGCTTGACGCCACAGACGCAGAAAAAGCTGGATCGCCTCACAGGCACACTCGGCGTCGACGTGATCGATGAGCTGGGTGCTGTGCCGGGGCCTTTGCTGCATGCAGATGCACTGCGCACGACCTACGGCAGGGCGTTGCGCTACAACCTGGACCCCACGAAGTACATGCGCCCGCAGGAGACGTGGGGACGCATGCCTGTGAAGATCTTGTGCGGAGACTTCTACCAGTTGCCGCCAGTCCCCGCCACCGCTTCCCTGCTGGCGCCTCACGCGGGCCAATCCTACGAACACCAACAGGGTAGGAAGTTGCTCGCCGACATCGAGTACGTCATCGATTTCGTGCAGATGCAGCGCTTTACAGACCCGTTGCAACTCGAGGTTCTCCACGCCATGAGAACTCCAGGCGGAAAAAAGATCTCTGACGAGAGCTGGCAGGCGATCGTCAAAACAGAGGTCGTTAGCTCTAGCGGTGCTGCTCAGCCTGCTGCCAGCAGCAGCGAAGCCGCTCAGCCACCTCAGTGGGGCCCTCGGTTGCGTGCAGCACGAGGCTGGTACGAGTCGGCCTATGAGTGGCGCATCGTCTCTTACGCCATGCATGCACAGGCCAAGCTTGATGCGCACGATGCTGGCCAGCTGCTCTTTTACGTCCCAGCAATCGACAGACCAGCTGCGCGCCTCGCGAAGCCTGATTTCGACGAGATGCGCGCGGAGCCCAACATCGGCGCTACCGCAAAAATGCCGGGGCTGCTGCCGCTCTTCGTTGGCATGGAGGTCATCCTGACAGAATCCGTCTTGCCGCCGAAGTATGTCCGTGGCGCGCCAGGCAAAGTGGTAGGCATAGAGCTGCACGCTCTGGAGCCTCCGGTGGAGGGCCGCCCGTCCATTGTCTCGGACGGTGTGGTCGTACTCTACTACATGCCAAAGGCCGTCTATGTCAAGATCGATGACAGCGATGAACTTTTCTTGAAGGCCGCGCCGGTGACAGCTGGCAGTGCTTCTCAGCCTGCCGGCCCCGACCTGCGCGGAGTGCTCGCGATCACCCCGCAGGCGCGCCCCTGGAAGTTCAAAGCGAAGACAGGTGGCCCGGCCATCGCGGTGTCCAGGACGCAGTTGACCGTGCTGCCCAAAAAGCAGGGGACTCTGCATGGCGTCCAGGGCAAGACGACGGACCCAGGCTTCATCGTGCACTGGACGTTTCCGCCAGGACTCAAGAAGGAGTCCATTTGGCTTGCCTACTACGTCAGCCTGTCGCGCCCCAGAAGCTTCAACCAACTCTTGAGCCACGGCTTGCCTGACCGGAGCATCATCGAATCCGGCCCCCCGGAACAGATCGCCAAGGCCTTCGCCGAGCTCTTCACGGACAAGATTGCCGCGACGAAGATCGCTTGCGCGAAGGCCCGACAGCAACTGGGATGGCCTGCGCGAGCTTGAGGAGCCATGAGATGCAGGTTGCGTTGTGGCGGTGCTGTTCAGTCTGTCCGTCTGCATTCGCGTGGTGCTTCTCAGCCTGCATGCGCGTGGTGCTTCTCAGCCTGCGCTCGTGTGCAGCTGTGCGCGGTGAGCCTGCACGTGTCGCGGAATGCTTTTCAGCCTGCGCGTGTCTGCAATGCTTTTCAGCCTGCACGCTTTGCAGCTTCTCCGCTTCGCACGCCGCTCCTCAGCGCGGTCCTCTGAAAAAAAGGACAGTCATCATCTCATCGTCGCACTCATCATCGCACTCATCATCATCATTCATTGCCAGCGTTGATAGCAGTGTCTCGTTTTTACACGACTCGCACTGTTGATAGCAATGTCTCGTTTTGACACACTTCCAGCGTTGATAGCAGTGTCTCCTTTTTACACGACTCCCACCATTCACAGCGAAGTTTCGTTTTGACACACTGCGAGCGTTGATAGCAGTGTCTCCTTTTTACACGACTCCCACCATTGATAGCAGTGTCTCGTTTTGACACATTTCCAGCGTTGATAGCAGTGTCTCCTTTTTACAGGACTCCGAACTACAACTACTACTTCACTGTTACCACTGTTTCATCTTTCCTGCTCTTATTGCTAATACTACTGCGACTGTTACTGCTGCTGCATGCCTCCAGCTATGCTACTACATATCGATGTTAGGTTGCTTTGCCGGGATAATTGGGTTCGCGTGGGACCCTCGAAGGCCTACTGGAGCCCTCTGGGCGGCCTTTGGTCCGGGGCCGCTCGGGGGTGCCTCGAGGCCATCTTGGAAGCGCTATTGGACCGCCTTGCCACTGGGCCATCTTGGGGCCCTGCTGGGTCGTCTCGGCACCCTGCTGCGCCGTCTTTGGGCCCCCCATCGGGGGCCCCCCTTCGAGCCGCCTTGGGTCTATCTCGGGGGCTTCTCGGGCCGTCCTGGGCGCCCCGAGCCCGAAGAAGCGAGCATGCGGAAACCGTTCGAACATCAAAAGGCGATCCGTGGTTCTTGCTCTGACGGCCCTCTGAAGGGTCCCCTTCGAGCAGTCTTGGAGCGGGCTGGGGGCTCCTGGAGTCGTCGCGAGGTCATCTTGACCCTCCTTGGGGCGTTCTTGAGCTTTCCTGTAGCTCTCTGGGGCCGTATTGGAGCTCTCTGGGGCGGTCTAGCGCCTCCCTTGGTACGCCTGAGAGCTCTCCCAGGCCAAGACGGCACCGCCTCTGTGGCGGAGTCGCGGAAGTACCGCGGCCCGCGAAAACTTTATGGGCCCTTCTGGCACGCATAATGCCCCGTATTGTAATATAGATGACGTCGGGCGCCAACTTCGCCTCCCACATCTCGCTGAGCAGCGCAAGAGCTGGCTGCCACTGCTCGGCCTTCTCGCACGCGCTGATACCAGCGCTGAAACTGATGACGTTGGGCTCCAGCTTCCTCTCCCAAATTTCGCTGGACAATGCCAGCGCCCGCTGCCACTGTTCGCCCTTCCCGCACGCGCTGATCCCAGCGCTGTAGCTGACTAGGGCTGACCCGTGGACTCCGTCCACGACATCTTTCTGGAATGGTTCTCGGAGGAACGGCGCAGATTGTACCGAAAATCTACAAACACGGCGGCGGCTCGGGCGGCGGCAGCGAGACCGCGCCTTCGTGTCCGAGCTCTTGCAGCGCTGCAGCAGCTTGGCCCAGCGCACTGCTCGTTCACCCCCCTCCTATTGAGGACAGTTTCGAAGTCTCTCGGGGATGTGCGTCGAAGTCGAAGCCCATCTGAGGCGTCTCAGGAGCGCTCGGGGAAGGGCTCGGGAGGCCATCGGGGAAAGCCACCGAAAGCGCCGGGGAGGCTCGCAAGGATCTACAGGGAGGGCCCAAGAGAGCTTCAAGAAAATTTGAAATCCAGTGAACTCTTAAGAGAAACCGCTGTTGGGTCGGCCATCACCTCTGGGCGCGCCTTGATGGTGCGCTCCAGTCGCATCACCGCCAACGGGAGGGTTTGTTCGCCATGTCCCATTCTGTTCGCCCAGAGGGTCAGTGGAGGCCTTCGGGCGAACAGAACGGGGCAGGGCAAGGAATGGGGAAGACATATCCGAATCTCCTGGGCCCCCCAGATGCTCGTCCGAAGAATGCGGAGAGGTCCCAGGGTCATATCAATTGGCTGCTGTCCCAGGGGTCCGGTCTGCTTGGCCCGAAGAGTTTGCCAAGGCCCCTGGGGGAACAGAATGGCACAGCATATCGGGCAAAGGGGGGCGGTAGCTGGCCTGTCAGACCCGGCGTTCGTCTTCTGCCCAAGCGGCGCGGGGCCCACGGGCCCCAGGGTTGGCGTCCCGCTGGGATTCCTCTTGTTCGCCCACAGGGTTGGAGGAGGCCTCCAGGCGAACAGAATGGGGCAGGACAATGAATGTGGGAGACTTGTCGCAAGCTCCCAGCCCCCCCAAGTGTGCGCCCGAAGGGTGTGGGGCCGCGTTGGCTCCCTCAAAGGGCCGTCTTGGAGCCGTCTAGGCCCGTCTTGAGGGCGCCGTTTGCCCTAATGGGGCCGTCTTGGTTCGTCGTGGGCCCCTCATGGGCGCGTCCGTCGGCCGTCCTGGGCCCATCGGGGTCCCCGTGGGGCTGTCTTGGAGCCGTCTGAGGCCGCCTTGGAGTCGTCTTGGGCCCCTCCTGTGCGCCTCCTTGGGCCGTCCTGGGCCCAGCAGGGGCCGTGTTGGCACCCTCTTGGGGCTGTCTTGGAGCCGTCTTGAGCCGTCGCAGCGCGCCTTGGGTTGTGCTGGGTCCGTCTTGGCCCGTCTTGGGGCCTTCCTGGGCGGTTCCTCGGACCCTCCTGGGACTTTCTGGGGCCTCTTGGTGCATCGGACCGCCGAAACGGCGGGAAACGCAAAGGGTGTAACAGTAAACAATGGAAAATTAACGATTTTTGCCAGCTGGGACTCTCTTGCCATCTTGGCCCGTCTTGAGGCCCCGAACGGGCGCGTCCTTGGGCCGTCCTGGGCGCACCCTCCTGGGACCGTCTTGGAATCGTCTTGGGCCGTCTTGAGCGCGCCTTGGGCCGTCCTGGGCCGGTCTGGGGCCGTGTTGGCACCCTCGCGGCGAGGAAGCTCGGAGGCGGGCTCGAGGCCTCTTCGGGGCCATTTTGGAAGCTGTTGGGGCCTCTGTAGGGGCCTCGTTTGGGCTCCTTGGGAGCCTCCTGGGGCCTCTTCGGGGGATTCTTGGCGGCCCCTTGGGGCCTCTTGGGGGCCTGTTTGGGCCTCCTGGCGCCCTCTTGGGGCGGAAGGCTCGGATTTTCGGTCCGTGGTCCCCCTCTTGGCCCCCTCTTGGGCCTGTCTTCGGGCCCTCGTGGGCCGTCTTGAGCGTCTCTTGGGTCGTCTTGGGGCCCTCTTGGGCTGTCTTGGGGCGCTCTTGGAAGCCTCTTGGGCCGTTCTGGGGCGCTCTTGGAGGCCTCTTGGGCCGTCTTCGAGCGTCGGAAAGCGGAAAAGGCGAGAAGGCCAAAATCCTTCCAAAACCGTCGTAAAGCGGACGATTTTGAGGCCCAAAACCGTCCAAAACCTCCTGAGGCGGTCCCCTCGTCCGCCCCCCTCGCTTCGAAGCAGTTTTTAAGCCCCGTGGCACCTCTTGGGGATCTCTTTTGGGCTCCTGGGGGCCTCTTGGGCCTCCACTGGATTCGCTGCCCTCGGTCGGCAATCGTCGATCCTACGACGACTCTCCCCAACGGAGAAACATCGAAGGCCCTCGGAGCGTCCAACATTGTTCTTTTGTGCCTTCGATATGCCGGTCGCCTCTCGTCCGCTCCCCCCCTCCTGGAAGCAATTCTGAGGCCACTTAGGGCTTCGTGGGGGCCGTTTGGGGATCTCTTGGGGCGTTTTTGCCTGCGATATGCCTGTCGCCTCTCGTCCGCTCCCCCGCTCCTGGAGGGAATTCTGAAGGCACTGAAGGCTTCGTGGGGGCCGTTTCGGAGCCTCTTCGGCCTTCGTTTGGGCCTCCCGGGGGGGCTCTTAGGGCCCTCTCGGGCTGTCTTGGGTGCCTCTTGGGCCGTCTTGGGGCAGTCTGAGACCCGCCTCGGCGCCTCTTGGGCTGTCGTGGGCCGTCTTGGGCCGCTCCTGGGGCCGTCTTGAGTGCCTCTTGGGCCGTCTTGGACGCCTCCTGGGCCGTCCTGGGGCCGTCCTGGGGCGTCTTGGGACCGTCTGGGGGCCCTCCTGGCCCGTCTTGGGGCTCTCTTGGGGTCCTCTTCGGCCGTCTTGGAGCGGTCGGGGGGGCTTCTTGGGCCGTCTTGGAGCGTCGGGAAGCCGACGAGGCGAGGAGGCCGAAAACATCGAAAAACACGGGTAGAAATCGACGATTTCTGTCGCTCGGAGCCCTCTTGGGAGGCCTCTTGGGAGGCCTCTTCGGGCGTCTTGGACGCCTCTTGGGCCGCCTGGGGCGAATCTCGGGCGTCTTGGGCCCATCTTTAAGCGTGCCGGGGCCCTCCGGGGCCGTCTTGGGGGCCTCTTGGGGCCCCCTTGGCATGTCTTGGGGCCTCCCGGGCGGCCCGGGGCCAGCCCGGGGCGATTATTGGTCACTTGATCCTGCGCCCTTCTGGTACGCACTGGGCCCTGCAATGTAGTAGAGACTAGGGCTGACCCGTGGACTCCGTCCACGACATCTTTCTGGAATGGTTCTAGGAGGAACGGCGCAGATTGCACCGAAAATCTACAAACACGGCGGCGGCTCGGGCGGCGGCAGCGAGACCGCGCCTTCGTGTCCGAGCTCTTGCAGCGCTCCAGCAGCTTGGCCCCGGCGCACTGCTCGTTCACCCCCTCCTATTGAGGGCAGTTTCGAAATCTCTCGGGGATGTGCGTCGAAGTCGAAGCCCATCTGAGGCGTCTCAGGAGCGCCTGGGGAAACGCTCGGGAGGCCATCGGGGAAAACCACCGAAAGCGCCGGGGAGCGCAAGGATATACAGGGAGGGCCCAAGAAAACTTAAAGAAAATTTGAAATTAAATAAAATCTTAAAAGAAACCGCTGTTGGGTCGGCCATCACCTCCGGGCACGCCTTGATGGTGCGATCCAGTCGCATCGCCGCCAACGGGAGGGTTTGTTCGCCAAGTCCCATTTTGCTCGCCCAGAGGGTCTGTGGTCCGAAGAGTGCGGAGAGGTGCCTGGGTCATATCAATTGGCTGCTGTCCCAGGGGTCCGGTCTGGTTGGCCCGAAGAGTTTGCCAAGGCCCCTGGGGGAACAGAATGGCACAGCATATCGGGCAAAGGGGGGCGGTAGCTGGCCTGTCAGACCCGGCGTTCGTCTTCTGCCCAAGCGGCGCGGGGCCCGCGGGCCCCAGGGTTGGCGGCCCGCTGGGTGTCCTCTTGTTCGCCCACAGGGCTGGAGGAGGCCTCCAGGCGAACAGAATGGGGCAGGACAATGAATGTGGGAGACTTGTCGCAAGCTCCCAGCACCCCCAAATGTTCGCCCGAAGGGTGTGGGGTCGTGTTGGCTCCCTCAAATGGCCGTCTTGGAGCCGTCTAGGCCCGTCTTGAGGGCGCCGTTTGCCGTGATGGGGCCGTCTTGGTTCGTCGTGGGCCCCTCATGGGCGCGTCCGTCGGCCGTCCTGGGCCCGTCGGGTTCCTTGTTGGCACTATCTTGGGGCTGTCTTGGAGCCGTCTGGGGCCGTGAGGGGGCCGCCTTCGAGTCGTCTTGGGCCCCTCCTGTGCGCCTCCTGGGCCGTCCTGGGCCCAGCAGGGGCCCCGCTGGCACCCTCTTGGGGCTGTCTTGGAGCCGTCTTGAGCCGTCGCAGCGCGCCTTGGGTTGTGCTGGGGCCGTCTTGGCCCGTCTTGGGGCCTTCCTGGGCGTTTCCTCGGACCCTCCTGGGACTTTCTGGGGCCTCTTGGGGCATCCGACCGCCGAAATGGCGGGAAACGCAAAGGCTGTGACAATAAACAATGGAAAATAAACGATTTTTGCCAGCTGAGGCTCTCTTGTCATCTTGGCCCGTCTTGAGGCCCCGACTGGGCGCCTCCTTGGCTCGTCCTGGGCCTATCTGTGGCCGTGTTGGCACCCTCCTGGGACCGTCTTGGAGTCGTCTTGGGCCGTCTTGAGCGTGCCTTGGGCCGTGCTGGGCCCGTCTGGGGCTGTGTTGGCACCCTCGTGGAGCCGTCTTGGAACCGTCTTGGGCCGTCTCCAGCGCGCCTTGGGCCGTGCTGGGGCGGTCTTGGCCTGTCTTGGGGCCCTCCTGGGAGCCTCCTGGGGGCGTTTTGGGTCCTTTTGGGGTGGCCTCGAAGTCTTCCAGGGCTGCTTCGAGTGTCCGAAAGCTGAATTGGCGGCAAGCGGGAAATCTTTGGAAAAGCCTAGGACAACAAACGATTTTGACCTCTCGGGACCCTCTTATGAGGCCTTCTGGAGGCCTCTCGAAGCGCCTTGGCGCTCGCTTGGGTCGTGCCGTGCCCATTTGAGGGGCCTGTGGGGCTTCCCGGAGCGTGCAAGGACCGTCTGGGGCCCTCAGTGTGGGGCCCTCATGGCGCCATCTGGGGAGCCTCGAAGGGTCCTGGAGCGCCCGAAGGGCTCCCGGAGCGCTTCGGGGCGCTCTGGACCGCTCCCCAAAAGACAAGCATGGAAGGGCCCCAGAGCGTTGAAAACAGCTCTTGTGGGCACTCGCCTCTCGTCCGACCCCCCTCTTTTAGAGGCAAAGTGGAAGCCACTTAGGGCCTCTTGGGGGCCGTTTGGGAGCATCTTTCCGGCCTCCCGGGAATCCCTTGGGTCCCTCTTGGGCCGTCTTGAAAGCCTCTTGGGCCGTCTTGGGGCCGTGTGGGGCCGTCTTGGGCTGTTATTGACCGCTCTTTGGGCTGTCTTGGTTGCCTCTTGGGCCGTCTAGGGCGTCTCTGGAGCGTTCGCGGGCACGCCTCGGGCCGTCTGGGGGCCCTCCTGGGGTGCTCTGGGGGCGTCTTGGGGCGATCGGGAAGGCCTGTATAGCCATCGGTGAAAACGAAAAGTGCGAGCATATCAAAAAATTACGTTTTCCGAAGGGAAGGGGGCAATTTTTGCCTCTTGGGTCCCTCCTGGGGGTCCTCCTGGGCCGCCTTGGGAGCCTCTTGGCCTGCTTTGGAGGCCTCTGGGGCCGACCTGGGGCTCGGTTGGGTCCCTCTTGGTCTGTCCAGGCGCCCTCGTGGGCGTTTCTGAGCCGTCCCGGAGCGGCCTGGGTGCCGCATTAGGGCCTCCTGGGGCTCTCCGGGGCTGTCTGGGGTGCCTCTTGGGCTGTCTTGGGGCCGTCTGGGGCCCTCTTGGGCGCCTCTGGGGCCGTCTCGGGGCAGTGGGGGGGCCGTCTTTAGCGCCTCTGGAGCCGTCTTGGAGCTGTCTCGGAGCCGTCTTGACTCGTTTTGGGACCGTCGCGGCGCTGTCATGGCAGCCTCTTGGGCTGCCATCGGCGCCTCAAGAGCCATCGTGGGGCCGTCTTGGGGCCGTCCAGGGGGCTTCCAGAGGCGTGTTGGGATGATCTGGAGGGCCAGTAGGGCCGTGTGGACATCGCAATGGACGAAAAGCAGTGGACCTGGAAAAAGGCTCGTTTTTCCTACGAATTTTAACGATTTGTCATTGATCTGGCCTTTGGGGGGCTCGTCCTGGAGCCGACTTGGAGCGTCTCGGGAGGACTTTTGGGCCGTCTGGTGCCTAGCTTGGGCATCTTGGAGCGCTGTGGGACCTAGTCGAAGGCCCTCTTGGGCCGTCTTGGGCGCTCTCTGGCCATCTAGTGCGTCTCGGGCCGTCGTGGGGCGACCAGGGGGGCCGGTTACGCCCCGCCAGCGCCCGCACTTCCCGCACGCACGTGTCCCTGCGATGTAGTGCAGACGACATTGGGCTCCAGCTTCGCCTCCCGCATCTCCCTGAGAAGCGCCAGAGCCCCCTGCCACTGCTCGCCTTTCTCGCACGCGCTGATCCCGGAGTTGTAGCTCACTAGGGCTGACCCCTGGACTACGTCCACGAAATCTGCACGAAAAGGCTGAAATTGTAGCATGGGGCTCCACCCTTGCTGCCGCTGTTGCGTGCTGTTGGTAATGCTTGCCGCTGCTGCCTGTTGTTGTTGCTGCTTGTGGCTGCATGGTGTTGCTGCTTGTGGCTGCATGGTGCTGCTGATTGCCAGTTCTGTTTGGTGCGTGCTGCTGCCAGCTGTCTGCTGCTGCTTACTGTTGCTGTGTGCTGCCGCTGCTGCTGCCTGCTTCGTGCTGCGTGCTGCTGCCGTTCACTACTGTTCCTTGATGCTGCAGGGTGCTGCGCTACTTCAGCTTGCTAACGCAATCTGCTGCAAGGAAAGGATGGAGGAGTTAGGATCGAAGAGATCGAGAAGGAAGGGGAGAGAAGCGAGGAGCGATCAGGCGGGGAGAGAAGGAGGAGCGAGGGGGGAAAAGGCGGGAGGGGCGAAGCACCGTCGGGGGTCTCGAGGGGCCTTCTGAAGGGAAACGGCTTCTCAAGACGTCTCTCAGGCGGCTTCTCTTCTTAGAGGCATCTTTGGGGCCTCCTTTGGGGGTTCGCCTGCTCCCATGGGGCCCTCCCGTGGCTCGTGGAGCCATCGGGGTGGCCCCTGGGCCCACCAGGGGGCGGCTTCGGATGGGGCCCACAAAGGCTCGGGTGGTGCCTTGAAGCCATCTTGGAGCGTTCCTGGGCCGCCTTGGGCCCGTCTTGGGACCGTCCTGGGCCCGTCTCGGGGCCATCTTGGGGCCCTGTTGCGCCTGCTTCGGGCCCCATCGGGGGTCCCCTCGGGCCGTCTTGGTCGATCTCGGGGGTTTCTCCGGCCATCCTGGTCGCCCCGAGACCCGAAGAAACGAGCAGGCGGACATTATTCGAAGACCTTGGGGAATCAATATTCGTTTTTCCTGGAGGCCCTGTCACGGGTCCTCTTGGAGGTGTCTGGCACTGGATCGGGGGGGGGGTCTTCGGAATGTACGCTCGGAGTTCTCCTCTTGGGGCCGTCCTGGGGACCTCCTCGACGATTCTGGGGGCCATCTCGGGGCCGTCTTGGGGCCCTCTTGGGGAGATGTCTGAAGCTTCTTTGGCCGTCTAGAACGTTCAGAGGCCAGACAAAGCGAATGTAAGAATACGCCCAGGGAAATCAACATAACTATATCAACACTTGCAGCTTCTGGATGCCCTCTTCGGGGGTTCCTTGGAGCCTTCTCGGGACATGTTCAAGGTCCTCTGGACCGTCGCTTTTTTCTCCCACGATGAAGACGCAGCAGCCCATGGCCCCTGAAGCGTGACCCGGGGGCGAAGAGCTCCCCTGACTTTCGGCGACAGCCGAACGTCTTATGTGCACTATGGTACCAGTCCTCTACACACCAGGGCCCCCTGGACCGTCGTGGGGCCCCCTCTTGGGCCAGGGCGGCGGCGCCCCTCGAGCGAGGCCGCGGAGGCGCAACACTTCTGCCACGCATGCATTTGCAGGTCACTTCTGGCACGCATCATGTCTGGTGCTGCAGTATGTTTGACGTTGGGCGCCAGCTTCGCCTCCCACATCTCGCCGAGCAGCGACAGTGCGTGTTGCCATTGCCCACCTTTTCTGCATATGCTCGCAACAGCAGTGCAGTGGCCTGGGGAGGGCTGCACACCCAACTGCACTCCTTCGCGGAGCAACTGCAGTGCTGCGTTCCATCGTTTTGTCCGGCCGCACTCCTTGATTGCCACTTCGAGTGAAACAGCACCTTCTCGAGACCGTCGAATGATGTCTTGCATCCGAGAAGAAGATGCATCACGGCGGCTTGATCACACTATGGCCTTGAGCCAAGTTGGCTTGAGCCCAGAAGGTGTCCTCCCTGCTGGTTGCTTGAACCGGCCAGGGGGCCGCCGTTCCCCGCTCCCTGGGGCTTCTCCGCCGCACCTGGCTGTGATGCGTGCGCCGACCCGGTGCGGTTAGCCCCCAGTAGCTTTGCCGCCTGCAGCCCCGCAGCCCAGCCTCACCAGCACAACTTGACTTCACCGCAGCATTTTGCTGCGCTGCGATTGCTGGCCTAGTCCAATTGCCGGCTGCACGCAGCCCCCCGGTGCCGCACCTGCAGCACCCTAACACCTGAGACGTTCCAGCGGACATCCAGATGCCACCCGCGTCCGTGGGCACGCTAGCTGCTCTTGCACTGCTTTGACTTGCTCCACGTTTTCACGCCCGCAGCCCCTGCCCGAGCTCCTGGGTGTGGCCGTGATGCCGCCCCGCGTCCACTGCCAGGGTGCCTCAGCACATGCTGGCCGCACCGGTCGCCCAAGATGTTCCTCTCCTTCCCGCCCTTCGCGGCCGTCCTCCTCCCCATTCCCCCCTGCCAGACAATTAGTGCCGTCTCTTAGCCCGACCCACAAGAGCGCGCGCGCGGACTGCCTTTGTCGCGCTGCGACGTAAAAACTGTAATCCGAAAGCCCTTATAACGGCGACGAGGCGACGATCGAAAGCAGTGCCCCGGCACTGCTTTGAACGCGTTCAAAGCAGTGCCCCGGCACTGCTTTGAACGTATGATATGATGATATGATGATGATTATGATTGATGATGATGATGATTTTTCCAGCGTACACTGTCCGCAACTGCGGCAATCAACATCATGCTCCACTTGCCCGCAACTGCGGCCATCACCAACGCTGCCCCTCGAAGCTCCACGGAGGGCGCTCGGCAGGTCGCCCGCTCGAGCCCCACTCGACTTCACGCTGAGGAGGCGAGCCCTCAGGGGCATTGTCCGCAACTGCGGCATGATCAGAGGGCCACCACTGCGCGCCATCAGCGCCCCATTCGCTCGAGCTCCAGTCCCACCAGGACCAGCCCTGCCATCTCGTGGCGGGACTGCGCGCCTCCCATGCGCCGCTGCCGCTGGCGTCCCAGGACCCAGCCGCCACTGCGGCACAAGAAGGGGTCGCATCGTCGCCGTTGGCAGCTTGCGGCGGTGGCGTGTTCCCAGCTCGCTCAGCCCCAGCGTCTCTCCCCGCAACTGCGGTTCCCATCTGGGGTCGGACGCCCTTCCCCGCAACTGCGGTGTCCGCGTAGCTGCCCTTCTTGCCGCCCTTCTTGCCGCCCTTCCTGCCGCCCTTCCTGCGTTCCAACCTCGCGGCGAGTCTTTCAGGTGACCTGCGGCACGTATTGTGCGTGAAAGCCACCAGAGGGAAGTGCGCTCCGTGCCTCGCCCTGCCGAAGGCGCCATGCCATATCTTGTCGTCGAGGTTGCCCTGCTTCACTCTGAAGGGATGGCGCACCCAATCGTCGCGTTCCCTGCGCGCCATCCTTTGCTCGAACTCCGCAACTGCGGTCAAGGATTCGCCAGATGGCGTCAGGAAGGCGCGCATCTTGTTTTCAACGGGCTCAGCCTTGGGCACGTAAGTCTGAAGCATCTTCCCAGGGCCATTCGTGTAGTCGAAGACAGGGAAAGACGGATCATGCTGGGTCGTCAAGAATCCGCCCTCACGGTCGTGCAGAACACTCAGGCCATGGTGAAGCTTGTACTGCCCAGGACAGTTTATGAACAAAATCGCCATGCTGTCTGCCCTGGGCTGGCCGCCTGCTGTCTTCCAGGGGGTCCACGCGGCGACGTCCACAGTCAGGCCGCAATTGCGGCACCAGGACACAAGCTGGAACATGCACATGTTGAAGTCCCCCATGCAGACCTTCACGTCCCATTCCCTGACGTAGGCGACGAACCAGTTGTAGAACTCATGGAGCTTCGTGACGCCCCAGTCTTGGTTGGCCAAGCTGTGGTGGACGTGCACCGCCATGACGTTGAAGGAGCCCCCCAAATGGGTCACGGCCTGGTCCAGGTGGACGCGCACCACCATCGCCCTGGAGTACTTGTTGTGCAGCTTTGGCGCAGGAGCCTCCGCAACTGCGGACTGTTTCTTCTTCTTCTTCGTTTTGGACTTCTCCTGCTTGTGGAAGAGTCTCGCAAAGTCTACGTGTTCAATGTGGCCGCCACTGCGGTCCCTCATGCCAACAAGGAGGGTCCCTGATGGCTCGCCGCCCTTAACGCACAGGTAGTTGTATTGAGTCCGACTCCGAAACCTATCGTCCGCAACTGCGGCTGCACTGTCCCTCGCGTCGTGCTCCCCACTGAGTACCGCGCAGGTCTCGTCGTCGCACTCGCAGAGGGCGATGATCTGGGCAGGGTTCGCGCGGAGCTGCGCCCACTCGTCCGCGCGTTGCGTGGGTCTAGCTGCAGTCCCTCCGAAGTTGGCCACGTAGAAGCCGACCCGTCCCGCTTCGAACTCCGTTTTCTCCTCCCATGCGTCGACAAGAGCTCTTTGTTTTTCCGACAGATTGCTTGTCTCGATGATGGGCACCCGTTTCCAGGGTCTCCGCGACGACAACACTCTCGGCATGTAGGAGTCATGTGCTGCCGCAACTGCGGCTCCCGCACCTCCCCGGGACTCAGCCTCGTCAGCGGAGGCAGCCGAGGACGCGACGGTGCTGTCGCCATCTTGCGTCCGCTGGTCGTCGTCATCATCCGCAACTGCGGCTTCCTCGTCTTTGCCTCCCTCCTCCTCCTCAGCGTTGTGGATGAACACCGTTCTGGCGAATCGAGGTCCACGGTCCATACTCCCTGAGGATGCGCTCGGGCGCGCGGGCGGCCACATGCTTGCGTCTTCGCGTGCGCCACCTCGAGCCACGGTGGCTACGGAAATGGATCGTGAATGGGCATGGGGTCGGATGGAGGGAGGAGACAAAGAGGATTCGAGGAGTGGCAGAAGGAGGGCGAGGACTCAAAGGAACCGAAAGAACAACAAATGGACTGGCGGAGAAGCAGAAGGAGGGCGACGATTGCAAGGGACTGTGAAAGGATTATTTTCACAGCAGCAGGAAGACCGCAACTGCGGTTTTGCCTCATCTCCTGCCCGCGCGGGAGCCGCTTGGAAAAACAACTTCCCTCTGGACTTCCTGTGGGTCCGCAACTGCGGCCTGCATCACGCTAGGGCTGGGATTACCAGCGCCATTTGCCCTCCCAGGGTTCTCACTGTTTCCGAATGCACGAACTGCGACAGCGCCGAACGGTTCCCAGACGCCGCGTCGTTCGCGACTTTTTGCAGCCACCCAGCAAACGTGAGCGGCCATTGCTCCTTGTGCTGCTTGCACATCTCCTCGTCCCAATGCGTCTTGAACCATGCCCACTCCCCCCTCTGCTCGTCTGAGAGGACGCCTTTTCCGCGAGCCAGGCGATCCAGAGCTGCCATCCTGTTTTTCTTGATCTTGAACTCCTCGGGATTCCACTGCGCTAGGGCGTGTTTGTTAGCCAAAGCCGTTTCCACCGCAACTGCGGCCTCCTTCTTTGCCCTCAAGGCGGCCTCGGCCTCTCGAATCTGCTTCTTGAGATCGTGCAACGCCTTCGTCCTGTCGTTCGCTTCCAGAGCCAGGCGCCGCTTTTTCGCCACCACTGCGGCTTCGTGGTCTCGCTGGGCAGTCAACGCTCGTAGGACCTCGTTGTCCTCCCGCGCCAGCTCTCTCAACCGCTTCTTTTGTTTGTGTCGTTGCTGTCGGCAATCCTGCGCTAGTTTCTCCATGCCCACTTGGCGCAGCATATCTTCCGCCTCGCGGAGCGTTTCTGCCAAGGACGTCGCCACTGCCACCTGCTCGGCCGCCTCTGCGTCGACCACGCAGTCCATGGATACCGAGGATCCTTGAGGCCCAGGTGCCGCAACTGCGGCATCGCACTGTTCCGCAAGAGCCTCGGCCCACGAGGCCTCCTCTTGCTCTTCGTCCTCCTCGTGCTCCTCGTGCACCTCCTCCTCCTCCTCCTCCCCGCCCTCCTCATCGCCCTCCTCGTGGCCTGGCTCCTGGCCTAGCGCTTCGTCGCCGAGCTTCTCCAACACGGAATCTGTGGCGTCGTGTTTCTCGTATTCGTGTATGAGACGCAGCACGTCATTGTAGGACCATTTCAAACGTTTCTGCTCGCATTCTTCCCTCACCTCCGCGACTGCGGTGTCCACTTTTGCTCGCAGCCCCCCTGCTTCCCAGAGTTCCGCCGCCTCTCGGCAAATCTCGAGATCTCCTGACTTGTCGAAGGGCGCTCGAATTCCCACTTTCAGGAAACCTTTCGCGGCGTCCAAGTGCAACTGCACATTCTCCAACACTGACAGCATCAAGTCGGCGCAATCGGAACGCCGCAACTGCGGCACGTGCTTCCCCAACGCCATTTGCTGCACCAGCGCTTTGGTCTCGAGGGCAATGTACCGGCGCTTCACGTGCTGGTTCAAGTCCGTGTCCACGGGCTGCGCAACTGCGGTCGTCCCCCCGCCGTGAATGATCAGCACGTAGCCGCGCTGCCAGGCGAGTCTCCGCACAGCGTCTGCTTTGTGCGGGGAATGGTCGTCGGCCATGAGGATGCGCCACTTTCCCCGCAACTGCGGGTCGTCGGGCCAGGCCCGCAAGTGCCGCTGCAAGAATGATACAACGTCGTCTGCGCGGTAGGACCCCTTCTCGGACGTCGCCGTGCTCACCCAAGACGGATAGCCGCGACTGCGGGCATGTGCGGCCAAGCCCTCAGCGATGACAGATCCCCCCTTGAACATTAGCTCCGCCGGCGGTGGTCCGCAACTGCGGATGTCCTCCGCGTCGCTCGACACCGTCAGGTTCGCTGTCCACCGAGCCCTGCTGTCGTCATGCGCCTCGACAAGCGGGACAATGCCACCCTTCACAGCCAAGGTCGGCTTCGAGGCCGACGACGACTCGTTGTGGTGAAAGGGCGACTGGTCCCAGTTCAGGATGTGCGGGTCGTACCCCAGAAGCTCCTCTGCAGCTGCGCGGACCCTGGCCACGTTCAAGATCATAGTCTCAAAACGAGATTGGAGCAACCATTTTGGCACCTTGTACTTGCGGTTCGGCTTCTTCATGCTCAGGCCGTAGGAGCGCCGCCACTTCACCCACCACCGAGGCCGCAACTGCGGCACCATCGGTTTGCCTCCCCGCTTCATTGTCTCCACGCAGTAGTCCGCGACGAGTTGCTTCGCCTTCGTAACCAGCAGGGATTGGGAGAACCTGGCCAACATCTTGGGCCTCTCCTCCGCAACTGCGGTTCGCTTGGCCACCGCCTTCCAGTCCACGGAGTACCTCATGTGGGACCACCACTCGTACAGAGCGGCTTCCAGCCATGGAGCCTTGTTCGGGCGCCCTTGGTTGCCCCGCGCGCGGCGTCGGCCATGCACGCCCGCCGTGCCATGTCCACCTTGTGTGCGCCAGTTTTGAAACCACTTGGAGACGGCCTGGCGCTGCTGGACGACCCCCATGCCCTTCGGCCACGTGAACCGCCCGCAAAAAGACGCGATTGAATTCCGTGGCAGAACGCCCTCGCCCATCCAACCACAACTGCGTGCGTGCGCCTCCAGTTCTTTGCAAACCAGTTCGCGGTCTCTGAGCATGTGCGGGCACACGCGCCGCTTCTGTTCCGCAACTTCGGGTTTTGGGCGTGCGCTGGCCAGTGCGTGCGCCCTGATCTGCTCCTCCTGCAACGCCTCGGGCATAGCCTCAGCCATGGCAAGCAATATACCCATGTCCTGCACGCCCGTCTGCCACTCTAACGCCGCCATGAGAGCGGGGCGTGGCGCGCTCGCCTCTCTCGGCGCCTCTGCTGGTTCGCCCTCGCCCTCGGAGTCGTGCAGGACCATGGGTCCAGCAGGGCCGCTGGCCCCGCAACTGCGGTACGCCCGCACCTCCTCCAAGGTTAGTTCCTGCGTGACAACGAGCATGTCGTGCAACCACGGTTCGTCCCAGCGGCGCACCCCGAAATCGTACAGTTCCTCCCGAAGCCATTTGCGCGTCTCGGCATTTTGCGGTTTCTGCAACATCATCGCCATAAGGTCAATGCCGCAGTTTCCATCGCAAACAGTCCCTAGGACCCATTGTCCCAGAGGACCGTAGAACCTGTTCAACGCGTCCGCCCCCTCAGAGCACACGCCACCCACCGCAACTGCGGCCACCCAGTGGCGCACCTCATGGAGAGGGTTCTCGGGAGTCACGGGCCTGAGTTCCACCGTTGTCCATTCCCCGAACAGATCCTCAGCAGCGGCGAGTACGCACGCCACGCCGTCGACGGCGCATGGCTCAGTGCACTTCTCCTTTGCCCAAGGCATGTAGAAGTCAAGGAGGTCCTTGCGGTTCTCGCCTTCCCACACGTAAGGTCGACGCCCGAACCGCAAGGCAAACAGCATGAAAGCTGAATACCCTATGTAGGAATTCTCGGACAGAATCTGCCTCAGGAGAGCCATCACGACGTCAGGCACCGTCGCCGCCACTGCGGCCTGGATCTTTGGCGCGTCTTCCACAGGTACACCTTTCTCTGGCGCCAGGGGTGGCGCCGCGACTCGTGGCCGCAAGGCGTCGCCAACAGGCGCCGCAACTCGTGCTGCAGCCTTTGGGTCTGGGCACGGGAAGAATGCGACCTGCGTCTTCGACCAGTTCTCTGGCAGCGGCCGCGCTGGTGGCAAGCGTGCTGGAAGTGGTGTGTCTTTGTCCGCTTCCACTCCCTCAGGAGCTTCAACCGCAATTGCGGTCTCCTGCGCAGCAGGCGGGTCTGGTGTTGCGTGCACTTGAGCTGGAGGAGCTGGAGGGACTGCTGCTGCGGGTGCTTCGGGCACAGGGGCTGCTGGAGGTTTGGGTTCTGCGGGTGCTTCTGGTGCTGGAGCTGCGTGTCCTTCTTGCGCAGGAGCTGCGAGTTCTGCTGGTGTTGCTGGTGCTATGTGTGCAGGGGCCGAGGGAGCCGCAACTGCGGTGCCGCCTGGAGCCGCAACTGCGGGGGGTGGCGTCGCGCCCGGTCGCCAAGCAGACGGCCGCAAATGAAAGCGAGGCGGCTCAACAAGGCCGTACTGCGACGCGGGCCACTTCGCTAGGCACGGAAAATCCGCACATGCGTGCACCTTTATCTTCTTGGGGCACGGAACGCCGCTACTGCGGCCCAAGATGTTGGCGAGCCCAGTGGTGCCATACTTCGTTTTCCTCGGTGCGCAGCCGCTGTCGTAATGGAGCCACTCCACCTCGAAATGCGTTCCGTCCTCCTCGCCATACCATGTCCGCCCCACGGGAACATCCATGAGCGGTCGCGTGGCGAACGACTCGGGCCGGGCACTCGGCTGCGGGCTACAGAACTAGGAAGAGGGAGGGGAGGAGGGAGGAGCAACTGAAGACGATGCGGAGGGGCGAAGAAGGAGGTACTTTTCAACAACGCCCGCGCGGAAGCCCCAATCATCGCGCGCACAGGGTTTCGATGCTTCACTCCATGCTTCTCTAAGAAAAACGCTCGCCCACACAAGTTGGCGCACTAAGGCGTGCACCCGTGGAACACCCTAAACCTTCCGCCTGCCTCCTCACACCGCCTCGCCCTCCGCGTGTTCACGCGCACCCAGCCACCCCGCAACTGCGGGCACTCAGTAGCCCCACCGCAACTGCGGCCCATACGGCTTCGGGCCTCAGTCGAACAGACTGGGGATTTGGAGCTCGAGGTAATCCAGAGCCGCTTGCTTGCGCTGGTGCTGCGTCATGCCCTCCCACTCGTAGTCGTAGCCCTTCACCGACTGCGCCGACTGCCACTTCTTCTTTGTAAGTTTCTTCACATCCATCTCGATCCTTTTGCCCTTGTTGGCACACTCTCGCGTGATGGTCGCGACCCAAGCGCCCTTGAAGTCCCAAACGACGGTGAAGCCAGAGCCGCTCCCCTGCGCCACGGGGGGGTCGACCTCCTTTTGCTTCGCCAGCGGGGTGGCAGGGTCAACCGCCGTTGCCCAGTCCCTGTCCGCCACTGCGGCCTCGTCCTTGTCGCCGTCGCCGATGTCGGGGACACCGCCGAGGCTCACGTCGTCCACGATCATGTCGATCAGCCACCCAAGGTCTGCAGCGTCCAGCCACAACGTCCTCCGCTTGAAGCTGGCCACCCGCACGTTTCGAACGGCCGTGTCGTGCGGAAACTTCATGGGGCTCTTTGCGGGCATCTGTACAGAGTGCACAGTGGCTATGGCCGACTCCACGGCCTCGCCCCTGGGCAGGCCAGTAGCCGCCGCACGCGTTCCAGTCTTCTGCTTCTTGGCGCTGGTCGGGGTCGCTGCCTGCTTCTTCGTGGCGTCCGTGGAGCTGACCAGGGCCGACATGGGGTCATCTGCTTCGTCCCCCGCGTCGCCGTCGCTCTCATCGTCCGCAACTGCGGCGCCGCCCTGCTTCGCGACTTCTTTCTTCAGCGCGTCCCAGGCCTTGGAGGCCTTCAAGGCCCCTGCGGTCGGTTTACCTTTGGCGCACACCTTGAGCAGCCAAGCCTTTTGCATGTTCACGTGCACGAAAGTTATCTCTCCGAGGGGCCATGCGTGGAGCACCTTGACATCCTTTTCGGGGACGGGGGTGGTCTGCGCAAGCCAACCTCCACGGATGCACAAGACCTTCTCAACGCACACAGGGCTCCATTCGCTCGAAGTCGGCATGTGTGCTACTGCGCTGGACACAGCCGCAACTGCGGGCAAGGCGGGGGTGCGGGCAGTGGGGCCGCGCGCGGTTGAGCCAGATGGCGAGCTGAACGCCTCCCTGGAGGGCCTCCCTCGGTCCCTGCGATCCTCGCGCCTCCCTGGAGGGCCTCCGCCCTCAGAATGCTTCAAAGCAGTGCCGGGGCACTGCTTTGAAGCATCAGATGCTTCAAAGCAGTGCCGCGGCACTGCTTTGAAGCACCCGGGTGCTTCAAAGCAGTGCCGCGGCACTGCTTTGAAGCATCAGATGCTTCAAAGCAGTGCCGCGGCACTGCTTTGAAGCATTCTGAGGGCGGAGGCCCTCCAGGGCCTCCGCCCTCAGCCCAGGGCCCTCCAGGCCCTCCAGGGCCTCCAGGGAGGCCCTCCAGGGCCTCCAGGGCCTCCAGGGAGGCCCTCCAGGGCCTCCAGGGCCCTCCAGGCCCTCCAGGGCGGAGGCCCTCCAGGGCCTCCAGGGAGGGAGGGAGGGAGTGAGGAAATGAGTAGTTTCGGCTTCCAACTTGGGAGGAAGGGGAGAAAGGAGGAGGAGAGAGGGAGGAAGTGGAGGAAGGGCGAGGGAGGAGAGGGAGAAGGGAGGGAGGAGGTCCGTTTCGAACCTCCGTGCTCGATCGTCAGCGGTCCGCTACTGCGGCATCAGCTAACAGAAGCAGTGACACTGCAAACTACACGAGCGCTCCGCAACAGCGGTCACGCGTGCGCCCCCCCCTTCGGCCTGTTGCCCGCAACTGCGGTCACGCGAGCAAGCCGCCCTGACTGCCGCCACTGCGGCTTCTTAATTAATTAGAGCGACATCTTCCCGCTTTCGTCGAACCCTTTCTTCGATTTCTTCGGCGCGGGCTGGCCCGAAGGCTTCCCTTTGGCCCTCTTGGCCGCGTCCGTCTTCCACGTCTCCTCGGCCGCCTTCTTCTTCGGTGCGGTTTTGGGTCTCGCCTCCCACAGGAGCTCTTCTCCTTTCTTCACGGCCGTGGTATTCACCAGCACAGGGACATTCACGGCGAGCACGACCCCGCCTGTCCCAGGCACGCACACCGCCAATTCTTTCGTCTCCAGCTCCATGTTGATGCGCGCAACTGCGCTTTCATTACGGCTGTTTCTCTGCTGGATCTCCTGTTCCGTGACTCTGTTGACTGCCCAGAAGACGTGCATTGTCTCTTGCGCATCCCACTTCCATGCTCTCAACCGCACATCGTGGTCAGCCACGTCGGCGGGCGTCTTGTCCGCAGGCGGCTTGAACTCGGGGTGCAAGTAGAAGGTCGTGGGCGTGGCCCCATTTGGATCTCCTTTCACCCAGACTTGCACGGCCACCCTCTCGGGGTGCGTGCTTGCGGCGTGCACCTTGGATGCCTTTGGGACGCACGGCCACAACTCGATGCATTTTTCGTCGTTTGCAGCGGTTGCCTTGACGGTGCGTTTCTCTGTGTCAGCGTCTTGCAACACCTCTACTTGCGCTTCCGCAACTGCGGACATGTGGCGCGCCCAAAGGCACAGCAACACTGCGCTGACCAAAGCAGGCTCCCGCCCCAGCTCCTTCGCTGCCGCTGAACGCCTCCATTCGGCGATTGGCAAAGGGAAGGATCCGCGTGGAATGGCCGTCGTGTCCCTGCTGCGCTGGTGGTTCGTTGGTAATTGCGTCGTGGGGTCAAAGGAAATGACCGTCGGCATCAACTCGTGCTCCTCTGCGGAAGCCTTTGTCTTCCCCGCCACTGCGGGCTCATTCGGTTCTGGGCGCGGCAACGCGTTGAAATCGAACCAATCGGGCTTCCCGCCTCGGACTCCCACTTCGCCGAGGGCCTTCTCAAGGGCGTCCCGATTGGACTTCGGCTCCACCTTCCCCGTGGCCTCCGCGCAAGCGCGGAGGAGCGCCTGACGATGTCCTGGGATACTTCGTTCCTTGACGTGGGTGTCCTTCAGGTACTGCATGAAGCCGTCTGCGGTCAGTATGCACAGGTTCGCCTTGAACTCGATCGCCTTCTCAGGGCCCATGCCGTCGATGGCCTTGCTCAGCGTGAACAAGTACAAACGGAGAGCCGAGTTCATGTCGATGAGGAAGTCTCGGAACTCCTTCTTCTTCCACGATTGTTCTGGGTCAGGGCACCACACAGGAGTGTCAACGCCCCTCTTCCTCGCAGGCGCGTTCCTGTAGCATCGCATCACCACGGCAACCTTGACCCACGGCACTTCGTCGGGAAGCTCGCTGGCTGCCCCGAAGGCACCGAGCCGAAGGGCCCTTCTCCTGGAGTTCACGTAGACCTCGCAGAACTGGAGCAGCAAGGGGATGAACTGCGCTTTCGTGCTCCCGAGCCCAACAACGAACGAGAACAGCTCAATGAAGTCTGGGTCCTGAACGACTCGATCGAGTTCGTGCATGACGGAGAGCTTGACCTTTTCAAAGGCAACCTGATCCGCAACTGCGGCGTGCAGCTCCGCGTCAACAGCCTTGCACAGAACACGGAGCGCGGTGAGTTCAGTCGTTCGCAACGCAAAATCGGCTCCTTTATTGAGGGACTGGCTGATGAGCGAAGCACCAGTGGGTTCCTCGTCCATGATTTTCCAGCTAAGCACTTCCATGAGCATACCCCCCTGCACGAGTTTCTTAGCGACAGGGTCATGTTCCGCCACTGCGGCCATGTCGAGATTGCCGTCCTTATCGAGCACGCGCTTCAGCCTCGCGCTCTCGTCCTCCGTGAACTCCATGCCTTGGGGGATGGGCCACTTGGCTCCCAGGGCGCACGCCCGCAACACGAGGCACAAGTGGGAGTGCGAACACGTCCCATACGCAACGTCTGTTCCGCAACTGCGGTCGAAGCACGCAGCGAGGTGGCCGGTCGCTTTTTCCAGATTGTACTCTGTGTACGTCTGGAACTTCGGGTCCTCCTTTTTTCTCAGCACCAGCTCTTGTGCTGGGTACATCTGAACGCAGACACCTTCGTGGTCAGCTTCGGCTTGCGTGAATCCAGCCAGGAAGATTTTCACAGCGAGTTCCCGAACCCTTTCCTGCTGAGGGTAGTGCCCGCCTCGGTTGCCCGTGTGCGGGGCGAGCATGAGCACAGGGAGGCGCACCTTGTCCCCTGTCCTGAATCTAGACCTCAAGGCGTTGGCCCTCTGAAAGATCCCTTGCGTTCCGCCTGGAACTGCGGCTGTCTCGTCCGCCACTGCGGCTTTCTTGTCCGCCACTGCGGCATTATCTGTGCCGACGCTGTCGTTCATATCTGTGCCGACGCTGTCCGCCACTGCGGCCCGGAGCTCCGATATGGCGGACTATGGCACGACGTCCGTCGCTCAGGGTGGAGGCGTGTGTGCCAGGAGCCCAACGACCTGCTGAGCCGAATGCCTGCGGACGACTGAAGGCTCAGTTTTAATCCAAAATATCGGGCGAGAGCTTGGGGGGGGCGCAGGCTGGAGGAGGGAGGGGGGTGCAAGCTGGAGGAGGACGAGGAGGGGAAGGGGAAGGAGAGCTAGGACGGAGGTGGCGGGGGGATGCGGCCTGGAGGAGGACGAGGAGGGAGGAGGGAGGAGGGAGGAGGGAGGAGGGAGGAGGGAGGAGGGACGACGACGACGACGACTGCTGACGACAGACGACAGACTTGACGACGACGACGACCGACGACGACTGCTGACGACAGACGACAGACGCGACGACGACGACGGCAGCGACGACGACGAGGACGGACGACGACGATGATGATGACCCAGCGCGCGCACACTTATTGCAAACTGCGGCTTCGCAACCGCGTGCTCTCCTATTATACGCAACCGCAACTGCGGCTTCGCAACCGCAACCCCGCAACTGCGGGCTATCCTACACCGCAACCGCAACACCGCAACTGCGGGCTATCCTACACTGGGATGCACTACGCAGGCAGCAGGCGCCCAGTAGTACCGAGCTCTGTTCCGCAACTGCGGCTCCTCGGTCTTGCCGCACTCACCGCTCGTCCGCAACTGCGGCAGATCGCGCCTCTTCGTGCTTCCGCTTGCTCGCCCGACTTGCGCGTCCGTGGCCGACGAAGACGATGTTTTGGTGGATGCCCTCGCACCAGTGCGTGCTGAAGGTCTTCTCGTTGAGCTCCTTCTGAATGACCTTGCCGATTGGGGGCAGCGCTGCCAAGCCGAGCTTTTCTCTGACTCCGCTACTGCGGTCAGGGTCATCCTCCCACTTGGGCATGTACTTCGCTGGAACCCAGCGCCGAGAGATGATGGAGTCGCTTGTTCGATGCATCCAATCAGGGAGCCACTGGGGATCGTTCTTCGACGGCCTCCCTGCAAAATCAATGTTGTAGTCCGCAATGCGCACGTCGCACGGGCCAATGGGGAGGACGTAATTCGGATGCATGACGCGTGTGCCCTCCACAATGCCTCCGAACAGGGCGGGTCCAGCCCTGAACACCACCCCCACCGGGCAGCTGTAGCTGGCTCCGCAACTGCGGCCAAATTCTTGGAGCTGCTCAGGCGGGATGTCAAACAGGCCGCACAAGAACCGCACATCATTTTTATGGATGGAAGCAACCGCGTCCTTGAAGAAACGTGGATGCCACGCTGTTTGTTCTGTTTGCGTGATCTTCTGTTGGAGACGTTCGGTGACTGCGTGTCTGGACACGACGGCAAAACGGATCACCGCGGCAGGATTCATCTCGGAGCCCTTCAGGCGAAAGCTCAGGATCGTGACGGCGTGGGTGGCCCCAACAACATGACCCGCAACTGCGGTCTCTGCGATGATGTGCGGGCGCACGAGCACCACGCCCGTGTCTCTGAACAGGGCAACCGTCGTCCAGTAAGGCTCCACGGAGGCGTTTTTCAACCTGACAGCGTCGTCGAGGCAGTCCTGAGTCCAACGGGAACGTCGTAGCTGCAAGCGCCTTCGACGTTCCCCGTGCGGAACAGCTCGGGGTCCCATACGACGAAGACGACCGCCGCAGTTTGGTGCAAGATGCACCTGAAGACATCTTCCTTTGTTGCCACCTTCGTGATGACCACCACGTTGAACACCAAAGCGATGGTGGACGGAACCCGATTGCCGTCTGCTGTACGAAGGAATCCTTCGTTCCACTTGGGGCGTTCCCCAAAGTAGTTTATCCCTGGAGGGGACCTGGTCCGCTGCTTCTTCCGCGGTGCTCCCGCATCTTCCCGCAACTGCGGTTCCGACGGAGGCCCCGCGCGACCCCGCGACTGCGGTTCTGACAGCGGCGAGTCTTCCGTGGGAGGCGGCCTTTTCCTCGGCCGCGAATCGGCCGAGGCGGTTGTCTCGGCGGCTTTCTCCTGGGAGGCGGCCTCGTCTTCGGGTTGGGCGCCTCGTTTGGACTCGGCTGCGAGCAGCACGGCCGAGGGCGCGCTGCTCCCAGATGAGCCGCGCGCGGCACCTGGCTCGCCGGCCACCCCCGCAACTGCGGTCTCGGTGGCGGCTCCCGTCACTGCTGGTTGGTCCTGCTGCTTCGTCGGCGTCTGCGCCCGAGGCCCCCATTTTGCCTTGGGGGTCAAGTGCGCCCTGCGCAACTGCGCCTCTTCGCGCCTCCCACCAGCAGAGCTCCCACTCGCAGCGCTTATCGGCGGCGGCGGCCGATATTCCCGCGAGGAGCTAGACGACTGCGGGGAGGCCTCGCGCGGCGGTCGCTCGGGGCTTCCGCTACTGCGGTCCTCCGTCGGCTCCGCGACTGCGGCATCCGCGGCAGCCCCTTGCAGGCCGAACCTTTCCCGCAGTTGCTGCTTCAGCTCGGCGAACCGCTTGTCGACCTCGGCTTTGCGACCTGGGTCCATGGCGTGGCCGCGCGCGGCCCCCGTCCGACGGGGGAACTGCGGCCGGCTTGGGAGAGGAAGGGCAACGAGGGAGACGGCGGGGATGAGGACGAGGAAGGCGAAGAGGAGGATGGAGAGGACGCGACGGAAGAGGATGGCGCGAAGAGCTCAGACGAGGGTGAAAGGAGCAAGGGGACTGCGACGAGGATGACGGGGCAGAAACGGAGGAGGAGGAATCAACAAAGTCCGCAACTGCGGCCCTCGGGGGGGACTGCGACGAGGACGACGGGAAATGACTCGGCCAACGGAGGCGGGCTACGGCCAACGGAAGGAACTGCGACGAGGAGGAAAGGCGGAGGGAGGAGACTGCGACGAGGACGACGGGGAAGGGGCGACGAGGACGACGAACAACTGCGGATCCATCTGTTTAAGTACCTGTCTCCGCAACTGCGGCCGCGCTAATTAACGTCACGAGTGCTTCAACGGAGGTGATGCGCGCCCGAAGCACCTAATTACAGCGGTCAGTCGTGGGAGCGCCGCAACTGCGGCCAAGCTGTATGAAGTCGCTAGAAGGCAGCGCCGCAACTGCGGCCGAAAGCGCGCATAGTGAGTCAAACGAGCGCGGCGTCACGCGATCGGTCCCCGCAACTGCGGTTCCATGGCTGCGCAATCCCGCAACTGCGGTGTCAAGGCTGCGCGGACCACCGCGGTTGCAGCTGCGCCCCCTTGCTCGCGTCGAACCGCCCAGGATTCGGATGGGCGTGCAGCATCTTCCAGAACGTGAACGTTCCGTGGCCATCGCTCTTGCCGAGACCTGCCCTCGGGCCCCGCACGGGATGCGAGTGCGGCTCCACCTCATACGTGTTGAACTTCGGGCTAGACCAGGATGGGTGGACGCGAATGCCCGAGCCGTCGTCGCGGATGAGGACGAAATCCCACTGGGGCAGAGGGATTCTTTGCGCCTGTCCTCTGTCCACCCCTTTCGTGTGCCTCATGTTGTCGAGACTGCTAGGGCACGGGCGGCACTCGCAGCGGACCAACCCGCGACTGCGGTCATTGTCAGGGCCGCACACGACGCGCAGCATTGTAGGTCCATCCATCTGCGCGACCATCTCCAGCCAAGACCACGGCACTTTGACAGTGTGGTCCCAGTCCCAATCCCTGTTGTCCTGCGCCTTCCCCTTTGCGCGGTACTTAAGGATCTTCGAAATTTCCTCCGCAACTGCGGTACCTCCGAAGACGGGCGTGCGGCTGCCGAAAGGGTTTTCTCGGTCTTCGTACTCGTCTCGGAACCACTTCAAGGCCGCGTTGTGCTGCTTATAATTGCCGTTCCAGTTCGCCCTGAAGTTCTCGAAGAATTCCAACTTGAAAATTGGCAGCGGCTCATTGCGCACAATTTGAAACAGCGCAACTGCGCCTTGTTCTTCGCGCCCTGGGGGAAGCAGGGGACCGCCTCCTTTGCCCGCCGCTGTTGCGGCCGCGGGCTCCGCGGCAGGAGAACCTGCCGAGGCACTCGAGCGGCCACCTTCCCATGCATTCCACCAGCCACCCTCGTCGTCCCACCAGCGGGCGCCCTCCATTCCCCAACCCTCGCATCCGTTGCCGCCCCATCCGCCGCCCTCCCATCCGCGACTGCGGTCACTTCCGTCGCCGCCATCCTGCGCTTTTCCTCTCCATCCGCCAAGAGAATCTCCGCCGCCCCAGCCGCCACTGCGGTCACCTCCGCCGCCGTATCCGCCACTGCGGCCGCCCCAACCCCCACTTGTTCCCCAACCGCCGCCGCTGCTCTTTGAAGAATCCGCAACTGCGGCCCGTGTTTCCTCTTCCGCTTTGTCATCCCACCCTGCACGCATCTCTGCCCCGACTGCAGGCCGCGGAGGCGGGCGCGAGCCCGCCCAACCGCCGTGAAACCTACCGTCGGCGCGGGCTTGAGCCGAACGTGCATGGAGGAGGAGGATGAGGAGGAGGAGGGTGAATGTGAGGAGGATGATGCGTTCCTGGGAGGTGTGCCTTCGCGTGCAACACAAGAGCCCTGAGAATTCCTGAGGCCCCTCCAACAGCCAAGGACGCGGATGACAAGAAAGTCGAGAAGATTGGGAACCGATTGAGGATTAAGAGGCGTGCGACGAAAGGGATGATGATGACGAAGAGGAAGATCAGTGAAGGGGAGGAGCGGACAGGAATTATGGAGGAGTGATAGCAGAGGAGGAAGAGGGGGAAGGGGGAGGAGGAGAGGAGGAGGAGGAGGGAGAGGAAAAGGGGGAGGAGGAGGAGGAGGAAGAAGGTGAGGAGGAGGAGGAGGAGGAGGAGGAGGAAGAGGAGGAGGAGGAGGAGGAGGAGGAAGAGGAGGAGGACGACGACGACGAGGAGGAGGAGGAGGAGGAGAGGGAGAAGGAGAACGGGGACAGGAGGACAAGGACGGAGAAATATAACAAATGAGGGGGAGGAGGCGGAGGAGGAGGAGGACGAGGAGGAGAAGCAGGAAGAGGAGGAGGAGAGGGGGGAGGAAGAGTGCGCGTGAGACTGGGAGAACGAGGTAATTAATTAGAGAGGGAACGGGGGAGGAGGGAGGACAAGGAAGAGCATACAGCGACGAGAAGAGGAGAAGGAACAGACGAAGGCTCCTGCTGATCGCATTTCCGCATCGTTCAAAGCAGTGCCGGGGCACTGCTTTGAACGACTGGTGATGTTCAAAGCAGTTCCCCGGCACTGTGTTCCATCGTCGCCGTTATAAGGGCTTTTGGATTATGACGCTCCTCCTCCTCCTCCTCCTCCTCCTCCTCCTCCTCCTCCTCCTCCTCCTCCTCCTCCTCCCTCCGTAGCCATTTTGGCTCAAGCCGGCACTGCTGCCCGTCTCGGTCTTGCGTCCCTGACCCTCGATCAGAAGGCTGCCGCTTGTGCAATGGTTCGGTCCCTTCCAGCGGTCTGGCTGGACCCTGCCGCCCTCGCCGCCCTTGCGCCGCTGGTCCAGGTGGCGGCTCAGGGCGCAGCGGCGGCGGCCCCTTCGCCCAAGTGCACCGCTGCGGCGGTTGCGGCGGCGCTGCGCACTGGGGCAGGCCTCGCCGAGTCCGACGGCCTGGACCAGCACGTCGACTCCCTCGCGTCCGACGTGCTTGACGAGGTCGCGCTGCGCCTCCAGGCTATGTGCCCCGCCATGGTCGACCTGGTGGCGGGCCTGGCGCCCTCGGGGCACAAGAGGGCGCTGCGGACCACGGGGGCCCACGTCGCGGTCGGCGAAGGAGCTGAGGCGCTAGCCGAGGCGCTCCACCAGCCCAAGAAGGCCCAGAGGGGCCCCCGGAAGCGCCGCCGCGGCAGCGCCGCCACCGGCGACCCCGGCAGCGCTGGCGGCTGCTCCCTCGACGGCTCCAGCACCGAGGAAGGCGGGGACCGTGCCATGAGTGCCGGGTCAGGCGCAGGCTCCGTCGGCTCCCTGCTGTTGGACCTCAAGGACATCCTCCTGGACCTGCGGGCCGATGTCCTGTCTGGCAAGGCAGCCGCTCCCCGCGACGTGCCTGGTGCCCTCCACCAGGCAGGTTCCTGGGCCTCCTTCGGCGACGCCGTCGTCTTCGACCTCGCGTCCGAGGACGAGGCCCCCGGGGGCTACGACGTGGAGAGCTACGAGGAGATCTGCGGCGACCGCGACGCGCTCGCCCTCCTTGCCGACGAGCTGGCCGTCGAGCTCCAGGAGGCGCGGGCGCAGGCCTGGGAGGCCACGCGCGCCGCGGCGCTGAGTAAGGCGGACACCTCGGCGCCGTCCGCAGAGCTCATCGTGCCCGCGGGGGCCGAGCAGCGGATCGAGGAGAGCTCCACGGACGACACGCTCGACAGCGACAGGGCCGAGTTCGGGGAGCAGCACCTCGCCCACCACTCCGACATCGAGCTTGGCATGGGGATCTCCTCCGAGACCAAGTGCGGGGTGGGCCTCAACGACATCAAGGCGTCGGCGGTGGAGCCCACCAGCATCGGCGACCGCGATGCCGACTGCAAGGGCAAGGGCATGAAGGGGGGCAAGAAGGGGAAGAAGATCACTTCCATCGAGGACCACTTCCTCTCCCTGCCCATCAAGGAGTTTCAGCTCGACCTCGCCTCGCAGCAGGCCTTCGTGCAGCTCTGCGAGTTCCTTCACGGCATGGACCCCGAGCAGCTCCTCGAGGCCCTCCACGACTACCCCTGGATCGAGGAGGTCATCGTCCGCGGCGTCCCCCGCGGCCCCGGCGCACAGCGGGAGGTCTCGTCCTGATCGGCGGCGGGCCTCGGCGCGTAGAGGAGTGCTCTGGCCGGCTGGATCCGCCTCGAAATCTTGGTGCGGCGCCCCCCGGCGGGGGTTTTGGGGGGCCGCCGTCTGGGATCGGGCTCGCACGTGGTGTGCGAACCCGCATCCCCGTGGGGTAGGGGCGGCCGCTGGCGGTTGCGGGGGGTGCCCGGTTTTGTCCCCGCGGGGGTGGCTTCCGTTCCCCTGGCTTGCCCTCGGGGTAGGCCAGGGTCGTGACGGATGCCTGTCTGGGCTGCTTCGGGGTCCCTCCCTCGTCGCCACGGCGTCCGTCAGGCGTGCTCGAGGCGGCGCGGGACCTTTGTCGAACATCTGGCGGCCCTGGTCGTCGTCAACGTGTTGACGGCGCCCAGGGCTTCCTTTGATGCTGTGCCACCACCACCTCCTCCTCCTCCTCCTCCCCCTCTTCGGTGCCAACCTCTACGCTCTGCGCCGCCGGCGTTGCCCTCGACGCCTTTTGTGACGCTCCTCCTCATGAGCCCCCGAGCCTCCCCCCATGCGGCCCGCGGCGGACGCCTCGGCACCCTGACCGCGGCCTGCTGCGGGCACGGCTTGCGGGGCTGCTTCTTCGGCTCCCACCGGGTCGCAGGGGATTCCAGCCTGCGCAGTCCAGAGAGCAGGAGGAAACAGGGAGGGGGGAGGAGAAGGAGGATGAGGAGGGAGGAGGATAAAGTAGGAGGAGGATGAGGATGAGGAGGAGGAGGAGGAGGAGGAGGAGGAGGAGGAGGAGGAAGAGGCGGAGGAGGAGGAGGAGGAGGAGGACGAGGCGGACGGAGGAGGGAGGAGGGAGGAGGGAGGGAGGAGGAGGGTGGAGGGAGGAGGAGGAGAGAGAGAGGGAGGAAGGAAGGAGGGAGGAGGGAGGAGGGAGGAGGGGAGGAGGAGGAAGGGAGGGAGGGAGGAAGGGAGGGAGGAGGAGGAGGAATAGGGGGGAGGAGGAGGAGGAGGAGGATCTCGGGAACGGGCTGCGCTGATCTCAGAAGTCCTTTGGTAGCGAGCGAGCGAGTGAGGAGGAGAATTGAGGTTCCCCGATCTGCGCTTGCCCTCAACGGGCTCCTAGCGGAGGTCGCCAAAAAGGCTCGCCGAAACCCTAACGTCGATTTCGGTGGGCGGCCAGGTTCCCAAGCTCCCGGTGTCGGGTTCCAGGCGCCCCATAAGTTGTTGAGTGTGTTGTAGAGTGCCGAGAGTGTTGAGAGCGAGAAGCTATAGAGTTGGCGAGAGTGTGGGAGATGTCGAGGGCGTGGAGACTGCAGAGGATGTGGCTGATGGGAAGCACAGATAGGAGAGAGAGAGAGAGAGATATATAAAAAAGAGGGGGATCTGAGCGGGTAGAACGTGAAGCACGCAATCCACATGTAAGTGCACAGATCGTAGTTGTGTGCAGAGATGTACAGAGTGTATGATCTGTAGTAGGGGACGCCGAGACGCCGATGGTACAGATCGCAATTGCAAAATTCAAGCAAGCAATCCACGAGAGGTGCACAGAGAATAGGATCTGTAGTAGAGGACGCCGAGAGCTCAATAAGTGCTTAAGAGCGCAAGGAATCTAGAGTCCAGAGGCGTGCTGAGATCTCCGGTAACTACTTAACAATATTTCAAGTTCGCGCGCGCGGGGGGGCCCCTGGGGGGCCCCGGACGAAAAGTACCCCGGCCGATCCCCGGGTGACCCCGGGCGATCCCCAGGGAGGGGGGCTAATTTTTCGCCACCCCTCACGAGGATCGTGGCCTCCGAGGGGGGGGGGGCCGCAATCGACTACCCCCCCTCCCGCCACAAGGGCCCCCCAAGAGCCCCCCAAGAGGCCTCACGGGAGCCCAATACGCCGCCAAGGAGCCCCAAGACGCTTCCAAAAAGCCCCCAAGAAGCCCCCAAGACGGCCCCAAGGGGCCCCAAGAGGCCCCAAATAGCGCTCCAGGGCCGGCGGAATGAGCGAAGCGATTAAATGAGTGCATAAGAGCGCAAGGAGTCTAGAGTGTGAGAAGTGTTTGAAGCGATTGATGTGCAGAGAGCAGCAGTGAGCGAGTGGGGAGCAAAGAGAGAGAGGGAGATAATATAGGATACAGGACGCATGTATACCATGTCCACGCATATATATAATACGTACATACATACATATACATACATATATATGTATACATATATATACATATATATACATGTATAAAGATAAACAACAACAAGACAGAGATAACGGAGAGATAACGATATATACTAGCAAAAGAGAG
>CAUYUJ010006113.1:55000-90000 GCA_963575745.1 Prorocentrum cordatum
AGTAGTAGTAGTAGTAGTAGTAGTAGTAGTAGTAGTAGTAGTATAAAATAGTGTAAGCGCGCCAGAATCCGCCAAACACGCCCACGACCGTAAGTGAAGGCAGCAGCAGAAAAGCAGGTTTAGCCATTAATGGGCAGCTTGACCCTTTATATAGTGGGGCAGCTTGAGGCCCAGCATAGCAGAGCATGCTATGCTGGGCTAGGCCTAGGCCTATTGCGATGCTTGCGCTATGCTATGCTGCGCTAGGCTATGCTATGCTAATGCTATGCTATGCTATGCTATGCTATGCTATGTTATGTGATGCTGTTGCCTTCGCTTTTGCCTTCACTTTTGCCTTTGCTTTTGCTTTTGCTTGGCACCCAGGGAGCGCAACTGGGGGAACCGCGCGTTTGCTTTTACCTTTGCTGTTGCTTTTGCTTGGCTCCCAGGGGACTGGGGGAACCGCCCGGGGCGGGTTGCACTGCCCGGCCCCTTTAAACCAAGAGTGTAAGAACCCTTCTAGGCAGAGCCTAGGTAGGGAACAACATAGAAAGAGGGGCATCTCTCTAGTTACGTATATCTAGAACCATCGCGCGCGCTTTGCGCGCCCTCGAATTCTCCAGACTCCCAGCTCGCAGTGAGATGTCGAGGGTTGGGCGACGGTTTCGGATATGACTCTTGGTCAGAAATCGCTATGGAAACACCGAGTAATCAGCCCCTCCCTGAGCATGGAGGTGTCCGGAAGGACGACGAAGAGGACGAGGGGGGCGGTTTGGAGGCCGAGAGGGGAGGGAAGCGACGAAGACGAGGGCAGAACGGGAAAGAGGGGCAGGAGCAGAGGGAGAAGTGGAGCCTCTGAAGACGAAAAGCGGGAGGAGGACGCAAAGAGGAGGGGCCACTGTGCCCCTCGTCCACGCGTGCCCCTCCCAGTGGCCTTCTGCCCCATCCTGCCACTGTGCCTGGGTTGGTGGTGTGAGACCTCTTGAACTCCTGCTCGGGTTTCTGGGGAAGCCTCTGGGCAGCCTCATCGAGGCAGTTTTGCATCCTCTTGGGGCGCCTTTCGGGCCCGCTTTTGGGCCTCTTGGGTCCTCTAAGGGAGTCGTTGGGGTCCTCTTGGGGCGGATGCTTTTGCCTCGTCGGGTCCTCTCGGGGGTCCTCTTGGAGCCGTTTTGGGGCGTCTTGTCGGCCTCCAGAGCCGTCTTGACGCCATGCGGGGCCGTCCAGAAGCCATCTTGGCCCGCCTGTGGCCCATTTCGAATCTGCCCGTAAGATAGATGGGGGCCGCGGAAGCTCTGGGGAGGCTCCTGGGAGGCCCCCTGGGGGGAAGAGGGGGGAGGAGCCCCTGGGGCTGGGTTTCCAGCGCATGAGCAACATGATGCACATCTATGCGATGCGTCCTGCACGGAACCCCCTCGCCCCACGGATGAGGGAAAACCCCCACCCTGGATCATCCCCAGATCCTTTCTGAAAGGCCTCCTGAACGTCCCTGCATAGAAGCTCCCGCGGCACCCGGATCTCCTGGACGCCTCTGCCCTAGCATTCTCATGGGCGCGGGGCGGTCGACAGGCCGTCCGAGAGGTCCAGGAGACCTCAAGAGGCTCCCAAGACGGCCCAGGTAGGGAAACGTAGAGACGGCAGGCAGAAAGGGGGGAGCAGAGAACGCAGAACCAGGGAGAGAGAGAGAGAGACCAAGACGAAAGAGGCAGCACATGTACTAGCGGCGGTTGCGAGAGTAGAGACAGGGGGGCAGAGCACTCGGGCTTGACAATCGCCGCACTCTGTACCCGCGGTGGCGCACCTTGCGCTCGTGCGAGCCATCGCCATGGAATCGGCATACGCTCCACAAGTGCCACTGACTCGGGTACTTCATTGGCGTAGATTAGGATGCGATGTTTGCCCTTCTTGGGACCCTGGATACCTTCAGAGGGACTGGATGTGTTCAGGGAGAGTCGGGTGAGGAGGCAGAAAAGGGGGGGGAGGGGAGGGGTGGGAAGGGGGACAGGGGGTGTCCAGAGGAGACGGGCATGAGAATAGAACTCCGTATGAGGAGATAAGCGTCCGTTAAGAACGGGGCTTTGCTGCTGGTTGGGGCGGACTAGCTAACGCCTCGTGGGTCTGTCCCGTGGCGCGTGATGGATCACGTCTCTCTTCCTTTGCTGTTGCACGTGCGTCGGAAGAAATGCGCAAAAATATGAAGCAAAAAAGCGTCTTGTGCAAATTGAGCTTCGGCCGGCCTCGGGTCAGGGAAAGAAAACGGAAGGCCCATCGACCCTCGAAGTAAGAAAGACGCTCAAAACAGATGAGGGCAAGGTGCTCCAAAATAGTGCCTGCTTACTCTCAACGGCCGGCGGCCAGTGCTGCCACCCCTCCTCGGAGATCCGCACGAAAACGCCCACAAGATCTTGCCCGAGGGGCCTCTCGAGGCCAGAACATGGGCATGTGCGCGGGTGGGGATGAGGGGGCAGGAGGAAGGAGGGATGCGGACAGAGGAGGAGGGAAGAAGAGGACGGAGGATAATAGCGGACTGTAGCGGAGATGGCCCAACGCCAGCAACGGAAGCTGCGAGCGACGGGTAAAACACGAGATGTTTGCCAGCGTGGGCCCCAAACAATGCATGATTGCACTGTGAATGTGAATGCGACGTGCTTGTGGCGCAAAATATGTGGTGCAATCTACGTGGCGCAATTTATGCGGTGCAGCCCACGTAATGTAAGCTGTGTCGTGCAATCCATGTGGCACAAGCAATGTCGCAAACTACGCGGTGCAATGCACGCGGTGCACTCTCGCGTGTTGTAGGCTGCCCAGTGCTGTGCTGTGCGTGGTGCAAGCCAAGCTACGCGGTGCAAGCTGTACGTCGAGATGTACGTGGCGCAGGCCGTGTGACACAAGTGCTGCCGTACGCTGTGTGGTGCGAGCTGCCTGGTGCACCCAACGCACGGGGCGCCCAACGGGCGCCCACGGGCGGGCATCCACCGAAACCCCGCCACACCCACCCAGCGCACGGGGCGGCCATGAGGCGCCCACCAGCGAGCACTAGGCGAAGCCCACACAGCGGACACACCCACACAGGGCGCGGTGCGCCCACGAGGAGCCCAAGACTGGCCGCCAACGGGGCACCAGGCAAAACCCCGACACGCCTATCCGGTCACTTGAGAGCGCAAGCGATAAACGCCAAGCGCAAGCACTGCTCAAGGGGGATCAGCCAGGGGCAATCATGGCGCAGCCAAGGTGGCCCCCAGGAGGGAAAGGGAGGAGGAGGAAGAAGAAGAAGAAGAAGAAGACCAGTGCACACCCAAAACTCATTAACGATGTTGGAATGAATCCTCCCTCCAAGCTCCCTCTTCACAGGTCCCTACAAGTGTTCACTATCTCTCAGGGAGGTGTCCCCTTTGGGAGACAACCGCTGGAAGATCCTGAAGTGTGCCAAAGCACCATTCTCGGAAATTCAACGCCACGAATCATCTTGACTGTTGCAACTTGGCGATTCCGAATCGTGCCGGAATGCCGCTCCTAGGATTTCAACACAACAAATCAAAGTAACTGCTGCGCCCTGGCAACCATGAGTTGCTCCAAAACGCCATATCTGGTACTTTAGCAATGGGAGCCCGTGAATCTCTCGCACTCTGTTTAATACGAATGTGCGCGGCGCTAAGGCGAGAGCCACATCTCGAAAAAGATCCGCCCTCAACCCGTGAAGCTCTTGCATTTTTTCGAGACGAATGCGCGCGGCGTTAAGGCGAGAGCCACATTTGGAAAACGGCCCGCCCTCAGTCCACGAAACTCTTGCATGTTGTTCAGAACGACCGTGCTCGGCGCTATAGCGAGAGCCACATGTTGAAAACCGTCCGTCCTCAATGCCTGAAACTCTTACAAATTTTCAATGCCAATGTGCGCGGCGCTAAGGCGATAACCACATTGTGAAAACAGCCCGTCGCAAATTGTGAGGAAGTCGCAGGCGAAACGCCCGGCCCGCCCTTCCGACTGGCCTCGGGGTGCGACAGGGAGGAACTATTTATAAGGAAAACGAATTGAGGATGGGGGGGAGGAGGAGGAGGGGGCAGCAAGCGGGAGGAGCAGAGCGCACCGGCCCCCTCGCCCCCCCCCCCCCCGCCCCCGCAGGGTGTGCTCCCCCCCCTCCGGCCAGAGATCCGCTTGGACGCCCGCGCGATTTTGCCCGAAGGGCTTCTCGGGGCCAGAGCATGTGCAAATGCGCGCCCTTCGACCGCTGCTCCAACCCTCCCCCACTCGCCGCCGATGAGCATCTTTCACCGATCCCCATCCCCACTGGTGTGGCCTTGACCCCACTGGCCGATTTGCCCACCCAAGTGGTGGGGATATATGATCCCGGGTCGAGGGTTCACGGGCCCTTCCCATGGGATGGGCCCCAGGGTTTCACAGGCCCCCCCCCCCAGATGGGATGGGGGGGGTGCGACGACGACGACGACGACGACGACGACGACGACGACGACGACGACGACGACGACGACGACGACCGACGACCGACGACGACGACGACGACGACGACGGCACCGCATTAGCAGTGGGGGGGGGGGGGGGGCGAGCCCTGGATCATGTATGCATGTTCCTTCGGGTTTCGCGTGCCCGATCCCCGCCTTGGAGGGTAGGCTGCTGGGGCTGAGATACTTTAGCCCACTGGGGATGGGGATAGGTCGTAGTTCAGACGAGACGGAGCCGAGGCCACCACGGCACCAGCAATACGACTGCCAAGCCTCCCCCTGGCGCTCCCGCGGCGCCCAGGGCCTGCCCAGGGGATCAAAAACCGTCAAGATGGAGGTCCGACCTCCGTTCTGGAGGCGCGTGCTCCCTCCGTGCTGGAGTTTGCACCTCTGCATCCGAAGTGGAGGCTCGACCTCCAGAATGGAGGTTCCCGATCGTCCGGGTGCGCATCACGGAGTGCACCACGCAGGCGGCGCAGGACGCGCACGGGCCCCGTCTCTCGCCCGTCGCCCGCCGTCCCTCGGCCTGCTGCAGGACCCCGCTCGAGCGCAGGAAGGCATGCGCGAGCCTCGGGCACGAGACCTCGGAGGCTGCGCCTTGCACGCGATGTTCCTTCCCTCCGTGCGCAGGCAAGCCCCGTATCTCGCATGTCTCCCGTGTCCCGACTGCCGCAAGCCAAGGCCCCCACTCGAGCGCAGAGAGGCACGAGCGAGCCTCGGGTAGGAGACCTTGGAATTGGCGTCTTGCACGCGGTTTCCTCCCCTTCCCGGATTCGTCATCGCAACAGTGCCTGTCACACTCCATCCCGGCACCCTTACCATGTTCTATCATTCAGCCGTGCATGCTCCTCTCTTCATCTCACACATGTTTCAACCCATGCCTCTGAGACCGCAGTGGGTTCTGCAGCGTGGGCCCGAGGGAAGCTCGTATGGCTAGCCAACCTTCAGCACCACTGTCCGAGATCTTATGCTGTCCTTCGCATGCCTGTGGCGCATACCGCGAGAACCTTTGAGTCAACGCGCTCTCCATGATGTGGGGCGCTCTGGCTGAATGGCCCCGCTCGAAATACACAGAACTGCACAAGCATAACCTCTTGGCAGTGCCCGCGGATCTCTGGGGTCGGCGCTGGCCCCCCCTCCCCCTGGCGCGCGGAACGCGCCAGCGGCGGCAACCGGGGGCGCCCGCGCGGACCTCGAACGGTTTCCGTACACGCCGCTTTGTCTTCTTCGACTCGCCCTGGACCCTCCAGGGACGTTCGACACGACAAGATGAAGGCTTCTGTCTGTATATCGGGCGTCGCCTAGTGGGAGGGCGACAAAATGGGGAGGGGGGGGGGGCGGAGAAAGAAGCTCTCCTCGGGCCCCTAACGGCCTCCTGTTGGGCCCTTAGAGGGCCCTTTGAGGGGCCCTGGAGGAGGGCGGCCCTCGCTGCCCCTCCATTTGTTATTATTTGTTTTGGGCCGGCCGGGTTAACATCACCACACCATGTTAATATCACGTTTAGCCGCGAAGGCCGGTTCCTATCGAGACGATTTTTGCTTCACGCTTGAGCGCTTGTGCGCTTGGAGCGGAGAGACCAAACAATGTGAAGATCACGTTCAGCCGCGATCGGCGGCGGCCCTCGCTGCCCCCCCGAGTTATCGCTCCCCCCGTGACGCGGCCCCCAGGGATCACACGGGACCGTCGAGGCGGCGGCGCGCCGTGCCGCCCGCGCGACGGGCCGTCCCGCGGGCCGGTGCGGCTCTTCCCGAAGGCCCCCCCTCCCGCCGGAGCCGTACAGGCCGCGCAGGGCCCGCCCTGCCTGTTCGGGACGCCCGAGAGGGGGTACGGACAAAAAAGGGCACGGTGGGGGCATTGGATAAGGAACCCTTGGATCAGGAATCCAGGGTCTGGAAGCTGGCGGAACTCCAACCGAGGATTGGCCATGGATATCACCGCCGCCCTCATCAGATAAAGACTCCTCCAGGGTCTGAAACTTTCTGGTCACATTCCTTAACGAACGCCCCCACCTGACGATGCCCAACAGCAAAGGCTGTCCAAAGCCATCGGCGGCCGCTGTTGGACAGGCGACCTTCTGTCTCGAATGGACACCGACCGCGGCGACGCCGACAGCGAACCCAGTTCGGAATGAACAAGAAAGGAAGAACTGCTGTTGGACTTTGTCCCATTGTTTCCGTACCCTTTTCGATCGCCCCGAGCCTTGGTGTCGCAACCGAAGACTTTCCACACGTCCCGGTTCCCCTCTGAGACCTCAGGAGGGGGAGAAGAAGGGCAGAAGAAGGGGGCGCAACACTTGGAGAAAGATGGGCAGATGAGATACAAGTATCCGCCACCGAGCCCCTGGCACGTCGAGGCGCACAAGAATGCCAAGTGCTGTCTGGTAGGGGGTTAATGTGATCTTCTAAGCCCCCCCCCCTCTAGTCGCACTGCACCGCATGCACCGGCCCCCATCCCAAGGCCAGAATCCCTAGTAAAACGTGGAAGATTCGCACTCCCGAGGCCACAGCCCCCTGTAAAATGCGACAAATTCGCGCTCCCGGAGCCAGGATGCTTCCAAGACTGCCCAAAATGGCTCCAAGACTGCCTACTGTGACCTCAAGACGGCCCAAGATGGCCTCAAGCCAGCCCTAAGAAGCCTTTGAGATGCCCCAAGAGAGCCCCAAGAGCCTTCCCAAGCGGGCCTCGAGAGGCACACATCTACATAGGCTTTGTCCGAGTGTTTGTCAACAGTGTTGGGGCTCTCGCCTTTTCGAGCGTCCGACGTCCGAAGACGGCCCAAGAGGCCCCAAGAGAACCCCAAGACGGCTGAAGAGGCCCCCAGGAGGGCCCCAAGACGGCCCAAGAGGCGCCCAAGACTACCCAAGAGGACCCCAAGACGGCCCCAAGAAGGGCCCAAGAGGGCCCCAAGCGGCCCCAATACTGTATCACAGGAGGCCAAGACAGACACAAGACTGTCCAAGAGAGTTCTATGAGGGCTCCTCAACTGGTGACGACGAAGGCTGCCACATGTGACGGCCTCCCTCATCCTCCTCTTCCTCCTGCTCCTCCCCCTCCTCCTCCTCCTCCTCCTCCTCCTCCTCTTCCTCCTCTTCCTCCTCCGCCTACTCCATCTCATCCTCATCATCCTCATCCTCATCATCCTCATCCTCATCTTCCTCCTCCTCCTTTTACCGTTTACCGCCATGGGCGGCCGCCCCCGGGCTTTGGAGCGGACGCCGCCAAGTCCAGCCGCGCAGATCGCACGTGCAGCCCCCCGCTGACGCGCGAGCGATACCGCCCTCAGCGGAACCCGAAGAGCTCCAGCACGAGGTACATCTGCCGCAGCAATCGGGGCACTGAGGATCTCAAGCGGCACCCTCAGCAACACCCAACCGCCGCGGCAGACAACGACACGACCGACAGGGGAGGACGAGCCGCCAGGCACGACCCCAACACGGCGAGCCCAGGGGGGGGGCTGCGCGAGGAGGATCCCAGGGTCTCGACCCCCCACCTACGGGTGAGGCCCCCTCGGGGCAACCTCCTCCTCCTCCTCCTCCTCCTCCTCCTCCTCCTCCTCCTCCTCCTCCTCCTTACCTGTACCTCGTAAACAACTCTGTAACACCCCGGGACGGAACGGAGAGGCGGGCCAGGCGTTCCGCCTGAGACTTCCTCACCATGTGCGATCATGAAGCTTGAAAGTTGCAGCAGACGGATTGAGGGCGGGTCGTTTTCAAAATGTGGCTCTCGCCTTGGCGCCGCGCACATTCGTCTCAAGAGTTGTTTCATGAATGGGGGACATGTGGTTTTCAACATGTGGCTCTCACCTGAGCTCCGTGCACACGTGTCTTAAAAGTTTGCAAGAGTTTAGTGGTTATTACGGCTGATGTCTGAGAAGTGGTGTTGGCACGACATAGGATTGCCAGGGCGCGACAATCACGTTGATTCGCGGTGTTGACGTCCCAGAAGCGGTGTCCTGGCACGATCTAGGATCGCCAGGTCGCAGTAGTAAACTGATTCGCGGCGTTGAAGTCCCAGGAATGGTGCCTGGCACGGTTGAACATTTTCAAATGGTCGTCGTCCAACGGGACTCTTCCCGGAGTGGAAATAGACCGTTATAGGAGACTATGGAGAGGGAGCTTGGAGGGAGAGGTTATTACAACGTCGTTCGTGAATATTCGGTATGCGCTGGTCCTTCTCCTCTTCCTCCTCCTCATCATCACTAGCATCACCATCACCATGACCATCGTCACCATCTCCATCACCACAATCATCGTCATCAGTATCATTATTATCAACATCATCATCATCATCAGCATCATCATCATCAGCATCATCATCATCATCATTATTATCATCATTGTCATCGCCATCGCCATCACCACCATCACCATCACCATCACCATCACCATCATCATCATCATCATCATCATCATCATCATCATCATCATCATCATCAGCATCGTCGTCGTCGTCGTTGTCGTCATCACCATTATCATCACAAATACCATAACCATCATCATCATCACCTCCATAACCATCACCAACACTATCACCATTAACACCGTCAACAACACCATCACTATCACCATCACCATCATCATCATCACCACCATCATCATCATCACCACCATCAGCATCATCACCACCATCACCACCACCATCACCATCACCATCACCATCATCATCACCATCACCATTATCAGCATCAACACAGCTCCCCCAAGCCTTGGGACACGAGGTGTCATACGTGAAGGCCTCCCGTGCCCCCTCAAACAGTCGCCACCCAGAATGCTGGGCTGGCACGGTGGCGGGACTTGCCACAGACAGCTGGATACCTTTATCTGTATGCAGTGGTGTGGGGGTTCGCTCTTCCCTTATAAGGGGGCCTATTGGCCGTCGGCCCTGGGCGCCCTTTGGGTCTCAGGCGGCACGGATGCGATCAACGTGTACATTACCAGCACCATTGCAATATTTGCCAATGAATGCCATCAATGTATGAGCCGGCCTCCATCGAATCGTGAACACATCTGCAAACCCCGCACTAACGGCCTCCGCAATGATTCTCCAGCGTAATAAGTGCCACTCACGCAGGTCTTTCCAAACTCAGCGCGGGCCAATCGTTGTAAGACCCAACTATGCTTGCTCATATGTCGAGCACATATGATTTGCGTTTGGATGTGGATGATCGGGTCGGGAAGCTTGTGTGTGTGTGTGTGGGGGGGGGAAGGCTAATGCATGCCCCCGGTCATGCCGAAGGACATCGGCGATTTCAGTCTTGCTTGGGCAGCTTGTTCGCCCAGCGAGGCCCAACCTCCTGCACTTTACTGCCCCCCCGTGGCCCCCTGGCATTCCGGAAAACCCTACTTGTCTGTAGCGATGGTACGGTGGGAGGCAGGGGGGAAGGCGCAGGGGACTGGACGGGAGGGGAGGGGACAGTGGAACAAGCGGCTGGGCGGGAGAGGAGCCCCCAGTGTGACAAGAGCGCCCCTTAGTGCTCCGTCTGCTCCCTGTCGACGCCAGCAGCGGCTCCCACAGCCGCCCGAGCCACCGCCACGCCGATCTCCGCGCGCCACCGCCACGGGCAGCGCGCTTACCGCCGCCGCCGCCGAAAAACGCTGCCGTTGCCACTGCGCCACGCCGCGAAGGCAAGGCCAGAGCTTCGCGCCGTCGCCGCCGCTGCTGCTCCTCCTCGAGGGTCGCGGCCGAAGCGCTGCCTTCGTCCCCTTCGGGGAGGGGTGAACACCCCTCCCCCTGAGTCCTGAGTCTAGACTCCCCCCCCGCTAAGTGTCAGAGGGTTTTTCTTGGTCCAAGATGACACCAAGATGGCCTCCCAAATCGTCCAAACCAACCCAGGATGATTGCTTCCGGCATGCCTCCAAGAGGTCCCCAAATCGCCCAAAACAGCTCCAAGTGGCCACGGAGCCTTCCAAGGACGCCCCCGAGAACCTGAACTCCTTCCCAACATATTTTGGTCTGGCGTTGTCGCCTATTCGCTTCCGGCGTGATTGTAAGGCCTCAAGTTGGCTCCAAGATCGCCCAAGAGAGCCCCAAGAGGCGCCCAAGAGGGCTCCAAGACGGCTCCAAGAGCTCCCAAGAGCGCCCCAAGAAGTGTTTGTTCGGCCTCCGACAGGGAGACTAACATTAGGACTCCCCATTCTCTGATCGATTGCCTGAAACGCTCGATAAAAAACCCAAGTTGGCTCCAAGAGGCTCCCCGAGGTCTCTAACTTCACCATGATTGGCATCCTTGCTTCACTATCTGCTTACCTACGCAATTCCTCCCGATAGCTCCCATGTGTAACGTTTCTGGGTGGGCGACTGGGGATATGCGGAATGTCAAGAATTCTCATTGATTTCGGTGGCTTTCTCTTCCCATTCTCGGAGGCTTGCTCATACCTTTTTCGCAAGTTCGTTCTGAAGAATTCTGGAAACAGTTTTTTGTTGTCAGATGATGAGTGTTCAATTTCGTGGATGCCCTATGATGCCCACGCCGGCACCAAAGCAGCCAGGTCTTGGTTCTCGAGTTTGGAGGGCCCAGAGCTCTGGGACCTTTCCCGGAGCCAGGCTTTCACATGGGATCGTTTTCTGGGTCCGAGAACGGAACGGCCCCCAGAAACCGAAGAGTAAGAACGCGGCGCCGAAGAAAACAATCGAATGGGCCCTGGGACACACAAATAGATACACACCCAAAAAAATGTTTCCCCATATTTTCCCATATTGTCTGGGCTTCTGTCTTCCCCTCCACTGCCCATATTTTCCTATATTTTCTGGCGAATCGACAATTCACTGTTTCTGTGTGTGTTTTTTCTCCTCCTGAACAATCCGATGCAGCGGATGGTTGTCTTCAGCTCCGCGCTCCTCCTCTTTGGCCACGGGGGGTGCAGAGGCCCGACGGAGGCCCTGGGCACCCCGACTTGCCAGAGATGTCAGGCAGGGCCGCGATCCGAACGTCGCCCCAGACCTCCGACGGAGTGGTTTTTCAACCCGCGGAGCCGCGAAGGCCTCAGCCCCGTCCCCGAACGCAACGTCCCGGATGATTCTGTAGGATGGCCCGGGGCCCCGAACACGGCCCCCCCGCAGGCCGCAATCGAGAAAGAACGCTGGGGTTGGAAATGCCAGTCTCCTTTGATCGATCTCCTCCAAGATGGCCCCAAGAGGCTCCCAAGGGTGCCCCGAGACGGCCCCAAGGGGTGCCCCGGAGGCCCCAAGAGGCCCCCAAGAGACCGCCAAGAGGCCCCCCGGAGGCCTCTTGGCGGAGGCCTGGCCCTCCTCCCTCACCAAAAAAACTGGCCCCCGTGGCTCCACCGAGGCGCGTCCTGGCCAGGACTTCGAAGGGGATCGGGCCGTGCCGATAACGAGGCCTCCCGGAGGCCCCTCGGAGCATGTTTGATCGGCGGCGCCGTGAGCAATCGCAGCGCGTTCAGGCGTCCATGGCGGGCGGCGGGAGCGGACCCCGACTGCAGACGGAGAGAAGCGAGGGAAAGTTCATCGGCAGTGCGGCGGCCTCAGGCTCCCAGAGGAGTCCCACGTCATACGAAGGAAGGGCCCCATAGAACAGAAAGCACCCGAAAGCTTCCATCGTCGAGCCTGGAACTGCGAGGTCCGGCGGACCGAGAGCTCCGGGGGACTGATCCTTCCAGTCCGCGGGCTCAAGCTGCCGATCCCCCCAGCGAGTCGAACATCTCCACTCTGGAGGTCGAACCTTCACGCATTCTGGAGGAAAGAACATGCTGGGTGGAGGGGAAAAACATGTAGAATGAGTGTCGGAATTCCATATCGATGTTTCTAATCCACTGGGCCGTCCCAAGTACTCATTTGTTGACATCCACGGGCCCCCGAAGGCGGCCCCCAGGTGCCAGAATCGGGGAACAACGCCCGCGTTGAGGAAAAGTCTGTCCGTCAGAAGCCTGGGGGAGCCTGAGATCCGACGCTGCGCACAACTGTGCAACATCCTGACCAATCATGACCAGCGCCCTCGACCCCACTGGTTTGCGATGCTTCTCGAGCCGAATCCATCCGCGAGGGCCCACAGGCTCGAAGCCAGGCGAAAACGCCTGGCGTGAAACAAATGCCACACCTGGATCTCTTGGGAGACCAAAAGATGCCGATGCCGCCTTCTCCTCCCTGGACCTCTCCCGGGGATGCGTTCTGACCAGGATTTCGAGGCGCAACCAGCCGTGGCGACGAGGGAAGGGTAAGTGGCGGTATCGGCATACTCCCAGACCTCCTGCACCCTGTTTTTTTCAATCCGCGGCCGCAGATAGGCCCCGATTCCTTCCCCAGGGCTAGCTTTTCGCCCTGGACCCGTTTTTGATGGCCCCGAGGCCCGACGAAAGGGCCCCAGAGGCCGAGATCGAGGACAAACCGCTGGTTTAAAAACCCGTGTCGTCGGAGATCTGGATTGAACTCCTCCGAACCTCGCTGGGAGGTCCTGGGGCTTACAGGGCCCCCAGAAATCAAAAACCTTCCTTTCGTCCCCGTCCTCGTCCTCGTCCTCGTCCTCGTCCTCCTCCTCCTCCTCCTCCTCCTCCTCCTCCTCCCCCTCCTCCTTCTTCTCCCTCTTACGCCCACCGCCGTCGTCGTCCATGTCATCCTCTTTCTCCTTCTCCCTCATTCCCTGGGGGTGGGCGACTCTTGAACCTCAAGGGAAGGTCTGGGGTCGCCGCGGCCTGATAGTCGCCGCGACTGATGCCTGGAGATCTGGGTTGTCCTCCTCCGAAACTCGCTGGGAGGTCTGGGGCCGACAAGGCCCCCAGACATCAAAGACCTTCCCTTCGTCCTCGTCCTCGTCCTCGTCCTCGCCCTCGCCCTCGCCCTCCTCCTCCTCCTCCTCCTTCTTCTCCCTCTTACGTCCTCTTACGTCCTCCTCCTCCTCCTCCTCCTCCTCCTCCTCCTCCTCCTCCCCCTCCTCCTCCTTCTTCTCGCTCTACGCCCACCGCCGTCGTCGTCCAGGCCATCCTCTTCCTCCTTCTCCCTCATGCCCTGGGGGTGGGCGACTCTTGAACCTCAAGGGAAGGTCTGGGGTTGCGGCGGCCTGATGGTCGCCGCGACCGATGCCTGGCGACTGATCCCAAACATCCAAGCGCGGCACGGAGCCTCCGAAAAACGGAACCACAGGCGTAAGCCAAAACATCTCAAGGGGTGGACGGTGCGGCGTAAGCCAAAACATCTCAAGGGGAGGTCTGAGGGCTATTGGTCTCTTCACCGGCCAAGTGGGACCCTTCACCGGCCAGATGGGACCCTTCACCGGCTGATCCGTTCACCGGCTGATTGGGTGTTTCACCGGCTACGTCTTTCAATTGAAAGTTGATTGTAGTGTTCGCGTGTACGCCACTAAGAACGAATGTGGAGTGCTAAGGGTTGCCACAACCGCTTCTGCAATTAATTATTTTTTGTTGTAGGAACAATAGGGAGGGGAGGTCGGTGGAATTCTCCCCAAGGTAAGGTATCATGCCAAAGGTACCTCATGTAAGCATGCGATACATGTACATAACCATACCTATACGACCACCCTTCGGGTGATAAGGAGGTTCGGGGGGGGAGGAACCAACGTCTAACTCGATCGGTCTCACTATCGATCTCACTATCGATCTCAGTATCGGTCTCGCTCGATCGATCTCCCTCGATCGATCTCACAATCGATCTCACTCGATCTATCTCACAATTGATGTGACTATCGATCTCACAATCGATCTCACTTTCGGTCTCACTATCGATTTCACTATCGATATCACAACCGCTCTCACAATCAACGTCATCATCATCATCATCAACAACAACATCAACATCAACATCATCATCACCAACATCATCATAATCGGGACACCGTCCTCATCATCAACACCAACATCATCATCATCACGGTCATCAACATCATCGGGACACCACCATCATCATCATCACCATCATCACAATCATCATCATCAACATCATCATCATCAGCAGCATCGGGACACAGTCATCGTCATCATCATCATCAGCAGCATCATCATCGGGACACCATCATGATCACCATCGTTAGCATCATCATCATCATCATCATCATCGGAACACCATCATCATCATCTCATCCCCATCATCGACATCATCATCATCAACATCATCAACATCATCATCAGCATCATCATCGTCGTCATCATCGGGGCACCATCATTATCATTAACAACATCAGGATCAACATCATCATCATCATCACCATCGGGACGCCATCATCATCAACATCACCACAATCACCATCATAATAATCATCATCATCGGGACGCCATAATCATCATCAACCTCATCATCATCAACATCATCATCATCGGGACACAATCATAATCAGCATCATCAACATCAACATCATCATCATCATCATCACCATCGGGAAACCATCATCGTCATCATCATGTTCATCAACATCATCATCATGATCATCATCATCCTCATCATCGGGACACCATCAGCATCATCATCATCGTCATCATCATCATCATCATCATCATCGGCATCATGATCATGATCATGATCATCATCATCATCATCATCATCATCATCACACCATCATCATCATCATCATCATCATCATCATCATCATCATCATCATCATCACCATCATCATCATCGACGTCATCATCATCATCAGCAGCAGCATCATCATCAGCATCATCATCATCATCATCATCATCATCATCATCATCATCATCATCATCATCATCATCATCATCATCATCATCATCATCATCATCATCATCATCATCATCATCATCATCATCATCATCATCATCATCATCATCGCGGGACACCGCGGGACACCGGCGGGACACCGCGGGGCACCGCGGGACACCGCGGGACTTTCGCGGGACACCGGCGGGACACACCGCGGGGCACCGCGGGACACCGCGGGACTTTCGCGGGACACCGGCGGGACACCGCGGGCCACCGGCCGCCCGGAAGGGAGTCATTTGGTCCGGCCGCGCCTCAGCCACACGGGACTTTCGCGGGACACCGGCGGGACACCGCGGGCCCCCGGCCGCCCGGAAGGGAGTCATTTGGTCCGGCCGCGCCTCAGCCACAGGAGACTTTCTCTCGCCCGCCCACGCAGCTTCGCCTCGCCCGCACGCACGGCACGCACGAACACGAAACCGAAATCGATTTCCCGGTAGGGGGGCTCTCCGTTCCACTTCGATCTCACCCCCTCACCTCCGATTTCAACAGGCACACTGGGTGGGTAAACTTTGGCACATGGCTGTTTTGCCTTCTCTGTGATGGCATAGGATGTTGTTCCATGCCGCGAGATTGCCTGCGGCAATCCCCGCCGTCGCGCCATTTCAACACCTGATCATTAGCATAACAAGATGATCAGGAACAGGAGAAACTTCGAGGCGGGCGAAGTGTGATCGGCATGGTGATGACGATGATGATGATAGCGTATGATGACGATGACCATGACGACGATGATGATGATGACGATGCTGGTGACGATGACCATGATGATGCCGATAACGACGACGACGATGATGATGATTGTTCTGGTGGTTATGACGATGATTACGATGGTGATGCTGACGACGACGACGATGATCATGATGCGTATGGCGATGATGGCGATTACGATGATGACGATGACGATAACGAGGAGGATGAGGATGATGATAATGATGAGGATGATGATACTGATGATGACGATGATGGTGCCGATGATGATGATGATGATGATGATGATGATGATGATGATGGTGATGACGATGATGATGATGCGAATCATGCTGATGATGACGATGATAATGATGATGACGATGGTGGCGATGATGATGTTGATGCTGCTAATGCCGATTATGATGTTGATGGAGATGATGGCAATCATGACGACGATGATGATGATGATGATGATGAGGATGATGATGGTGACGGTGATGGTGATGGTGGGATGATGATGACGATGATGATGATGATGATGGTGACGATGATGATGATGATGCTGATGATGATGATGATGATGATGATGATGATGATGATGATGATGATGATGATGATGATGATGATGATGATGATGATGATGATGATGATGATGATGATGATGATGTCGAGCCCCCTTGGGGCTTCCACGTTTTCCCAGAGGTTGGGGCGTTTCTCGAATGTCCATGGGGCTCCAACGTCTTCCAATGGATCGCCAGGATTCGCTAGTAATCCAAAGGTTTCGGTAGGATTCGCTAGTAATCCGAAAGTTTCGGTAGGATTCGCTAGTAATCCGAAGGTTTCGGTAGGATTCGCTAGTAATCCACAGGTTCCGGTAGGACTCCTTGCCGGCGCGCACAGAGTTCTGCGTCCAACAAGCATGTGCGTACCGGCGAGGCGAGGTCAGACGGTGAAGCCGGGCAGCCGACTGCAGCCGGTCAGCCGGTCAGCCGGTGAAGGGTCCCATCTGGCCGGTGAAGAGTCCCATCCGGCCGGTGAAGACATTTTTTTCAGGTCTGAGGCCGCCGCGGCCTGATAGTCGCCGCCCGCGCCGCCGGCGCTCCTGGCACTACAGCTGGAGGTCCGCCGCCTGGGCCCCCCGCGGCTCTCTCTCTCTCTCTCGACCTCCGCCCGTGAAGCGCCGCTCCACCGAGGCCCCCCGCCCGGCCCTTGGAGGCCGTCGCCAATGTCGTCGTCGTCGTCGTCGTCGTCGTCGTCGTCGTCGTCGTCGTCGTCGTCTCGTCGTCGAAGTCGTCGTCGTCGTCGTCGTCGTCGTCGTCGACGTGGTCGTCGTCGTCGTCTCGTCGTCGAAGTCGTCGTCGTCGACGTCGTCGCCGTCGACGTGGTCGTCGTCGTCGTCGTCGTCGTCGTCTCGTCGTCGAAGTCATCGTCGCGAGCGTCGTCGTCGTCGTCGACGTCGTCGTCGTCGTCGTCGTGGTCGTCGCTAACGTCGCCGTTGTCGTCGTCATCATCATCATCATCATCGTCGTTGTCGTCGTCGTCGTCGTCGTCGTCGTCGTCGTCGCCAACGTCGTCAACGTCGTCGACGTCCCAGTCGCCAACGTCGTCGTCGTCGCCAACGTCGTCGTGGTCGTCGTCGTCGTCGCCGTCGTCAATGTGGTCGTCATCGCCGTCAATGTCGTCTTCATCGCCGTCGCCAAGGTCGTCGTTGCCGTAGCCGTCGCCAATGTCGTCGTCGTCGCCGTCGCCGACATACTGGGGTTGCGTCGGCAGCTAGGCGGAGTCACTGCGCTGGCGATTTTGGGCGTTGGCGTGTGCACGCAACGCGAATTAGGCCACCGTGCAGGAGGGGAGGGAGGAGGCGCCCGGCGGCGGCGGGAGGGAGAGGGAAGCCGAGCCCGCTCAGAGCGGGGCCAGGCGCGAGGCAGGGGCGGCGCGGGGGGGGGAGGGGGGCCAGCGGCGGCGGGCCGGGGAGCGGGGGGGCGCCGAGGCTCAGTCTGGCTGCGGGGCAGCGGGCCAGGGCGGGGAGCCAGTGCCTAGCCAGGGCAGGTGACTAATTTGCGGAAGCGGAAAGAGGCCCCGGGCCCGTGGGGTACCGAGGACCCGCGTGACTCGTGTGAGCTGCCGGAGCAGAGGGGGGCCGAGGCGGTGCAGTGCGAAACCTCCTCGAGGTGAGGGGTTTGGCCTGAAAACCAGGCAGGGCGGTGGGGCGTTGGGGGGGGCCGGGGGGCGCGGCCGGCAAAACCAGCCCAGGGCCCCGGGGCCGCGAGGGCGAGGGCTGCCGGGGAGCGAGAGACACCGAACTGGTGCACGGCCGGACGAAGGAGGCCCCGAAGCGGGAGGGCCGGGGAGAAAAGGCAACGAGCGCGGAGCCTCGACAAGGAGCCTGAGCGCCGGCGAAGCTAAGAGCGACAGGGGACGAAGACCTGGCCCGAGGAGGTCGCCGAGAAGGGCGTGGACCTCCCCAGCAGAAGCTGGGCGGGCGCAGGAGAGCGACGGGCCAGCATGGACCGCCGCCGGCTGAGGCTGACGGCTGGGAGCCACGCGGCAGGCGGACGGGTGGGCCAGCGCCTAGGCCTAAAAAGGAGGGGCACAGGCGGGGGCGAGGGGAGGACGGCCACACGTCAGGGCAGCACGTCGGAACGTCGTGCGCCCACTATGTGGGAGTGCCGGGCGAGGAGCGCCTGCGGGACGTGACTCGTCGCCCTCCAGTGGCGGGAGGAAACCACCACGACGTCTGGGGGGACGTTCGCCTGTGGAGCGTGGTGGGGGGCCCCAAAGATCCGACGTCGTGTTTTTTTTGTCACTACGGGGTAACCGGAAGCCTCGACCCTTTCCCTAGGACCGGTTTTTCATCCTGAGTCGTTGTTTGACGGTCCCGGGGCCTGGCGAGGGCCCCTGGAGGCCGAAGACTGTGAAAGACCTCCGTCTTGGTTTTTTCAATGCGTTGGATCTCTGGGGCACCGAACTGGTGCGCTGTCCGGTGGGTGGGAGGCGGCCCGGCCCCGGGTGGGGGCCCTGGTGCGCGGGCCTGTGTGAAGGGGGGCACAGGGCCGTCGGGTAGAGGGGGGTGCGGCGTGGGGCACCAGGCGGGAGTGGGGGAGCAGCGGCTCGGAACGTTGTTGGTGTCGAGGATCTCCGTTGCACCGCTGTGCTCGGAACGCGTACGCTCTGGGGGTACCACCGTTGTTGGTGTGGAGCATCTCGCCCATGCGCTTTTGTGGTCCGCCATCTTGATCGTGAGGCACGCTCGATGTCGCGGTGCTGCTGCTGCTTCTCGCGCGTCGCCGCCGTGAGTGCATTGATCTCGGAGGTGGACCCGCCCGGCAACTCCGTGAACTCCATCTTGTTCGACCTCAGCATGCTCTCTCATGATCTCCTTCCCGCCCGCGTAGGCGTCGCGATTGTGCTGCATGACGCAAGTCAGCTCGTCCTCCAGGTCCTTGAACTTGCCCCACTCGAGCGCCGTGAGGTCGTGGAGGCACCCGCAGTTAACCTGGCCGTTGAGGCACTTCCTCGAGCCGCCCTTCGGCTGCTTGACCGACTGCGCCGGGGGCGCATGATCGATCTGCAGCGGCGAGGGCGCCCCAGAGCTTGCGGCCCCCAGGACTTCCTGGAGCATTGAATTCTACACCCGCGGCGACCGATTCAATTTCGCTGCCAGGGAAGCGTTACGCAGCTCCACCCGGGTGCTGTTGTCCAATTCGCAGATCGGAACTGCGTGAGGGAGTACGTGTCGTCACCGTTGCACTGGGACACTTGGACAGCTGCAGGATGGCGGTGAAGACATCCTATCCTGGCGCAGCGACAGTTCGTACATTCTTCTCGCGGGTTGACTGGGCGCTAGCGTGGTGCTGCAGCGGGGTCCCGCGTTGGTGCAGGCATAGGCGTCAGAGGCGGTGCCAGCGTCGGCTCGGACGTGGGCGCCGGCGTTGGTGCAGGCGTGGGCGCTAGCGGAGTCAGTGCTAGCGTCGGTGCGGGCGCTGGTACCGGCGTAGTAGGCGCCATAGATGGTGCTGGCGCCATCGCGGGCGTGGGCGCTGGCGTGGTGCAAATGTGGGCGCTGACGTAGGTGCTGCAGCGGGGTCCCGCGTTGGTGCCAGCGTAGGCGCCAGAGACGGTGCCAACATCAGCGCGGACGTGGGCGCCTGCGTTGGTGCAGGCGTGGGCGCTGGCGTAGGTGCTGGGGTCGGTGCTGGCGTCGGTGCGGGCGCTGGTGCCGGCGTAGGCGCCAAGGCCGGTGCTGGCGTCGGCGCGGGCGTGGGCGCTTGCGTTGGTGCAGGCGCGGGCGCTAGCATAGGTGCTGCAGCGAGGTCCCGCGTTGGTGCCGGCGCAGGCGCCGGACAGTGCCAGCGCCGGCGCGGACATGGGCGCAGGCGCTTGTGCAGGCGTGGGCGCTGCGAAGGTGCTGGGGGCGGTGCAGGCGTCGGCGCGGGCGATGGTGCCAGCGTAGAAGCCAGTCGGTGCTGGCGTCGGCGCGGGCATGGGCGCCGGCGTTGGTGCAGGCGTGGTTGCTTGCGTGGTGGTGTAGCGAGGTCCCGCGTTAGTGCCGGCGTAGGCGCCAGAGCCCCGTCGGCGGACGTGGGCGCCAGCGTGGTGCAGACGTGGGCGCTAGCGTAGGAGCTGGGGTCGGCGCTGCCGTCGCCGACATACTCGCCGCCATACTCGCCGTCGCCGTCGCCGCCGTCGCCGCCGTCGCAGTCGTCCTTGTCGTCGTCGTCGCAGTCGAAATCGCCGTCGCCGTCGACGTCGCAGTCGCCGCCTCCGTCGCAGTCGCCACCACCACCGCCGTCGCCGTCACACTCGCCGTCGCCAACGTCATCGTCGTCGTCGTCATCGTCGTCGTAGTCGTCGTCGTCGCAGTCGCAATCGCAGTCGCCGTCGCCAGAGTCGCCGTCGTAGTCGCCGTCGCAGTCGGCACCGCCACCGCAGCCGCCGTCGCCGTCGCCGTCGCCGTCGCATTCGCCGTCACAGTCGCCGTCGCCGTCGCCGTCGTCGCAGCCGCAGTCGTCGTCGTCGTCGTCGGCGTCGTCGTCGGCCTCGTCGTCTTGTCGTCGTCGTCGTCGTCGACGCAATCCTCGTCGCCGTCTACGACGTCAACGTCGCCGTCGCCAACGTCGCCGTCGCCGCCGTCGTCGCCGTCGCCGTCGCCGTCACACTCGCCGTCGCCGTCGCCGTCGCCATCGACGTCGCCATCGCCGACGCAGTCGTCGTGGTCGCCGTCGGCGCCGTCGTCGGAGACGCAGCCGCCGTCGCCGTTGCCGTCGCCGTCGCCGTCGTCGTTGTCGTCGTCGTCGTCAACATCGTCGTCGTCGTCGCCGTCGCCGTCCTCGTCGCCAACGTCGTCGTCGTCGTCGGCGTTGTCGTCGCCAACGTCGCCAGAGTCGTCGTCGTCGTCGTCGTCAACGACGTCGCCGTCGCCGTCGCCGTCGACGTCGCCAACGTCGTCGTCGTCGTCGTTGTCGTCGGCATCGTCAGCGTCGGTGTCGGCGTCGTCGTCGTAGCAGTCGCTTGCACCACCGCCATCGCCGTCGCCGTCGCAATCGTCCTTGTCGTCGCCGTCGTCGTCGAAGTCGCAATCGCCGTTGCCGTCCCCGTCGCCGTCGCCATCGCCGACGCAGTCGCCGCCGCCGCCGTCGTCGCAGCCACCACGACCACCGCCGCCGCAGTCGCCGCCGCAGTCGCCGTCGCCGTCGTACTCGCCATCGCCGTCGCCGTCGCCAACGTCGTCGTCGTCGCCAACGCCGTCGCCGTCGCCAACGTCGTCGCCGTCGTCGCCGTCGTCGTCGCCGTCGCCGTCGCAGCCGCCACCACCGCCGCCGCCGTCACCGTCGCAGTCGCCGTCGCCGTCGCCTACGTCGTCGTCGTCGCCGTTGTCGTCGTCGTCGTCGTCGTCGTCGTCGTCGCCGTTGCCGTCCCCGTGGTCGTCGCTGTCGCAGTCGCCGTCGCCGTCGCCGTCGCAGTCGCAGCCGCCGCCGCCGTCGCAGTCACCGCCGCCGCCGCCGTTGCCGTCGCCGTCAACGTCGCCGTGGCCGTGGCCGTGGCCATCGTCGTCGCCGTCGCCAACGTCGTCGTTATCGTCGTTATCGTCGTCGTCGTCATCTTGGTCGTCGTCGTCGTCGTCGTTGTCGCGGCCGTCGGCATCGTCGTAGTCGTTGGTCGTCGGAGAGGCGTCGTCGCTGTCGCGGCGCCGTCGTCGCGGTCGCTGTGGTCGTTGTCTAATGGCATGCGCAGCGCTCAGAGCAGAGCATGGCGAAGTAGTTCCCGGCGAAGTTCTGCCGAACGTCAGCGAACTAGCTTCCGGCGAAGTGTCAGCAGAACTCTACCAGACCCCTGCCAAAGTTCATGCAAATCCTGGGCCCCCCCTGGAAATCCCTGGAGGCCGCCGTCGTCGTCGTCGTCGCCGCCGTCGCAGTCGCCGTCACGGTCGCCGTCGCCGTCAGCGTCGCAGTTGCCGCCGCCGCCGTCGCCACTGCCGCCGCCGTCGCCATCGCTGTCGCCGTCGCCGTCGCTGTCGCCGTCGCCGTCACCTTCGTCGTCGTCGTCGTCGTCGTCGTTGTCGTCGCCGCCGTCGCCGCCGTCGTCGTCGTTGTCGTCGTCGTCGCCGTCGTCAACATCGTCGAGTCATCGTCGTCGTGGTCATCGTCGTCGTCGCAGTCGCTGCAGTCGTCATCGTCGTCGTCATAGTCGTCCTAGCCGCAGTCGTTGGGCGTCGGCGTGGCGTCCTCGCCGCCGTCGCGGTCGCTGTGGTCGTTGTCGTGAGGGACGCGCGGCAGCGCTCAGACAGAGCAAACCATGTCGAGGTAGTCTCAATCATCTCTATCGGACCCCCCGTAGTTCCTGGAAATCCTGTGCATCCCCTGGAAATTCCCTGGGGAACTCCTTAGAGGCGCTCGGGGCTGGAAGCTCCTGAATGCTCCTGGGACGCCTTTGGAGTTTGCCCCTTGTGGGGGTCCCAGAGGATGATGTCTCTGCAAGCTTTTCAAGCACTGAAGCTCTGGGGGCCCTGCGAAACTGCCGGGCAACACCCATGGGGGGGGCAATTGGGGGCCCCTGGACGATGCGCAAAAGCTCTAGAGAGCGCAGATGGAAAGTTCTAGGCCCCCCCCCGGTGGATTCTTCGTTTCAGCCAAGCCATCAACTCGGAAGACCCTGGAGCCCATGTATCTCCCATGCCCTGGGCCAGCGGAGGGCGGACCCCCCCGTGTCCTCCCAGACCGGCTCAGCCAAAGGGGCTTGGCCGACCCCCGTCAGCGCTGACCCCCGTGACGCGAGCTCCGAGAACCCCCCTCCCCCCGCGGCTCTCTCCCCCTCTCGACCTCCGAGCGTGCAGCGCCGCCCGACCGAAGCCCGCAGCTTGGCCCTCGGAGGCCGCCGTCGCCGTCGCCGTCGCCGTCGCCGTCGCCGACGCCGTCGCCGTCGCCGTCGCCGCCGCCGTCGCCGTCGCCGCCGCCGCCGCCGCCGCCGCCGCCGTCGTCGTCGTTGTCGTCGTCGTCGTCGTCGTCGTCTTCGTCGCCGCCGTCGTCGTCGTCGTCGTCGTCGTCGTCGTCGTCGTCGTCGTCGTCGTCAACATCGTCGTCGTCGTCGTCGTCGCGAACCCTGTGACGTGAGCCCCGACCCCCCCCCCTCCCCCCCGCCGCCACACCCCTCGCCAGCCTGCCGCTGGAGGTGCCACTCGCGGGCCTGCTTGTCGGCCTGCCGCTCGAGGTGCCGCTCGCGGGCCTGCCCAGCCCCGAGGGCGGGGGGGAGGGCAGCCGACGAGGGCGCGGCAGAGGGGAGGGGGCGGAGGAAGGAGGGGCGGGAGGAGGAAAGGATGGGGGAGGAAGGAAGAGCAGGGGAGGAGGGCGCGGGAAGAGAGAGGGAGAGAGGGAGGAGAAGGGAAGAAGAGGAAGTATCGGGAAGGAGGGCACGGCGGGGCAGGATCCGTCCGGTCATGAGACCCTACAAGCTATTCCCCTTCAACCAAAGGAACAAACGCTTCCTTAAAATACGAGCACGTCGTGGGCCTACCATTTTGAAGAGGAAGTGCCAGCTTCCCGTGAAACTGTTTCACAAGCTTTGCGCTGGTGGTGATGCAAATCGACCAAACCTGAATGGAACCCTATTGTGACAAAGACCCGCTCTCCATCAGTGCGGATGTTGTATTCTGTAAACTGTATGGTCCGTGGTTGTATATATATATGAGACATTTTCAAGAGGGAGCCCCACGTTGGAAAAGGACTTTCTTACATCTGTGTAACTGTTGCAAATTTTACCGAATGTATGGCGCGCTAAAGCGACAACGCCGTTTGGCAAAAACAAAAAAAAACGCCTTCCATCCGTGCAGAGGCTGCGTCGTGCAAACGACCTTTTGATTCCTCAATACGAAGAAGTGTCAGGCGGGAGCCCCGTGTTGGAAATGGACTGTCCTCCATCCTTGTTGCTCTTACGAACTTGACCGAATGTGCGCCGCGCTGAATCGAAAACGCCATTTTGAAAAGGAGCCGCACTTGCAAACTCTTATGCGAAACAGGCATAAACAGGCGGCGCTGGGGCAAATCACATTTTAAAACGCACCAGCCTCCACCATGGTAGATGTTGAAACGTGGTTAAACAAGCCTCCTCGGCACGAACCCGCGGTCCTTGCGAAGGGCCCAGTCGCGTGCACCGGCGTGCAGCGCAAGGGGACAACTCGCCGCTGCGTAGCCAGGCGAAGGGCTCAATCACGCGCGCTGGCGTGCAGCGCAGGTGGATACGCGCCGCAATGGGACGGGCGACGCTGGGACAGTGCTGACAAGGGGGTTGCGGAGCAGGCGCTCCCCCTGCATCCCATAGCTCCCCCCTTGTCGCACCCCCAGACGTACGTGTCCGTCGGCCAGAGCAAGCGTTTCGCTTCAGACTTCTTTCGCACTTAATCTCTGACAGGGAGAATATTGTAACATATTTATCAACGTGGATCCCAAACGGGATGTTTCTATATATATAAATAATTAGATATTCACATAATCATTTACTTATAAATCTATACATACACAGATGTGTGTATGTATGTATGTATGTATGTATGTATGTATGTATGCATGCATGTATGTATGTATGTATGTATGTATGTATGTATATATATACATATATGTGTGTGCTGTGCAACCTATGCGGTGCAACCTATAAAGTGCACTATGGGCAATCGATGTGGTGAAATCTATGTGGTACAAGTGATTTCTGTTCGCAAGGAGATGTCCACTCCACTGCTAACTTAACCATCCCGCGCACCCACCCGCAACTTGGTTTGCTGAACCCATGCGGCAGCGATTGCGGTGAGTGCTCGGAGTTGGTTGGTGCATCTCTGCGGCCGCGCTGGCCCGTGCATGCTCGCGCGCGCAGCGGCCAAATAGTTCGGCGCGACCGACGCGGCCGCGGTGGCGCTGACCGCTGGGCACTTCCTGACGGGCACTTCAATGCGAGTCGGGCTACTTGGGCGGGCGCGGTATCACTGCAACGTCGACAACGGTAGACGCGATGATGGTAACGATGCTAATGACGATGATGACAACGACGACGGCAAGGCAAGTGACGGCGCCGATGCTGATCAAGCCGACGACGATGAAGGTGCCCTCGCGTCGGCGATGAAGGTTTTGGAGGGAGTTCGACATGCGCGCGCTGCCGGCGCGCGAGAGTGGCCCGCATGGTTCTTACTTGACACGGATCGTGCCCCCCCAGAGCGCGCGCAAGGGCGTTCGAATGATTTCGACGTGCGGCGCGAGGGGCCCGCTTGGCCGAATGTGCTGAACATGTTGATAAAGCTATGGTTTTCTTTAGAATTCGCAGGAGCGCGAACGCAGGCATTTTTGAACACTCATGTTGCAAAACCATCTGTTTGTATATGTTTTCGGGACACTCGACTTTGAAATCCCTACGAAATCTAAAGTTGTTGAAGGATTTCGGCATGCGCGCGCGACGACGCGCGCGCGTGCACTTGGTCCTATTCCTTGCAATGGGTTCTTGAAAATGGTGATTTTGATGAACGAGCGCGCGCATAGTATTTTTTGCAGAAGATGAGAGGGGGTAGACCAGTTTAGCTGGGATGATACGAATTCATAGTTAAGATGGAAGATGGGGCAGAATCGCATGTACATTGCAATCCGACAAGGGGTCCTGTAAGTCTGGGGGTAGATCCTAATACTATTTTTGAAAGGAACTTCTAGGTTGTGCAGTACATGTTGTGCTCTACGTGGTGCAATCTGTGTTTGCAATCTATGTTGTGCAATCTATGTGGTGCAATCCGCGCTGTGCAATCTATGTGGTGCAGTCTATGTTGTGCAATGTCAATTATGCAATGAATGTGCAATCGATTGCATTGCAATCGATTGGATTGCAACAGGGGGGGTGCGACAGGGCGGCGGCCACGGGCGGCGACGGGGCGGCGACGGCGGCAACAAGGCGGCAGACCCGACAAACGAGCCCAGACGACGGGCGGCGACGAGGCGGCGACGGGGCGGCGACGGCGGCAACAGGGCGGCGAATCCGACAAACGAGCCCAGACGACCGGCGGCGACGGGGCGGCGACGGCGGCACCAAGGCAGCGGACCCGACAAGCCCAGTTCCTTAGAAGCCAACTAAGAGCCCCTGAGTGCAAGCACTGCTTGGGGAAGAAACGATTCAAAATAAGCAGAATGCGTAAAAAGCGTCGCCCGAGCAATGCCGTGCCGTGGTCGTGCCTAAGATGGCCTGACAAAAAGTGCCCACACCAACGGCACGAAGACCAGACCACGGGGTGTTGGATAACACTTTGCATGACGTACGTCCCAGCCCCCTCCTCCCAAGCCCAAAATGAAGAGTCCACATTTTGTCCTCCGCGCGTTGCCTCGCGTGCACCGCCGTCAACTCTGGGTTTGGTGGGAGGAGGCTCCCGCTTTGTTGAATGCACTTCGCCGTATCGTTATCTTGGCGCGATGGGCGTGGACATTTGTCCACCCACCGCGTTTGCAGACCTGCTCAATTGCTTTTGAAACTGACGCATGCTGTTTTTGCTGTGAGCGTCGTCCCGCGCAGGACGCGCAGTGTGGAAATTCGCGCGACGCGTTAAAACTCGCGGTAATACTCGTGCATTTCTTGCGATAAGAAAAAGCTGGGGATCATACTCGTACAATTTGGTTTAAGGACATCGAGTTTATATTCTCCTCAGGAAAGGCGACGCACAATATGTCGACCCTGTACCATTTTACACGACTAATATACGAACGATATGACGAATATCACCAATTACTATCGGAACCGCGGGTGGCCCGCGCCCCAGTCACGGACCCACATACAGCCCGTCAAACACTTAACCACCAAAGTATTCGCCTAACTGGAAAGCCAAATTAATATAATACTGTTGATCGGGTTGTTTTGGATTCTCGTGTTAACAGATCGGAAGCGTACACGCACGCACGCGCGCGCGCACTCGTGGCTCGTCACCACGCCCGACTGGGCACAGTCAGCAGCGGGAAGAGCGCGAAAAGGGGACGAACACGCCGCGGGCGGCGGAGCGCGCTCACGTGAATTCCGCGCGCGCGCACGCGCGCACGCGCACGCGCACGCGCGCGCGCGCTCGGGATCGGGCTCGGTCTCTGGCCCGGGCTTGGTGGCAAGCTCGCGCTCGGACTCGGGCTCGGGCTCGGGCTCGCGCCCAAGCTCCAGCTGCAGCGGTCCTTTGTGTTGTCCCGTGGCTGTCCCGCGGTTGCCCCGCGGGTGTCCCCTGAATTGTCCCGCGGGTACCCAATGGTCCCACACGCGCGTACGAAGGCGAATGACTGTGTGCATGAATGAACGCATGCGCTCGCACAAACACGAATTGAAGTGCGCACGCGCGCGCATGCATGCGGGTACCCACGAGGCCACTAAAAACATCTACCCGAGACGTGGTTTCTGGGATGCGAACAAATTGTCGCCCGCGTCCTGTGCCATGCCGTGCCTGTGCCGAGCGATGCCCAGCTTCTGGGAGGAACGAACATTCCCGCCCGCGTGGTATGCCGTGCCGTGCTCGTGCTCGTGCTCGTGTCCCGTGCTGTTGCCGTGCCTAGTCCCACCAGCCCTCTGGGCGCAGGTGGTCTAGCGCGTTTCCTTTTCCAACCTCCTCCCTTTCCCTGCTCGGGAGGCTTACCTCCCCCCCCTCCCTGCGTCTGGACGGGAGGGGGGGCCGATGTGTCAGAGAGTCTTTCTTGGCCCAAGATCGCTCCAGGAGGGCCCCAGAGACTCCAAGATTGTCTCCAAGATGGCCCAAGATAGCAGTAGACTGGTCAAGATAGCCTCCGACACGCGTCCAGGAGGCCCCAAGACGGCCCCAAGACGGTTTCAAATGCCCTCCGAGGCCTCCAAGGACCCCCCAAGAGGCCAAATCCTTTCAAAAACGTGAGGAATATCAATGTTGTTTGCCTTCTCGCTTTTTTGCCTCCGAAGGGCTCTTGAGGCCTCAAGATGGCCCCAAGATGGCCCAAGACAGCCCCAAGAGGGGCCCAAGAGAGCCGCAAGACGGCCCCAAGAGCGTCCAAGAGCGCTCCAAGAGCGGGCCAAGAGGGCCCCAAGACGGCATTTTTGAGCCTCCGAGGGGGGGGGGGCAAGAATTAACGCCGCCCCTCTTTTTGATAAATGCGGCCGAAAACGGCCCTAAGAGGCCTCCAAGACTCCAACTTTGCAGGGTCTTTGCAGGGTCCCCCCCCGGCAAAGACCCTGCCGGGTAACGAATTACACTGCACCGATTTCTATCTTAAGCAACGCTGCGGAAAGCTAACTGAAGTACTTGCTTTTCTGGCCCAGAAAACTGCCCTCCCAAATTTGATAGCATCAGTGCCTGTGCGCACCGCGCGGCCTATGCGCGCCCCCGCGCCTGCGACAACAAATGAGACGACCGCGAGCATATGCATGCATGATCCCTAAGCAGCCAAGTGCTACACGCCACACCGACACGGGTCAGGGCAGATCAGACCCAGGAGTTCCAAAAGTTCTCGCACATACGTTTAAGATGGAAATCGGTGCGGGGGGGGGGGGCAGAAATCACGGATTCACATGGAGATGCGATTCACGACTGTGCAACAACAGCGACGAATGATAGATGCAGCCACGTGTGCCAGAGACGATCACAACAGGGTGCACCACGGCGTGTCTTGCACTGGATTCGATAATGCATTCTGTTGCTGGAAACTATGTGCGCGATCCTTGCTGCTTCTGGCCCACGGCGGGTATATCCACCTGCGCCAGAGACGATTACCGCGGGAAGCACCGCGGCGAATCTTGCACAGATGTCCATCTTGAACTTCAATGCGGGCAGCTATGTTCGATCCTTGTTCTTTGGAGAACGGCCGCGGAACTGCATGCTACCAGGCGGCCGTCTGGCGCCGTCACGTGGCGAACTCCATACCGGTAGCCAATCTTGCAGAACAGCAGAAATCTGCAACAGAACCCCAACCTGCAGCGGAAAACCAATCTGCAGTGGAAACGCAATCTGCAGAGGGCGAAATATGGGCTGCCCCCTAAAGGCGCCCAAAAGCGGCCGCGCTATCCACCAGCGTCGCGATCCACTGCGTCGAGCGCCTGCGAACAGTACAGTGATTGAAACAACCAAGGGCATCGATCTGCATGCATGATCCCCAAGACGGCCAATTGCGACGGGCCGCGCAGAGATGGGTCAGGGCAGATCAGGCTCAGGAACTCCAGAAATTGTCGCACGCGGGTTCAATATAAAAAACAATGCAAGGGGCAGAGATCAAGGATGCATGTGGAAACGCGACTTTCAGCTGCGCGACAAAAGCGACGAATCATAGATGCGGCGACCTGCGCCAGAGACGCCTACAACAGGGAACGCCACGACGTATACTGGACTGGTTTTCATTATAAACTTCGCTGCGGAAGGCTACGCGCCAGACCCTAATCTCTCGTGGACCAAGATGGGCGCAACCACCAGAACCAAAGACGATTACCAGGGGGGGCATCGCGGCGTAGCTTGCACCGATTTCCATCTTAAACTTCAATGCGGGCGGCTGTTTGTGATCCTTGTTATTTCTGAAGACGGCCGCGCAACTGCATGCTTCCAGCCGCCCCTGATTCACCAATTTCCCTGCTGATCGTTTCTGGGTGGGCTGGTGGGTGGGGCACTTTTCGGTCGCGGCCACCAGGCGACGATCGGGCGGCGAAAGCAAAGTCGGGGACGCGAACTAAACAGATTAGCTAGGACAGGCGCAGGCCGGCCGGCCCACTCAGACGGCAGCTGCTGGCTGGGTGAAGCTGAACTGACCGGCGCACTGCAAGCCCGGGCACGTGCACAAGACAAAATGTCACTTTATTCGGGCGGCCAAGTCACAGCCCGCACAGGAAGACGCGGACCACGATGGGCAAGTCCATTGTCCAAGTGAAAGCGTGCTGGCCATTGGAGTGAGTCGCCAATGTGGCGCCAGGCCCCAAGCGGACGACCTGCTAGCCACTCAGGCTAAACAGTCGTGAGCCGAGGTGCAACGCAAAGGAAGGGCTGAAGGTGGGCCTGTAGGACTGCACCTGTTGCGGAAGGCTGAACCACTCTGCATCATGGCCCCCCCCAGTCAAACCGCGCCACAGTGCCGGGGGGTAGCCGAGCAACTGTGAGCCATCCAGCGCGTGCCGGCACGGCAAGGCCACTGAGTGAGGGGGAACCCGCTGGCGTGGAGAGCATCGCCAGCGAAGATGGGATGGAGCGCACTGGAAGCGGCGGTGCCGTAACGGCGAACCGGAGCGGAGCCAGTGGGTCTCCAAGGGAGCGGGCGGGCTGTACCTCACGGAACACGCGGCGCTGGCACGGGCGGGGTGTGCTGTCGTCTCAGAAAGGCGCGCCTGGGGGGGGCTGCGCAGCGCGAGGCAGGAGGGCCGTCAGCCGCAAAGTCAGGCCAAGCCCGCCGCTGGCACTTCCCACCCGGCCCCTGGCACGCAAACGAACACAGCGTGGCTCTCCAGGGCCGCAGCTGGCCGCCGTTGGGAGGGGCGACCAGTCCTCGTGCAGCGATGGGCGCAAGCGGCCCCGGGAGGGGGGGGCGACGCCACCAACGACGGACAGTGCGTCGGTGATCCCCGCGGCCAGGAGCGGGGGACACCCGCCTGGCCCAAGTGGGGAGGAGGGGGGGGAAGCCGCCCCTCTCCTCGGTCAGGCACCCTCACCCGTGGGATAGGGAAAGTTGTCGGTCCTCGGGGTCGCAGCTGATCGCCGCTCAGGCCAATGAAAGTTGGGTGGGCCCTTCGAAGGTCATGGCGCCGAGGGGCGGATGGGAATCGCTCCGCGGACCTCTGGCTGCGCTGAGCGTTGGTCTGTTCCTGCGGAGAGCGATGCCTCAGCGGGGATGGGGGTGTTGGTCCACCGGGGTCGCTGCTGATCGCCGCTAAGGTCAGTATTGTCAAAACTATGACCTGGATAGGTCGACCCGTCGACGCGTGTGGGGGGGAGTTTTTCCCGCGGCCGATCCCCCGCCACCAGCGGGTGGGTTGGCTGTCGTCATCGGACAGCACAAATTGAATGAGCCCGGGGCCTGTCTGCCCTGCGAGCGGGCCCCCTGTCGTGCCAGAGGGGGTGAGATGTCGGGTGCCGGGGGGGGGGGGGGGGCGCGTCGGGCCCGGAAAAGAGGGTGGTTCCACTTGTCCAGTGTGGGCAGTCTAGCTATGCCGCGCCGTGGGTGAGATGTGGGGCAACCTGCGCCCCAGCGGAGGCACTCCCAGGTATTGCGGCCTGAGCCGGGCGCGGCGAGGTGAAACTTGCCCCTTCGGGGCGATAGAGGACGATGGGGGGGGGGGGCAGGTTTCGTTGGCCAGGAGCGCCAGAGGTGCTGAGGTGGGCGGAGCCCGGCACCGTCAGCCCTGGGTATAGGAGTCGTTCTTTGTCCACCAGCGGGCGCGCTTATCCGAGTACTGGTCGCCCCCCCTAGGGGAGTGCCGCTTGCCTTTTCCTTTCCAGTCTGAGTCCGTCCATGGGGCTTCATGCCGATCCCACGCGGTCCACTCCTGCCAGCCCTGCCACTGGCTGGGGGTGGCTGTACCGATGGCTCCGGCCCTGCGGTCCTGCGTAGCCGCAGGGGCGGCCGCTCTGCCCTCGGCTGTCCATGGGGCGGGCTTGCTGCTGCTGGCGTAGTCGCGCTGGGCATGCGCCCGGGCGTCGTGGCGCAAGAACTTCATGTGCTTGTCCCTGACTGCTGCCCAGTTGACGTTGAGCCCGAGCTCACTATCCATCTTGTAAGCGTCGTGCCCTGCGTCGCTCCAAGCCTCTAGGAAATCTGCACGTCTGGACTGTGTTCAGTTTGGGGGTGCTCTCGTGGCCTCCACTGGGGTCCTGTCTCAGGGCGGCCCGCTTAACCCATGCGCCCCATATGCCATTGAACGCTCCTCCCAGCGTCTTTTGTAGGCGTATAATATTATCCTGTACGGGCTCGCCCCTTTTCACGTCTGCAATTGCGATGCTACACATGTACATGGGACCGCGTCCCATGGGGTCGTTCAGATCCTCGTGGCGTGGCTGTGTGCTCCTGACGTCTCTCCAGGGCGCACCATGGATCTCCACTCGCGTGGGGTTGCCCCTTGGTGATTTGGCGGCACGTCCTTCCCCGTCATTGATGTCTTCTGACGCGGGCCGGTGGCGCCCCCTGTCTAATGCGGGGCGGCTAAGGGCGCGGTCGTCCCTGGCACCCCTGATGTCCCAGGCCGAGCTGCTTGCCTTCTCTGAGCTGTCTCTCGCACTCCGAACCTCCCGAGTGGCAGCTCGATCGACGGTCTGTGAGTACGGGGTCCAGGATTTGTTCCTTGGGGGCGTGTCCTTGAAGGCGTTTAAGGGGTCGAAGAGGTCCTCCTCCTCGCCTTCGTCCGCCACTGGCGTCGGGCTAGCCGCCGGGCTCGTGTCTTTGGCTGCGTCTGACTCGCTCCCCGCGTCTTCATCCCAGTCGGGGGCGTCCGGTTCACCCTCGGTTTTGCCTGCCTGGTTGGAAGGGCCTAGTCCTTCCGCTGGAGGGTCGTTGGCCCCGTCGCCGCCTGGGGCCTGTGGGTCTGCTCTGGAGGGGCAGCCTGGAGCTGCATCCCGCTCTGGGCCGTGGCTGTCTGCTGGGGGGGTGTCTGCTGCCTCGCCTGTCCTGTTCAGCCAGGATGCCGCTTGGAGAGTCGTCCGCAGTTGCGCCGTCCATGCCCGTCTGAAGTGGACCCCGGTTGGCAAGCACTCTGATGATGCCGTCGGCGAGGGCCGTGAACAATTGTCGCCCGCGTGCTGTGCTGTGCCGTGCGTGGTTTCTGGTATGCGAAACGGGTACCGCCCGCGTGCTGTGCCTTGCCGCGCCCATGCCGTGCTTAATTTCTGGGCTGGGGAAAAGTGGCCGCCGGCGTGCCGTGCCGTGCCCGTGTGCCGTGCCGTGCCCAGTTTCTGGGATGCGAACCAATGGCCACCCGCATGCCGTGCAATGCCGTGCTCGTGTGGCGTGCCTGTGCTGTGCCGTACCCAGTCATGGGATGCGGGAAAGCATTGCCGCTGGCGTGCCGTGCGGTGCCTGCGTGCAGTGCCGTGCCGTGCGTGCCGCGCCCAGTTTCTGGGATGCAAGAACGTTGCCAAGCTGTGCCGTTTCTGGGATCCGCCCGCATGCCGTGCAATGCCGCGCTCGTGTGCCGTACATGTACTGTGCCGTCCCTAATCATGGGATGCGAGAAAACATTGCCGCCGTGCCGTCCCCGACGTGCCCACGTGACGTGCCGTGCCTGGTTTCTGACATGTAAAAATAATGCTTCCCGCGTGTAAGAACGCGCCGTGCCATGCCGTGCTTGCCCGCGTGCATCCGCGTGCCATGCCGGGCCGTGCTCGCGTGACGCGCCTGATTCCTGGGATGCGAAAGACATTGCCACCCGCGTGCCGTGCCGTGCCGTACCCAACGTGCCGACGTGACGTGATGTGCCCAGCTTCAGGAATTGCCGCCCGCGCGCCGTGCCGTTGGATGCGAAAGGTGTCGCCCGCGTGCCGTGCCAGGCCATGCCCGCGTGCCGTGCCGCATCGTGTAGTGCGTGCCGTGCAGAACGCGTGGAATGTGGAAAAATGCCGCCCACGCGCCGTGGTCCGCCGTGCTCGTGCGCAGTGCTGTGCCTAACTCCTGGGATGCGAAGGATTTGCCGCCCCTGTGCCGTGCCGTGCCCTACCCGACGTGCCCACGTGACGTGCCGTGACGGGCGTCTGGACTGCGAACACAACTGCGGCCCGCGTGGCGTGCCGTGCCGTGCCAAGCGGTGCCATGCTGTGCCCGCGAGCGGCGCCGTGGCCTGCCGTGCCCGCGTGCCGTGCCGTGCCTGGTTTTCAGAATGCGGAAAAGTTGCGTGCCATGCTGTGCCGTGCCTGGCTTTAAGCGCGGAAAAGAATACACGTCGTTCATCTCTAATCGTACTCATTTCTAATTGTGCTCGTTTCTAATTGTTCCTGGCCCCCCAGTGGCCAGGGCGAGGCCCAGGATAGAACAATTAGAAATGAAATGATCTCGGCCCCCCCGGAAATTCAAACAACTTTCAAAGAATTACAATAGAAGTGAACGCTGTGTACCGTGCCATGCCGGGCCGACCATGTGTCTTATCCTGCAGCATTCGTGTTAGGGTCTCTACGCCAGTGTGACGAGCATGAAGCTAAGAAGCTCCAACAAGTGCAGGGACAGAGGCCAACAGTTGTCGAAATGCGGCTCTCCGCTTAAAGAGCTCCAGCAGAAACAAGGATGAAAGGCCGGTGGCTTTCAAAGTGCGATTCTCATGTTAGCGCCGCGCACATCGGGGCGTCGGTTCCAGACGCCACGTGCGTCGTTCTTGAACAATCGGGGCTCTCCGATCGGGCAGGATCGCTCGATATTGGCCGATTTCAGGCCGCTGGCAGCGTTCAACCACGTCAGCCTCGAACTTCGAAGGACGCGTCGACACGACACGAACCTACCATGGCTTGCGTTTCGGGGGTCCCGAAACGGTGCGTCTGTCGTCCGTGCGGTGGCCCCAGAAATCCCCAAGGACCTCACTGTACGGTCCGTCGCCGCACGCATAGGGGACCCAGAGCGACACAAATCCCCAAACCGTGCGGTCACCCCGAATCAAGGGCAGCTATGTTCGCGCTTCGCGTTGCGCGAAGCGCGAAAAGCTTCGCGCTCTCGCGCCGCCCCCCCCAGGAGAGACGAGGAGGATGAGGATGAGGAGTCGCGAATCGCAGAACGTGCACCAAGAATA
>CAUYUJ010006113.1:100653-320653 GCA_963575745.1 Prorocentrum cordatum
GCCTCAGCCTCAGCCTCAGCCTCAGCCTCAGCCTGCCTTCAGCCTCAGCCTCAGCCTCAGTCTGCCTTCAGCCTCAGCCTCAGCCTCAGCCTCAGCCTCAGCCTCAGCCTCAGCCTCAGCCTCAGCCTCAGCCTCAGCCTCAGCCTCAGCCTCAGCCTCAGCCTCAGCCTCAGCCTCAGCCTCAGCCTCAGCCTCAGCCTCAGCCTCAGCCTCACAGCCTCAGCCTCAGCCTCAGCCTCAGCCTCAGCCTCAGCCTCAGTCTGCCTTCAGCCTCGGCCTCAGCCTCAGCCTGCCTCAGCCTCAGCCTGCCTCAGCCTCAGCATCAGCCTGCCTCAGCATTCAAAATGTGGCCCGGGAATGGAGTTCTGGGAACTCGAAGAACACGAAGTGGCCTACAGTTGGCTCCGGGCATTCGAAATCATGCCCAGGAGTGGAGTTCTGGGAACTCGAAAAACACGAAGTGGCCTACAGTTGGCTCCGGGCATTCAAAATGTGGCCCGGATCATGCCCAGGAATGGAGTTCTGGGAACTCGAACACCACGAAGTGGCCTACAGTTGGCTCCGGGCATTCAAAATCATGCCCAGGAGTGGAGTTCTGGGAACTCGAAAAACACGAAGTGGCCTACAGTTGGCTCCGGGCATTCAAAATCATGCCCAGGAATGGAGTTCTGGGAACTCGAAGACCACGAAGTGTGTACTGTTGGCTAAAAAAAGAATCCCCAGATTCCCCCGGCTTCCCGCGGCACCCGTCCGGCATCTGCCCAGACCCCCTGGGGAGTCATCCACTAGAAACCTATCAGTCTTCGCTGTTAGGTAATTGGCGCGCCCCGGAAACAAAAACGACGGGGCCCAAGGTCCGAGGAAGAAAAGCATACATCCTCGGCGATGGGGTTCGGGAGCAAAGTGACCCGCAACCCAAGCATTTGTTAACATGGAGGTTTCCGCTGCGACACGCCGCGATGGGGGGGGGACGACTTGTTAACATGGGAGGGGGGGGCGATTTGTTGATATGGGGGGCGATTTGTTAACATTGGGGTTTTTCGCCTCTCCTCCCCCTCCCCCCACCCGTGGCCCTCGTCGACTCAACGGCTGCTGCCGCCATCCCCATCGACGTCGTCATCCCCGCGGAACGAACCTGAACCCAAACACAAAAAACCGCCACACTGTTGTGGGAAGTCTCCGCCTTTCCTTACACACTTCGCCACTCCCCCCACTCGTGCACTTCGTCGTCTTGGCGCATGCTGCTGTTGCCCCCCATCGACGTCGTCATCCCTGTGGAATGGACCTGCACCACGACAAAAAAACAGACACATTTTGCTGTGGGAAATCTGTGCCGTGCCTCCCCTCCCCCCTTCCCCCACCCCCCCACTCGTGGCCCTCGTGGTCTCAGCAACTGTCGTCGTCATCCCCATCTACGTGGTAAGCCCCATGGAAAGGACCGGAATCCCGACACAGAACAACAGTCACATTTTGTTGTGGGAAGCCTGTGCCCTTCCCCCCCCCGTTCACCCTCCCGCCGCTCGTGGCCCTCGTCGTCTTCAGAACCACGTTCCCTTCCATTGCGCTGTTGGGTCGCATTATTTTTTGGGGAAGCTCATCTTAGATGTGTATGTCTGCGCCATTTTTCTTGAGCGCGGTATTCTGGGGCTCTTTGCGGGGGTAGACCCGGGAATTCAAAGGTCTACAACCCTGAGGAGGAGGAGGAGGCAGAGGAGGAGGAGGAGGAGGAGGAGGAGGAGGAGGGGGAGGAGGAGAGGAGGAGGAGGAGGGGAGGAGGAGGAGGAGGAGGAGGGAGGAGGAGGAGGAGGAGGGAGGAGAGGAGGGAGGAGGAGGAGGAGGAGGAGGAGGAGGAGGAGGAGGAGGAGGAGGAGGAGGAGGAGGAGGAGGAGGAGGGGGAGGAGGAGGGGGAGGAGGAAAAGGAGGAGGAGGGGGAGGAGGAGGAGGAGGAGGAGGCAGAGGAGGCCTTGATCTCTCCTACGCGGGGGGGCGGGGGGGGGGGGGGCACGCAGCGCGCGCCGCCTGCGACACAGGCGGCCCCGCTGGAGGTCGAGCCTCAGCGAGGCCCTCGGCCCGCGGCTGCCGCTGCTGCAGCCAGCCCACCGCCGCAGGAACGGCGATCGGCGCCGACGAAGCGTCGGTGATCGCCCGCCGGGCGTGCTCGTGCACGCAACGCAGTCAACGGGCGGAAGCCCGAATCCTACTTCGTCAATGTAAGGCGGGACGTCTGTTGCTTTCTCAACAGAGCACTGGCAGTGTTCAGACAGGAATGGCTACTCGCATTTCTGGTTGGACATGTGTCATTTGTGGGAAGAAGAACTTGGAGGACGACTGGAGGTGCACGGATCGCACATGTGGTACTACTTGGAGGCGTCATGCTCACTTTCGACAGAATGAGCGAAAGCAGCAGGAGAGACGCGACAAGGAGAAGGATAGGGCCAACGTGCTGACGAAGATCATGATGCCCACTTCTGAGTAGGCAGCGAACCATTATTCATGAAGTGAGCCCCCGAATTGCCAAGGCAGTTGAAGACATTTAAGAAAGACAGCATGTTGGACTTGCTGTGCAGAGTCTCGTCTTGGTAACGCTTGCAGGAAGGACGAAAACGAGCTGGGGCTGTTGAAGCACGTGCATATGCTCAGTAAGCCAGTCAAAGTTCAAATCAAGGAGGCCCGCGATGCTAGGGACAAGGCGGTGCATACCATCGACCACATTGACATGAAGTTGAGCAAGCTCACGACGGAGAGAGAGAGTACAAGCTGAACGTGATGCTGTATATTGGGAGGACCTGTTGAAGGAGCTTACCAGCAGCAAGGTGGACGACACCGAGGACGACGACTCATCTTGTGACGATTACGATCGCCGCAAGGTTGTCGCAGAGGCAGTTGTGGTACATGAGCCTGTGGCATTTCCGCCAGCGGGAGCGGCATCGAGCATTCCAGGACCACCGCCGCCCTCACCGCCTCCGCCGACGGAGCCCAGACCGAGGATGACGCCGACACCATCTCCACCTCCCCCTCAGCGGCGGCCCGACCTCTTGGCAGTGAAGAGCGAAACAAATTGACCAGCTACCCCAGCGGTGGCTAAGAACACGGTCAATGTAGTATATCCAGCTTCGGGGGCTCCAGCTTCGCCACCGGTGGCGGCTCCAGTATCATCTGCATCGGCATCTAACTCCCATGAGCTTGCTTCTATTAAGGTGTGGCTTCAGGAGCACCTGCAGCAGCAGCAGCAGCAAGCTGTGCTATACGTCAGACAGGAGTGCGAGCACCAAACGACGGACAAACGGATGATCGAGTTCACCGCGTAGGAATATGCACAATAAAGAACTGTTCGAAACATTGGGGAGATGGAGGTGTCTCGGAAGAGGGAGCTCGCGGACGCTCTGCGAGCGGAAATATGCAGTATGGATGCCTTCGAGCAGTAGCAGATGACGATGATCAGAAACGAGGAGATGGCGTACACTTTGATGGTACACCACGCGGAGTAGGCTCAAATGGGTGAAGCTCGACAAATGACGATCCTCCACCAACAACTGGCTACTGCCCAAATCTACATTGCTAAGAAGGGGCCATCTCAGGAAACGCAGCTGAGGATGACGAGAAACGAGATCGCCCAATAAGGGGAGCAAGAGCTTTCGAAGTTCATGCAAGGTCCTCAGGGGACTAAAGCCGAGCAGGACGGGCATTGGTCGTGCAAGCAGCGGAGGCAACACAACATTGAGAACCAACAGCAGGTGGTCTCGGTACAGGGCATCAGGAACCAAGTAATGCAGCAGGAGATCTTCGACGATTACCAGAAGAATGTGGCAACGCAAAAAACAGACCAATGCTACAGAGCTCAGGGAGGCGGAGTGCAAGCTGAGGGCCGAGTACGAGTCGGGATGGATCGAGAAGAGGAGCAAGCTGGAGGAGTGGAGGGAGCAACTCGAAAATCACAGGCAGAAGGAGGACTTCGGCTCGCGATTAGTCGTGCCCACCTGTCCGAAGCTGAGCAGCAAGTGCCAGAGAAGATGGCGGCACATCCTGCTGGTGTGACTACTGCGTCGACGGACCCATACCTCAAGGAGGCAGTTGGCAACGATGGGGCGAGTCCAAGAGCTGATGATGTACATGGAGGGGCAGGAGGTTCAGGGAAGGAGGACGGTGTTTCTGTTCTGGAGGTACCTTGCTCAGAATGTGTAATTCCCCATTGACCATGATCACGATTATTGTATGGGATGTGGAGAGATCAAGCCAGTGACTGGATCTGATACGCCGAATCCTGTCACTCCGTCCCCGGCCCAGCTCGACGCAGGCGAATGCGACGCCACCATCGGCGGCGGATGCATCGCGCAGCTGGAGCAGGAGGCTCTAGCATAACGTCGCATGCTGGAGGCGGACAATGTTCACAGTATCATCGGGAAAGAAACGTTCCAAATCTTCAATGAGCATCTGCTATGTGGAACTACGTACCTGGCGAATGACGTACACCGTGCAAAGCGGCCCAGTTGGCTGGGCAAAACTAGGATCCAGGATCGCGAGGCGGTCGAGGTAAGTGACGAGGAGGAGATCGAACCAAGTGGAGACGCGGCTTTTTCGGTCCAGGCGTCGACAGGAGCTGGTCCTGCACGAAACGAAGTTGACCCTGATCAGGCAATCGAGACCGACAACGACACGGATCGCAACTTATCAAGGCTTCAGCCAGCACAACCCTATGAAGAAGGCGAGGCGACAGTGGTGATCATGAGCTACGTGCAGCAGCGTCGTCGTCAACAGCTCTCACTGCTTCAAGTGATGTGGCCCCCTCAGTGGAGGTGGGGGGGCCCAGTGATGAGCAACATCGGCTACAAGTCCGAGAGGGAGAATGGAGCGGATAACCTAAGGAGATTTATGGATCCGCCATCATGCTCATGACCTGGAGCATCTTCGCGCCTCTCCACGTATTCCTATTTGGGGAGGTGGCGCACATCAAATTGGCCATCATGCAGCAAACGGTTTTGGTTCTGTCGTTGGCCACTCTAGCAAGTTTCCTACGACAATGGCGGCTGACGCCACGTTACTTCGTCCTTGTGGTGGGTTTTCGGGCTTCTCCGACTCCACCGGCGCACCATATCAGACTGCTTGCCCAACAGAGGTGCGTCCTGGTCGGGTGGATGCATTGTTTGATCTATCTTGATGAGGACCTACGGCGGCACTTTGTTCCTGTCCCAGCCAGCGGCTCCTTCGTCAGCCCCCAACAAAGTTGGCCAGCTGGTGAGCGAGATAATTCACATGAGGACTACCCCATCAACGGCAGTGGCGAACCTGTTTCCTCGATCTGGTCTTCGACATGTTCTGTAAGTGCTGACGAGGCTGTTGCCCTGTCCTCAGGACCCTACGGCCGAGGCCTTGCGACACAGGTGGTGGAGGGTGGCAACATCCAAGTAAACTTCCAGACTCCTTTGTCGTTCATGGCGCAATCTCGTGAGTGTCCCTGATATGTGCAACTGGCGCGCGACCTCAACATTCGTGTCAGTTGCATGAACAGACGCGTCTTGCACTTAGGCTAGTTGGTGGCATGCGGACTGAACCGACGAGCCGTCCATCTTCGCAGACGGGAACTTCGCGGCTGGGCTGGCTGAGGCTAGCGCATGGGCATGTGTCGCTATCTTGAATAATGGCTGAACTACTTGTCTTCGACTGTGACGCTACAACCAAAATTCAGGACTCGCCGGGCTTCCGTTACCCTGTGGTGAGCACCTTCAGCGTGACCACCGAGGTGACGGTCATCCTACGGGCACTGCTGATTGGCTTCCAGTACCCTTGGTGGCTTGACATCAAGACCATTTGTGATTCCGAACCTGCAATCTCACGTGCTGCGTCGGGGTGTCTTCACGACGACCCTGTTTCTTAGCTGGTGTCGCGCGCGCATGCCTCACTTGCAAGCGAGCGGCGTATAAAGATCATCCACACGAGCGGGCATTCTGGCAGCCCGTGGAACGAATGATGCGATATGATCTCCGAGGCGACGGCCCAGGGCCTAGGCCGGCAGCTACCGCCTACACTGATTTTAATGCTCAATCCGACTTGGATTGTCAAGCACATCCGAATGTGGCGAGCAACGGCTTCAACGCCAAGTGCGTTCAGCAGGAGTTCGACGTGGAGTTGTGGAGGAATATCGATCATGTGCATGGACCAAGCAGTCACTTGACCACGGAGTTTCTATTAAGGTGGTACCTTACAGTTACCAATCAGATTCTTCCCACCAGCAAGATGCACATAGTGACGAACACGATCGACTGTCCCACGATGCCGAAGAGAGACCGCGACCAAAGAATCGTCTGGTGCAGGTGCGAGACATGCAGGCGCACATCGTAGGCTCACAAGAAACACCAGCGAGCATTTGAGACTTCGTTCTTGACTACTACTTGATATTGGGCACTGGTACGAGGACCAAATTTGGATGCTGCTTGATGGTCAACCTGTCTCTACCTCACGGCTGCTCTGAGGCCCCTAACGTTATCAAATGTGTCATGTTCGACTCTTGCAATCCTCCCCGGGACTGCTGCACCTCAAGGCGGACACAATCGACTGGACCATTTATGTGGTCCATGCTCCTCACCCTGGTCATACTCAGATCAAAATTCCAGAGTGGTGGGAGACGCTTCGCGGCTTGATGACAAGATGGGCACCTACGATTGTGATTGGCAATATGGACGCGGCGCGTTGTCATTCTGCTCCTCCAAGAAATGGCTCATGGCACTTGCCATATTGCACCCCCGAGGCTGATGGCGAGTGCGGAGTTCACCTACGCTAGTCGCTGCAGGATCACGATGCGTTTGCTGAAGTCACCTACCTGCAACAAGAAGGTGGCCACACCTTTACCGCATCTTTGGGCAGGCCTGCGCGCATCGCATCCATTTTGTCTAATCAGGTCGCGCACTCTTGCGCGTAGAACGTCAACATCGAGATGAGCACTTCCCAACCGTTGCACAATGCGATTGGAAGATTCAGGGGCCTGGCAGGACGCTGTTCAAAGAGACCAACCTCGACCAGGTCAAGGTCGAATATGAGGAGAGCGTCGCACAATTTCAGAAGATCGCGCACTACTTTTCTCTCCCAGATCACGGGGGATTCACGAATATCAAACCCAAGAACCGTCAGAACCGATGACGTGGATCCACCAAGAAAAAATGAAAGGGGGGTCGCAAAACTGACGGAAACACCTCCCTCACCACTAAGAGGGTCACAAAAAACTGACGACTGCCACCTGGGGAACTGCGGGGATATTGCAGCAAAGAGGAGGGGTTGGGAATTCTGACGACGGCGCGGCCGCCCGACCCGTCAGCCCCCTTTGCCGACAGTGAACCGACGACGGCGCGGCCAGAAAACCCCTAAGTCGCGTTCTATTGGGGTCGCGCTAGTGATTCTCCCAGCACGGGAGACGGGCAATGACCAGCACAAACAAATATCAGGTAGGCAAATTCCTGATGCCACCCGTGCCTGTTTTGAAACGGACCGATCGACTTCGCTCAAAGGATATGTACCACGTGCAACCATGACTCTGGTTCTCGTTCGCCGCTATGTCCAGCGTTCCTGACGTAAACGTTTGGATCTACCTGAGGAGCCGCATTTCCCTGAGCGTTGGCGACTGCTTCGCAAACATCAACGCCCACTAGCTGATCATGGCGGGTTTGACGTTTCGTGGCGCGCGCATCTATCGTGGCATATCGCGCTCGATGACGACGATCGCCATGATGTCGAGGGGTTATGATGTCCAGCATGTTGACGACGGTATACGCTAATTTCCAAGTGTTACTGAGAAGAAGGTTAAGCTCAACATCGAGCTCGGCCGCGCCTGCTTTTCTAGCCGCGGACTCCGAGGACACGCAGGCGGCGCGCAACGACGGTGACTCGAACAAGGAGTGGCGCGAATAAAACTTGATGCTTCGCTCTGGAGGCCGGCCTGGCAGAGCAACGCGCTCGCCCATGTTGTATGATGATCGAGGCGAGGTGGTGGAGGACGACGAAATCGAACATCGTGCATTACTAGAACATGGTTACCAAGCTTGAGGACGCCGAGCTTCTGGACATTTCTAAGCGATGCCTACTTCACCCATGACGTGGTCATGGGCCGCGCCAGCCCTGCCCCGCCCAGGCACTGGCGAAACTGCTCGAGCACTTCGAGGGGCGGTTAGGCGAAGGGCGGGTGGCCAGGACGGCTTGTGCAGCGACGTTCCACGTCTTGATCCAGCGGGCCCGGCGAGGCTATGCGCTCCAGTGTTTGCAGAAATGAGGACCCCCCTATCTGGACGCACGGAGCTGTCACGCCGCTGTTCGAGGGTGTGGGCTCCGCGACGCTCCTTGGTCATTGCGGGGGCATCTTGCTGAATGGAGACATTCTTAAAATGTGGCATCATATGTTGCGAGCACAGTTGTTGCAGTTTGCCAAATCACCGTCCCTCAAACTTGCGAAAGCACGGTCGGGGAGCATAGTTTCTCATGTTGCCGACCTCAAATCTGCCTTCTACATGGCGCTCAAGCAATTGGCTATTACGACCACCAACATGACTACGCGAATTTCATCGCATCCGTGCACGAGCTGCCTATCAACCTGGTCCCTAGCACGCCGTTTTTACTCAATCAGCCTGGCGCGATCAACGAGCTCAATCAGATCCAAACTATCTGGTCCTTTTGGTTGAGTGCCACAGGTGCACATGTTTCAGCACCGGTAATTCGATACACCTAGCTCGAACCCGTCGGGGCAGCCGGCCTAGAGGCTCGCTGGCGGACGCGGTGTTCAACGTCACAGTCAGCCGCCCCTTGCAAATGATCGACAAAAAGCTGCGCGAGCACACAGGCAAGTTGGACCTCGTTCTACCTTCGGAACACCATATCTTTTCAGATGGCATAAAAAACGAAGGTATACTTGGTGTCTCCTTCGTCGACGACGCCCTTTACTTCGGCGTGCCAGACGAGGTTGACGACGTGCTCCCCATGGCCGACTTGATGGTCGACTCCACCCGCGTCTCGATGTCGGCGCAAGGCTTCGCGGTCAACTACAAGCGCCCAGAGAGCTGCCTGATGATTGCCTTGCACGGTGCTGGCGTTCGGTCCCTTCACACTGGGATCTACGCCCGCGATGGGGGTCAACCTTGTGTCTACCCAGCGCAAGGCCGACCCGTCCGTCGAGCGATCTCACGTTTACCTGGGGACCCCTCCCGACGCATCAGCTAGTCTTGGACCTCGCGTTGCCCATCCATCTTAGACGTTCCGCACACCATCGCTCCCTGTAGTTTGGACGAGCAAGTGTTTACCTGGTCCGGACATCAAGCATCAGTCGCAGTTCTTATATGGCGACGGTGCACATACTGTACCACACGGAGGCGTGGTCACCGATGGCCCACTTGCAAATGCTAGAGCGTACGGGAACCAATGCAAATCGATAGGTTGCTGCGGTCAATGGGCGTGCCGCATCGGAGTTCGAGGCCTTCGACTGCGTGCAAGGTATACCCACCTGGTACCTGATCCGCAAGACATGGTTGGAGTGTCTGGGCGCTCTATTACTGAAGGTGCGTCATATAGTGTTTACATTATGCTGGGCAAGCTACATTCAAGAACCACAAACTGGACATGACTGATCTGGGAAGACCTCCTATGGTTATGATGATACGTTGCGCCGCACGAGCAGCGTAGCGTGGACGTATCGTGACTGCTGAAGGCAGGTCCGTGATTATCATCGGGAGCTCGTGCGCGAGGTAAGAAAAGAATCGGCGAAGCATGGGCGAAAACAGCAGCAACACCATAACATTTCGGTGACGGACAGCCGTCTTCCACGACTTCCTGGAGGCACAACCGAATATAGAGGGCGACGACATCAGGCTCATTGGCTACGAGTGCGGAATGACCACGAGGACTCCTGCAGGCTGGCGCAGAGACACGATTACCCACGACGTCACAGATAACGCTCAACGACGTGCCAGTGGGAGCCAATGTGGGTGCTGCTTGTCAACTTTGGGAGATCGTACACCCTTGATCAGGCATCTTCGCAGACCGCACAACTTGTTCATATAGTGGATGCTTGAGAACTGCCCTAATGCTGTCGGATGGGGCTTCCATGGATCTCAGAGAACAGGACCTGATCAGGCAGATGGTCGTCTTACAGGAGGGCTGTCATCGATGTAAGGTTCAGGTCAGGTCCCTTCCTCCAGAACGGCGGCTTCGCGGTCGGCGAGGTCAGATGTCGATTGCCCCCCCCCCCATGTGTTGCACATCGAGACGACGAAGCTGGTTTTGGTCTGTGCGGACCAGCCTACACGACTAGGAACAAATCGGCTTGTTATACTTGGTGCAAGTAGGTCGATAACTGTTGATACGGTTGCTGCCCTGGGCATTGCGGTGTACAAAATGTAATCCCTGCAGCGGCATAAGATTTGTATGAGATGTCCTCTCTGCTTGCTGACTCATACTATGTTGGTTGCACTGTTGGTATTTCAAGTGTGTTGAATATCCCTTTCCTTGCGTGGTCCCAGCGGAAACAATCTGCCAACGATGGTGACGACCGTGGCCGGCGCGCCCACCTACCTCCATGGGGACATCCTGGTCCTTTAATCTGCTGAGCGAGAGGAGCTGACGGATGGCAGTATTACTGCCATGCACCTTGTTGCAGTATTGCATTATTTCTCTCTGGCTAATCTACCTTACATGGTTATGGTGCCGACTAGGGCGCTTGTGGCGCTGTTACGTGTTCTCCCGCAACGCCCAGCTTTTGATACCGATTGTGACCCTGGTCTTTGAGACAACGAATGTCATGGCTCGCCGAGTCGATTATCTCAGCATTCGATCTGCACCGTAACATGGTGCAGCGCTGGGGTGGGCCACTCAAGCAATATATAACCAGTCCGTCTTCGCCCACGGCGGTGGGCGCTGTGCTCACGAGTCACCTGATCGACGTGTTCAGGATCTACCTCACGGGCTACATCGACGTTGCCCTCTGAGAGAAATAGGGCCTCGCAAGCACTAGCATGGCCCGCTCCATACCTCTTCTTGCTTGCTGCCGTCCTTGTATGTTTGACGATTTGAGGGTTGGAGGCCTTGACAGGCAGGTGGTCGTGCAACATGCTTGCACTTGCGGGTTGTAGTCGAGGGGGCCGACTCGAGGGGGGACCGCACGGGTGGCGAAAATGGCATCCGAGCGCCATCCCGTTGCGGATACCCTCGCAACAGTCGCCTCCTATTCCCACCACCTCTTCATCGGGTTCCTGCTGGTCTACCCTGCTTCCTCTTTCTCGCGCGGTCTGCGGCTGCCTGGCCCTTGTGGAGGCTTCGGCGTGGCCGAGCGGCCAAGCGAGCCTCCGAGGCTGCGACCACGGCCTGGGCCATGGGGTTCCTCGCCCTCTTCCTCGGGACCAGGCCCTAGCAGGCCATCCTCAACGTCTCTCTCCTCGGCCAAGTCGCAGCTTTCGCCTCTGCCTTCCTGGCGCAGTCGAACCCGTGCCCATTCGCCGCCTTGCTGGGTTTGGGTGCCGTTGGGGTCGTGGAATTGCCCTTGCGCAGCGTGGCCTTGCTGCAAGAGGCAGTCCGCGCTCTCTGACGCTACGGGCCAGGGCGGCCCGACAGTATGCCGAAGAAAAGTGGGAGGAGGAGAAGCAGGAGGAGCAAGAGGAGGAGGAGGAGGAGGAGGAGGAGGAGAGGGAAGAGGGGGAGGAGGAGGGGGAGGACGCGGAGGAGGAGGAGAAGGAGGACCAGTGTAAACCCAAGGCGCATCAACGACGTCGCAATAAACCAGCCCTCCAAGCTCCCTCTTCATAGGGCCCTAGAACAGTTATTTGATTTCAATGCGGGGAGTGCACCATTGAAAGACAACAGTCTGAGAACCCTCCATCGTGCCCAAACACAGCTTCCTGGGACTTCAACGCCACGAATCAATGTGACTGTTGCGTCCTGGCGATCCTGCATCGTGTCAGGGCACCATTCTAAGGACTTCAGCCCCGCGAATCAAAGTGACTGTTGCGCCCTGACGATCCGAAATCCTGCAACCACGCCGCTCCTCGGAATTCAGCCATACGAGTCCTTGACACTGTTGTAAGCATGTCATGGGAATGTGCGCGGCGCGAAAGCGAGGAGCCACGCGTTGAAAAGGAACCGCCCTCCATCCCTGAAACTGTTGCAAACTCTGATGAAAACGAACGCGCGCGACTTCACAGCGAGAGCCACATCTTGAAAACGGCCCGCCCCCCATCAGTGAAAATTCTGTAAAGCTTCAAACGCGTGCGCGCGGCTTCAAGGAGAGCGCCGCACTTTGAAAACGGCCCGCCCTCCAAATGTGAAGCTCTTGCGAACTTTCAAACAAGTGCGCGCGGCGCTAAGGCGAGAACCACATTTTGCAAACGACCCGCCCGTCCATCCGTGAAGCTGTTTAAAACTTTCAGCGCCAAGGTCATACATGGCGAAGAAGACTCCGGCAAAACGACCGGCCCGCCCTACCAACACGTCTCGGGATGCGACAAGAAGGAGTCCTTGTCAGGAAAGGGGACGGGGGAGAAGGAGGAGGAGGAGGAGGACCAGTGTAAACCCAACAGCCAGCAATGATGTTGGAATAAAACCTCTCTCCAAGCTCCCTCTTCATAGGCCCCTACAACGGTTCATTTCCACTGAAGGAACTGCCTCGTTGGAACACAACCGTTTGAAGACCCTGAAGCATACCAAAACATTACTCTTGGGACTCCAACGCCACTGATCAACCTGACTGTTGCGTCTTGGCAATCCTGAATCGTGCCAGAAAACCATACGTGGAACTTCAACACCGCGAATCAACGTCACTGTGGCGCCAAAACACAAGTTCTGGTACGTCGATCATGGGAACCCCCGGAACTCCTGCAAATGTTTAAAAAGAATGTGCGAAAATGAATGTACGCAACGCTACGGCGACAACCACATTTTGAAAACCACCCGCCCTCAATCCATGAAGCTCTTGCAAATGTTTAAACAGAATGCGCGCGGCGCTACGGCGAAAACCACATTTGAAAACCACCCGCCCTCAATTCTGCAAATGTTTAAGAGAAACGTGCGCGGCGCTAAACAGAAAACCACAGTTTGAAAACAACCCGCCCTCAATCCGTGAAACTGTTGTCACGCGTTGAGCTTCAGGGCCATAGATGGGGGGGAAGTATCATGCGAAACGCCCGGCCTGCCCTGAAAACAGGCCTCGGGGTGCGACAAAGAGAAACTATTCATAAGGGAAAGGAAAGGAAGCAGAGGAGAAGCAGGAAGAGCAGGAAGAGCAGGAGAAGGAGGACTGGACTGGAACGCTTACGACCCTGGTTAGATAGTCCTGACTGCAACGCGTTGCTCATGAACAACAACTATGTACGAGGACCTGCGAATAGCACAGGGCTATAGCCTGCAGCCTCGCTTGGGGAAAACCACTGGCCCTAAGCAGGGCCGTCCTGTGGGGAGACTGCCCCATGACGGCCTACAAGGGCACCATCCTCCAGCGGCAGGCTCGCATTGGAAGGGACAACCGAGAGTCTCCGCCAATTCAATCCTAGGCCACGGCCCAGCAACGACAACGAAGAGGGGGGACGACGGGCGAGAAGAAACAAGACACCGCAGACACAACACACACACACATGCACACGCCACACGGAGGCCAGGAGAAGGGAGAGAGCAGGCAACAGCAGCAGTCGCGGGAGGGGCAGCAGGCAACGGAGGGGGCCGTGGCGCTACGTGCGAAACTCTGGCTCAAGTGGTGGCGGCACAGGCGAGGGCGGAAGAGGAGGAAGTGCAAGCAGCGCACTCGAGGCGCGCACATCAGCAACGAAGGGAGAAGACTCGAGGTTAGTGGGGACCTGCCTGACCTGGGCGGCCCTCTGAAGGGCCTGAATGACAGTTAGCTTAAACTCCAAAGGCTCAGAACAGTACGTTTCGAATTTCACCTCTCCCGATTGGTACTGTAGAATGGGTTGGGTGCTTTGCCTCTGGAGGATATCTAGCTGGGCGTGCCCAAGGTGGCCCAGCTGGGCCAGCCCAAGCATCCGAAGTGAATTCCGAATTGAGACAAGGCGAGCAGGTTGCAATATCCTCTGCCTCAGCCGATCCGATGTCCCGTGCCTGGAACTGCTCGCAAGGGGTGTCGCTGAGCTGCCAGGCGGAGAGCTGCTCGGAGCCGAGCCGGGAGTCGCCGAAGTGGCGCGCGAAGAAGGTGGGACCAGACTGGCCTCCATAAGGGATGGATGAGTAAGAATATGACAGGCCCCTCTTCGGAAGGAAGCTCCGAGTGACCTCTAGGAACCTGCGAACTCGCCCCAGAATCCCGGCCAGGAAAGGGACTGCTCCGAATGCCCTCTGATACTTGCAAACTCGCCTCAAAAAACCTGGCTGGAGGTCTGGCAGGGGTTCAGCGGGCGGACAGCCTCAGTCAGTCTGCCACATGTTTGGCCACCTCCACGGGCGCCATGCCGAACTTCTGAAGAAGACGCTCTGCATCCCGATCCAGGGCTCCCTTTGGTGCTGCTCCCGCTTTGTGTGTTGCCGCCTTGCTTGCGAATGCGCGCCAGGAGTGCCGCGTGGACTGTCATCAGCGCGCCTTCGATCATGACCCCCTGGCTCTGGATGTAGGGGCTCATCATGAACTGCAACTTGAACTGGTTCGCTGTCGTTTTGCCTGACTTCTTGTCAAACCAGCAGGCTCGAATGCGGCAGTGGCGTGCGTGCTCCTCCAAGACTCTCATCGTCTCGGGCTTGTCCTCCTTGATCGTCTGGCTCCAGTCGTGCTTGAGAGCCGCCACTGCTTGCTGCTCCACCTGATCGGGTGCCGACGCCATCGCCTCCAGGAAGTGTGCCACCAACGCCATGAATATATGGGGCCATGGTGGCCCGTTGTCGCGCTGCTTCCCCTGCTCTTTGCAATGTGCTTCATAATCTTGCCTTGCTTGCTGCGTCACTTTGATGAGGGGCGCGGCCGCTGGTAGAAGAAAGCAGGTGAACGTAACGCCCGTGATTTCCGCGAGATGTCGCGCGCTGGTGAGAGAAAGCCTGCGCAAGACTGCGAGAAAAAAAGGCCGCCATGATGCCGCCTTCTTTGCCCTTGAGTTCCTGGCGCCGAGCTTGGCCCACCACTGTCTGCTCTAGACGCCGCCGAGCCTCGTCGCTGCCTGATGCCGCTGCGCTCGCTCTGCGCTTGCCCAGCGACCACGTTGGTGCCGACGCCATTGCTCTCGAACATAACTGGAAGATGATGGAGGTGGCTACGAAGGTGGTGTGAAAGTTTGGTCGGGTCAGCAATCGGAGCCTCGCATACCGGGCAATCTGAAATCAAGGGGGTAGGCGTGCGAAATGTCGTACTTCTGTTAACCATACATCTTCCACTCTGACATGAATCAACTACGCGCTTGGACGCTGAGTTCCTGGACTCGAAGACGCTGTTACATACAAAACATTGGTTGTTGACCACCGCCGTACCGATAATAGATTTGAAGCCAAGATAATTGTGTAGATGTACCAGGCCTTGCCGTTTGCTCTGGAACCTTCTGAAGCACCCCTGGACCGTGCATCCAAATTCTCCGTCTTCGATCGGGGGTTTTGGAGTCTCTTGAGGCTCCTCAGTAGGTGGGGTCCAGTTGGGCGGCGGAATCGTAATAGTCAGAAAAGCTGCTCGAATCTTTTCTGTATCAAAGAGCGTGAACCAATCGATCAGCTCTGGGTCCGAAAACTAGAGAAGAGGCTGCCCGTCAAATAACTGCACCATACTGTACTCTTCATTCCCGAACTCTGCCAGAGAACAAACATCATCCACGAATCTGCGGGCCCAGGGGCATGCGGCCTCGCTGAGGCGCACCTCGTCATTCACAATGCGCAAGTTATTGGCGAGCTCGACTCGCATGCTGCCTAGAAGTGCTCCCCATGATGCTAGATGTGCTGTAGGTTTAGCCACCCATTTCTGATACCACCTGATACGTCTAACTTTGAGTGCAAGTTCCACTGGAGACATCTGCCAATAACGATAAACCTGCATGTTCGAGATCGAAACCTTGTGGCCGTCCTTCTCATAGGTAGCTCCTCCTCGCATTGCCCTCCTCGCATAATGTAATACTCTAGTTTACAGCTTGTGTAGATGTACTGGCGTTCGAATGAATGCCTCTACTCATGATACTGCTGGGCCCAGGACACGAGAAAGAAAGACCGCGCGCTTCTCGACGGGGGGGGATGCCATACTGGTACCAGGAGAAGGAGGAGGAGGAGCAGGAGAAGGAAGAGGAGGAGGAGGAGGAGCGAGGATCGAGGAGATGGGCCTGGCCAGGGTCGGTGCGGTCCACAGCTGGCGTCCTCCGACAGGCGGGGCGCTAACGCGCGGCGGCCCCCATGGGGCCACTCCGCCGACCGTCCGCTTCTGGGCCTGGCCCTGCGCCGACGCCGGGAGCGCAGGGGGGCCCCTGTCGCGGGCTGCGGCGGGGGGGCGGACGGCCCCGCGGAGTGGGGCACCGCGTGTCCGGGAGACTTCGATCGCCAACGTGTTCGACGGAGCTCCCGGGCGAGTGCAGAGCGATCACGTCATGAGTCATGAAGATGTGCGGTGGGGGCTCAGGGCCCTCGGGCGCCCAAACTGAAGCCGAAGTTGGCAGCCCATGGCCCGTGTCTGAGGGCCAAGGTTGGCCGAGACACAGGGATGCAGGGGTACCCCTGGAAAGCAATGCTAGCTCTGCACGTGCAATGCCCACGTCTGGGCTGTCCGCCCCCGTCGTCGCCTCCGAAATCCCACGGCGACCAGGGCCTCAGCACGCGAGCGAGCGGGCCGCGGCGCTGCTGGGCGAGGCGCGCGCCGCACAGACGCGCTCGCTCATGATCTGGGTCGGCTGCTGCGCCTGCGCCCCGCGGGGCGTCGACTCCGCGGGGCATCGACTCGGCGCGCGCCGCTCGCGCCCCGTGACCGCCGCGGCAGGCGCAGCGGTCACATGGAGCAGCACTCCCGCTGCCGCTGGCCACCCGGCTCAGAGCCCGGCCCGCCGCCCCCCGCGCCGCTGGCGGGCCCCTCCGGCTCGGCCTGCGCCGCCTGCTGCGCCCCCATCCTCGGCGGCTCAGAGATGGGGCCCAGAGGGCTGGGGCCCCAGGCGAGGCCTCCCAGATAGGGTGGGAGTGGACGGGGTCGGAGGATCGCGCCGCATCGCCGATGCACCGGCGATGCGTCGGCGATGCACCGGCGACGTCGGCGTTGCATCGGCGACGTCGGCGTGGAGAGACTCGGGCTCCACATCGAGCCGCATCGCCGATACATCGGCGATGCGGCGCGATCCCCTGACACCACCTACTCGGACCCCATCTGGGAGGCCTGGACTCAAGGATAAAGGGGCATCAAGCAGTGTAAATCAGACCTGGGATCCCTTCTCCTGTCCTCAGGGCCCCATCCCTCAGGGCCCCCGTCTTGTGAGCTGCCGACATCCTCACGAAGGCCTGCTCGTAGTACCACGGGATGTGCGCCTCCGCGCTGCGGGCGCCGACGCCGGGAAGACCCAAAGAGAGCAGCACGAGCAATACCCTTCGGAAGTCCGCGCGGACTTCTCGGGTCGGCTCCGGAAGCCTCTTCCCTGCACCCCTGGGCGGCCCCGCCAGCGCCGTCCCCGGCGCGCTCCGCGCGCTGGGGACGGAGCATGGGGGAAGGGTGGGCCCAGCGCCGACCCGAGCAATCCAGGCGGACCTCCAAAAAGTGTTGTGTACGACGCGCTTGGGTCTTCTAGATCTGCTCCATCTGGACAGCTCGCCGCTCCTTGAGGACACGGTCGATCAAAGCCTGTCGCTTCACCGCCTTCTTGTGCGCCTCCAGCACCATGGAGCCCCCGACAGAGCTAATGAGCTTGCTGGTAATTTTGAAGCGCGGGGCTGCCTGCCTCGTAGCCGCGGAACCTGGGCTGCTAAGTCCAGACACCCGCTGCGCACCAGACGTCGGCTGCGAGCTCGACTGCGACGACGGCCACGTGACGTCGCCTCCATCATGACAATTCGCCGAATCCCATATCCGACGCGTCTCAGTGACACGCTGGATGAATTCTCGACTCTCCAGCCTTTGCATCTTGCTGAACAGCAGCAGCTGGTCAAGCCGCGTGAACCCAGCCCACCGCGAGCACATCCGTGCCGCGAGATCGGTCAGCGTGAATGTGCCCTTGAAGCACACGCCCATCTTGACTACCGCCGCCTCCCGTGGATCCAGGCCCTCAAGCTGGCAGACGGTTCCCGACACCATGGCGGTGTGCTGCCACGAGGAGATGTCGACCTTGTCTCCGTCGCTGCACTCGACCCGGACGGTCTGCTTGTTGGGCCCCTCCACGAAGTTGAGGTGCTTGCGCTGCAGCTCGGAGATCGTCTCCCGGATGTGCAGCGGGTTGCCCTGCGTCACCCTGGACACGAGCTTGTGGAGCTCTGGGTCCACCGCATCTGGAGGAACACCCAGATAGATGCTCACGTACTGTGCGAGGCTCTCCTGGTCGAGGCCCCCGAGGTGCAGCTTGAGGTGAGCATCCTGCACCGCGGGGTTGTCCTTTTCGACATCTTTGACGAGGAGCAGCATGCAGATCCGCTTCCGTGCCTCGTGCACGCTGAGGCATGGAAGAATGCCAAGGGCTCCCTATAAGGCCCCCCCCCCTACCCGCCTTCTCTGCATGCCCCCTCCCCCTCCCCTCCGGAGACCACGACTCTCCATAGAAAGTCATGGATCCGCGCTCGTGGGGCCACGATCCCTTTTTCGAAAACTATGGATCCGCGTCCCGAGCTTCCAAGACGGCCCATGCAGGCAACCAAAGACAACAAGATGGCGCAAGAGGTCTCGAAGACGGCCCAAGATGGCCACACGGCGGCCCGATATTTCCGCAAGACGGCCCAAGATGCCTCCAGGAGGGCCCTAGAGGGCCACAAGAGGACCCCCAACAGGGTCCGAGGAAACCAGCGTCATTCATGTCCCTGGGGTGTTTGAATGATCGCATTCTAGACTTGTTGGGCCTCCTTTAGCTCAAGACGGTCCAAGAAGCCTCCACCACCCAAGAAAGCCGAAGAGGATACCAAGGTCCGAAGAGGTCCCACGATGGCCCAAGGAAGATTCAACACGCCCCAAGGCGGCCCAAGAGCCATAAGACTGCGTGAGAGGGCCCCACGGAACCCCCAGAATTGCCCCACAGGAGGCTAAGACTGCCCCATGACGACCCAAACGAGCTCCATGAGAGCTCATCACATAGTGAAGACGAATGGTGTACCAGTGTGACGGTTTTCCTCTTCCTCCTCCTCCTCCCAGTCCTCCTCCTTGTCGTCAGCATCACGCTCATCCTCCTCATTATTATTAATAAGAGTACTATGATTGGTATTAGTACTATTAGTATGTGTATTCGTATTCGTGTTAGTATTATTTCTAGCATTCGTAGAATTACTTTTATGATGACTATTATCATTCATATTCGCACCGTCAGCAACACCATCATCATTATCACAATGATCGTCGCCATCGTCATCGTCGTCAGCATCATGTTCATCATGATGATCATCATCTTCATCATCAGCATCATCATACTCATCATCGTCAACAACTTCAGCATCATCATCACCATCACCATCACCGTCACCATCATCATCATCATCAGCAGCACCATCGTCATTATCATCAGCATCAGCATCAACATCGTCAGCAACACCATCATTATCATCGTCATCACCATCACCATCACCATCGCCAATCAACATCATCGTTGCCACCATGACCGTCGTTATCATCGCCATCATCATCACCATCGTCATCATCATCAGCATCATAATCACCATCATCATCGTCATCGCCATCTTCATCAACAACGTCAGCATCATCATTATCACGATCAGCATTATCATCAACAGCGCCATCATGACCATCATGATCATCGCCATCGTCATCATCATCACCATTCTCACCATCAGCATCATCATCATCAGCAGCATCATCAGTGCTATCATCATCAGCAGCATCACAATCGCTATCACCACCACCACCGCCACTATCATCACCACCACCACCATCACCATCATCATCATCACCATCGCGATCATCATTGGTATCATTATCACCATCGTCATCGTCATCATCATCATCATCAGTATCACTATCATCATTCTTATGATCATGATCAGCAGAATCAGCAGCATCACCATCATCAGTATCGCCACCACCACCACCGCCATCATCATCACCATCATCACCACCATCGCCATCATCATCGGTATCACCATCACCATCACCATCACCATCATCATCATCACCACCACCATCAGCAACAACAGCAGCACCAGCATCAGCATCAGCAGCATCATCAACAGTTACATCAACATCAACACCATCACCACCACCACCATCATCTTCAGAATCCTCATCGTCATCAACAGCACCATGATTCAACCTCATCATAATCACAATCACCACCACCCCCATTACCATCATCCATGTCATCCACATCCTCATCACGGCTCTCCCACCCTCGAACAGTTGCCACCCAGAATGCTGGGCTGGCACGGTGGCGGGACTTGCCGCAAGCAGCTAGATCCGGCGCCCCCTGTCGATTCATCACAGGGGTGCCTGGTGTGCTGGACCCTCTCTGGTTTTGGTTTTGGCTTTTTTTCCAAAAGAACTCCCCTTGGCGCTCCGGCACGTCCCGCCGGCCACCCGGAAAGGCGCTCAATCCGGAAAAAATCCTCCAAGATGGCTCAAGATGGTGTGCAAGATGGCCAAGATGGCCCAAGATGGCCTCCAAGATGGTCCAAGATGGCCTCTAAGTCCGCCCAAGATGGTCCAAGACGGCCTCCAAGACGGCCCAAGAGAGTCCAAGACGGCCCAAGACGGCCCAAGAGGCCCCCCAGAGGCCTCCCAGACGGCCCAAGAGGTCCTCCAAGAGGTCCTCCAGGAGGGCCCGAAGAGGCCAAAATCATTGATTTTCCTTAGGTTTTTGAAGGATTTTGGAACTTGCTTCTTCTCGGCATTCCGACGGCTCAAGACAGCCCAAGAGGCCCTCAAGATCGCCCAGGAGGCCCCCAAGAGGGCCCCATGACGGCCCAAGTGGCCTCCAAGATGGCCCCAAGAGGGCCCCAAGACGGCCCAAGAGGCCTCCAACACGCCCAAGATGGCCTCCAAGACGCCCAAGATGGCCTCCAAGACGGCCCCGAAGCGCCCCAAGAGGGTCCCCCGCAGATAGGCCCCCAAGACGGCTCCTGACGGCGTCAGACGTGCCAGGAACCCACCAAGATGGCTGAAGTTGGCTCGAAGCTGGCCCAAAAGGGCCCAAGAGGCCCCCAAGAGGGCCTCCAGGAAGGCCAGAAGAGGCCAAAAACATTGATGTTCCTGAGGTTTTTGACGGATTTTGACATTTCCTTCTTTTCGGCCTTCCGACGGCCCGAGACGGCCCAAGAGCCCCCAAAGATCGCCGAAAGATCGCCCAAAAGGCCTCCAAGACGGCCAAGATGACCTTCAAGATGCCCACGTGTTCCCCGAAGGCTTTCCAAACCGATTCGGGGAACACATGGTCCGATGGCTTGGCAGGTCTGGCCTCAACGTTCGGCCACATAGGCGCTTCCACAAAGGCAGGGGGCGGCGGTGATTCGCCGTAGGCGTCTTCGATAGGCTCCTTGCCCTCGGCGGCACCACCCTTGTGCGCGGCGACCAAGCGATTCAGTGTGGTCACCATGTTCCAGAAGTTGCCCCAGTCCTCCCTGAGTGCCTTGGGGAAACGGCTCGTACCATGCTCGAACTGCATCACTATCAGGACCGGCGTGTGGTCGGCCAGGGCTGACAAGAGCTCGCATGCCGAGCCGATCTCGGCCTCGCTGAACTTGGGCCTGTCCGAAGACAAGTTCTCGCAGACCGCCCGCTGCAACTTCGGAAGGTTGTGCGCCTCCGACTCGGGGATGACCCTAGCGAGCGCCTCGGCATCGTCCAGTGGCACCGACGGGTCGAGGTGGCGATAGACTCCGAGCGTGCTCCTCAGCAGCTCCGAGACTGCGCGGTTGCCGCCGCACGGCCTGGGACCCGTGGTGGCGAAGACCGGCATCATCTGGAAGCGTGTCCACGCCTGAGTCACGATGTGCTCCGCGAGCTCGATCTTGCCCGTGCCAGTGTCGCCTGCGATGACCACCACGCCGCCAGTGATGAAGGGACTGTTCTCTGGCGGCCCAATCAGAGAGGCGGTCGACTTCATCCCTTTCAGCGCAGGCTGCGTCTTCGACGGGCTGTTCAGGTAGAGCGCCTTATTAAATTGGCCGCCGAGAAGCTTCTGCACCTCCTGGATGCCATGCCACGTCTTAACGCTGCAGAGCTGCAGCATGTTCGTGCGAAAAGTGGACTGGTCGCAGTTCGCGGACAAAGAGCTGCCGCCGAAGGGGTTGTCATACCATGGGAAATGTACGGCGTTCTCGCACAATCCGATGTGCTCCGCCTGGGGCTTCTTCTCCGGGCAGAAGATGTTCACGGGCTTATCACCCCCCTTGACACTGATGGCCGCCAAGGCGTACCAAATGACTTCCGTGGTGGCATGGTCCTTCGTCTCCTCGTCGCATAGGATCATCCCCGACGACGCGTGGCTCATGAGGCGATTGGCCAGGTTGACGCGGTCCCCGACGACGGTGTACTCCTTCCTGCTGGTGCTGCCGTAGAGCCCGCAGTAGCTGCGGCCAGTGGTGATGCCGAACTTGGCCTCCAAATGTAGGCTCTGGAACTCCTTCGCCATGTCGAAGCAAGCCAGCACTGCGCGGGTGGGGTCGTCTGTGTGCACGAGCGGGGGCAAGCCAAATACAAGGAGGAATTTGAGGCCCTTCTCACCCATCAGGAACTTGTTGAAGGTTCCCTCGTGCCGGTAGCAGCACTTCTGGACCAGAGATGTAAGGTCCTGGGCCTGCTTGGCCCCCTCATCGGTCATGAGATCCGCGACCGTGACGTTTACGAAGCAGGTCGAGACGTTGCGCATCTCATTGACGTACGCCAGCGTGTCGCACTCAATCTGCTGGAAAACAATCGATGGGATGAAACGCCTGATCACATGCAATTCTTTGCGAGTGAACTGGAATTCCCGCCGGCAATCAAACATCTTGGCAGCATGCTTGACCGTTGGGAAAGTGAAGGTATCGTCCAGGCCCTCAATCAAGTGAAACGATGGATTCTCTTGGATCTTCGATCCCTCCACCACAAAGTCCTTGACGTAGCGCCAAGCTTCAGGGCTCAAACAAGTCTGGCCTGATTTGGCTAGCTTCTCGGCCTTGGAGATCTGCTCGAGAGTCTGCCCGACGATAATGTACTCGCACCTGGGATGTCTGCTCTCTGGCGGTTCCTGCCCACCAACCTGGAGTATGTGCACCCTGCCGCAGCCGACACCGATATGGAGGCAGAGCTTGACTCCGTCCACACTCGTGTCGTAATTGTGGAAACGCTTATGGATCTCCACGCAGCAGGCAGACGCCCTCAGCACCGCCGTGGCCATCGGGCCCAAGTCCGGATGGCCGTACGAACCGTGTGGTGGAATCTCTCCATTAATTCTCCTATACGCACTGCACCCTGTGTCGTCGAAATCCGGGAAATAGACTGTGAGGGAATCACCGCTGAATTTGATGACATCCCCACGGTAGTCGTTGATAATTGCTAGCAACTCACCGAAAAACGCTGTCAAACACTGCGACAACAACTCCGCGCCGTTGCTCTTGTGGGCCAGCCTGTCGGTCAGCGTCGTGAAGCCGGAAGCGTCCGAGGAGAATACAGCTCCCTCGCCCCGGTGTATCACTATGCGCCCGCCTTCCATACCCTGCTCGTGGTAAGCCTGCTGCAATATCCAAGGCACGAACGCAACTGCGTCCTGCAGCATCCTGCCCTGTCGCTCCTCGAACCACTGGCTGACGTCTGCGGGCATGCTCGACAGCGACAGCTGCAGTGGCGCAGGCCCCTCGGCAAGCTCCCCGTCGCCCGCGGCCGCCGCCTGGCCCGCGTCATCCAGGGAGTGGTGGCAGAAGCTCTTCTTCTTGAGCGCTGGCAGCTTCGCCGCGGCATCCCTCTCCGCGGCCCCGGCGCGCGACATCTCGGCCCGCGGCGCCGCGCGCGGCTACCGGCCTTCGCGGGCCCGCGCCGCTGGCCATTGGCGTTAGCCGCAGGGCGGCGACATGGCACGGCCGGCACGCAGGACGGCTCGAGCCAGAGACTACGGAGCGCTTGCGTGCACGCACGCGCATCCCTCCGCCGCAGCAACGGCCCATCGACGGGCTCCCAGCCAACGGGATGCATCAGCCAAACCTGCAATCGAACGTGTGTTGACCGCGCTCAGGCCAAGTCTGTGGACTCCCGGATTGGGGAAGGACAAAGCGAGTGTGCAGGAAAAGAGAAACCGGAGCATGCAGGTTTACGCTCACACGCGCGCACACCGTAGCGCTACGCCGCTTCCTGGAAAGACAACGTGTGCAATTCCCGACCGCAGTCACCAACGCCGAGAAAAGCAGATATGATGCAAACGAGTCAACCACTTCGCGCTGCGGCGCCCTCCACGTCATGTCCGGGAAGTGGGAAAGAAAGCTCGTTGTCATGTTCCCGTGGGCACGTGATGCACGATATCCAGTCATCCCTCTGGGCGTCTGTGTTTTAGCTTGCAAGCTCTTCCAAGTCAAGCCTTTCTTCACACTGTAAACATCTTTTGAAATCACCTCCTCGGGGATCTGGATCGAGGGGGGTCGCAATGCGTTGGGATGCCGACATCCTATGTGGCCCTAGGCACTCCAACATTGCGTCTCAGATGGCGCAAATAATTAGCCCAGGTTGGCCCCTGCTGGCTTTTATTGTGATTGCTCCCAAAACTCAAAATAAGCCCCCTAGATGGCTCCAGGGCTGCCCCGAAAGGAGAGGCCCATGTCATGTAAAATCGTATCACATGACATTCGCCGTCTCGCAATTTCGATGTTAGCTGGGCCGCTGAAGTCCCTGGACGGCCGAGGCATTGCCCAAGCGGACCTTAAGATAGACCCGATATCGAGATGGCCCCAGGAAAATACCAAAAGCATCCAAGAACACCCCAAGAGCCCATGATAGCCACAACTCGAAATCCCTCCCGCGGCGCAAAGCATACGAAAGCCTCCCCCATGCATCAGGTTGGCCGTTCGCCATACGAAAACAATTCAAACGCTTGTGCATTGTGCATCCTCTTGGTCTGGGCATTTTGTTATTAACCCCCATTGAGAGTGACCCCAGCGTGCGGCACGTTCCATACACCCTGAAGCAGGCTCATCCTACCAGCCCTCTGGGCGGCGGTGGCTAGGGCACTTCCTCTTCTAAACCCCCTTCTTCCCCTTCGGGAAAGGATTTGCGCCTCCCCTCCCCCCTTACTCCCTCCCTCCCTCCCTCGCCTGGGTCGGGACGGGGGAGGGAGAGGAAGCGGTCAGAGCGACCGAGATGACCCCAGATGGCTCCAGGATGGCCTCCAAGATGGCGCAACGGATGTGAAGACGGCTCGAAACGGCCTCCAGCTTGCCTCCGAGAGTTTACACGACGACCCCAAGAGGCTCCAAGTGGCCTTTGAGCCTCCCAATGATTCCCCCCGAGGAAGCCAGCATCACCCAAACACCTGGTGGGTTATGCCTGCTCACCCGTTTTCAAAGAAAAGAAATGATATGACTTACCCTTGTTTCTTAGCGGGGAACGATTCTTTCTACTATACTCGCTGGTCAAAGCGACTCGGATCCGAGACAGAAAGAGGCGGGGGCTCCGCCCCGCCTCATCAAAGTCACACCCTGGAAGGAAAGGGATGGGTGAGCCCAAAGTGGCTCAAGAAGGGAGGGGAGCCAGGATGACTGCTGAGTGACACGATGAGGATCGATGAGACCGAGAACCCAAACCTCGCTAAGTCATTAATGTGCACGCACCCCCATGACTTACCCTTGTTTCTTAGCGGGGAACGATTCTCTCTACTATACTCGCTGGTCAAAGCGACTCGGATCCGAGACAGAAAGAGGCGAGGGCTCCGCCCCGCCTCATCAAAGTCACACCCGATTCAGATTCCCAAACCAGAAGCTGTTCTCACACCGTAAGGTAACGGGCTCGAAGGGCCAATAAAACAGTGAAGCCCACGGCAGACTGAAAACGTTTGGGGACCAGCTCCGAGGCGCGAGGCACGGCAACGTGTTCCTTGTGGCCATCTCGGGCCCGAGCGCCTGGGCACTTTAGGCCAAGGCGGGTGGTGTTGTCAGACATCACATGCATGATGAAAGTAGAAACACGGAATCGAGCACAACCCCTGTACCGACACATGTGTGAAACGAGGCAATCGAGGTCGAGAGCGGGGAAGCGGCAGGAAACTGCATCACTCACCGAAGAGAAGCAACTAATCACTGAAGGAACTTCCCATCTGTATGCGTCCGGGATGAGCCGAACCAATCCTGTCGCCAGCAGCTCGGCAGTGAGAGAGACAACGATTGCCCCAATCTTGCCAGCACGGAGGTCACTGCTCAGTCGGAAAGACACGACGTCATCCAAATTTTGATCTGGCATGTATCTAACTAAAAAACCCGATTTGACTACCTCGCTCGGCTGCATGAAGAGACTACCGATGACCAGCACAAAGAGCCTCCTCTCGTTCACGGGGAATGAGAAGCGGGCTTTGGCAGCACCAGGCCGTGCACCGAGATCTGCCGGGACTGGCAGACCGCAAGGTTGAACCCCAGGTCCCGAGACACCTTCTGCACGGTCGCGGCCAGCTGGGGGTAGGTGAAGTCCCAGACGCTCTCTCCCTTGGGCCGCGACTGTGGGGCGCCCAGCACCAATGCGAGGTCCCCCCACCAGCCGGGGTCCAGCTCGATCGTTACGTCGACATCCTTGGCCACCGATGGGACACGCTTGCCCTCTGGGTTCAGCTGGACGGTCCAGTAGGTGGCGACGCGGCTGGGGGAGAGGAGATACTCGGGCCGCACGGCCATCAGCTCCATGCCCTTGGCAGCCGAGACGCCCCGACGGGCCTGGCGGTCCATGAAATCCACCAGCAGGCCGTCGAGGGCGTCCAGCGGGACATCGATAACCTTGGCTACGCCCGTGTAGCGTCCGAACTGATGAATCTCTTGGGCGCATTGCGGCTCGGTGCGCGGCCTCGCCGCCGCGGGCCCCCCGATCGTCAGGTGAAACCGCTCGGGGATGGAGGGCGACTCCAGCAACTTCGTCAAGGCTCTCCGCCGCGTCCGAGGGACAATCCGTCGACGCCTGGTGGGCGGCCTGACGGGCGCCTCCGACTTTGCCTCCGAACTCGAGGCGCTCGCAAACCTCGGGTCGTAGTCGAGCACACTCCGAAGCTCCGCAAACAGCGCGACCACCTCGCTGTCCGAGAAATCCGTCAGGCTCGCACGGTCCCTCAGCCCCTCCAAGTCTCGCCGATACGTCGACGTAGGGTGCGGGAAGTGTGAGGCCGTGATGCGGATAGGGTTGCGCTGCTGCTCAAATGGCGCTCGCGAGTGGCACGGTCTGCTGGTATCGCCCCTGCGCGGATAGCCCGGAAGGTGCGAACGCGGGACAGCAATGTAGAGGGGTTCGGAAGCATATGAAGTGGCTGGAGTCAAAATGCCTACGGAGGCTCGGCGAGGCGCAGCTGGTCCCGCATTCCTTTTGTCCAGTCGGGGGACATGATCAGAACGGGAGCCAGCACCGAGCGAAAAGGGACTGTACAGGCACCGAGACGTAAACATATCTTCGGGTTTGGTCTGGTCCCCAGGTTCTCCCGCACTTCCAAGGGTCTTAATCAAACCAAGGGGGGCGTGCTTTAAGCGAGGGGGTCAGGCAACATCGTCCCCCTTACAAACAGCATGCCGAGCGGAAGGCTGGTAGAGACGAGAAGGGCCGTCGGCGGGGTTCTTTTCCGACGGGATTCACCGCGCGGACAGGTGAATGTTGCGGCTGAGGCACCAGGCGGCCATCCTCCTCAGGATGGCCAAAATCTTGAAATCACGGCAGCGCCACCTGCCGACAGAAAGCACCAGGCCGAGGTTGTCAGCAAAGAGGACTTGTCGAATGTTGCGCCCAAAACGCGTGCGGCCCACTCGCTCTAATCCACGAAGGAGGGCGCGCGCCTCGAGCACCATGATATCCTCAACCTGATTGCACCTCCACCCGCCAACGGTAGTCCAGGCGGCCTGCTCGGTCATGAAGGCGGGCGCCTCCGAGAAGCCAGGGTCGGGGAGTAGGTCGTCACGGCCCAAGCAGCCCTCAAGGCCGATGCTCTCGAGCGAGGGCGAGGCAACCTCCCCGCCAAGGGCGGCCGCCCTAGCAGCCACGTGGTCCTCGGAGAGGTAGCGGTCTCGTTCCCTGCAGCGGCCCGCCGTGGCAACGTACACGGGGTCGAACCAGCGCGAGCAGATGCCGCAACCCCACTCCGAGGCGTCGGTGGCCAGCACGAGCGGGTTCCAGTCGGACTCCCAACTGGAGACCAGCATAACCATGAGGCCAGCGAACACGCGAAGCTCGTCCTGCACGGAGGCACAGAGCATGACGGGCTCGTCGCAGTGCCTCCTGATGAACGGGTACGCGGCGGGGAAGACCGTGAGCGCCTCGCGCCGAACCAGGCCGCAGAAGGTGGCGTGGCCTATCACGGCCTCCACCTGGCGGCCTGCGACGCGGCGACGAGCAGCGAGAGCGAGCAGGGCGCCCCGCGCTCGCCAAAACCGCTTGGATGTCAACCTGGTGTGTCGCCGCCGACCGTCCAGTAGAACGCCCAGGGCCTCCACGCCCGCGTCGGAGGTGGATACCTCATGCACGGCGAGGCCCCTCGCCTCGAAGGCCGCGCAGACGTCCTCGAGCCTAGAGGCCACGATCCTTCCGTCGGAGCCGAAGACGCCGTTGTTGTCCACGTAGATGTAGTGCCTCGTGCCCGTGGCAAGCTTGCCGCGCAGCGTGAACACCAACGGGCGGCCTCGGTCCTGAAGGAGCTCGGCGCGGTCCAAAACATTGCTGGCGACCTCCTCGTCGATGTCCTGCGCCAGAAACAAGCTCCACGATAAACCCATGGGCAGACATCGAGGCATAGGCGTGATCAGATCGTCGGGGCCCACGCCGCCGTCCAGGGTCTGCGCGATGCCCACGTCACCTGCGCGAACTTGAGGCAGGCCGAACCATCTCGACAACCATGGAGGGATGCCCATCCTGTGGAAAGCGTCTTGAACGTCTGCGGTGCCGCAGTACTGGGATGAGTAGTCGTGCCCGTGAGGGAGCTCCACCTCATTTCGGCCCAAACCCTCGGCCGTCAAAAGGTCGACGTGCGGCGGCGGAGAGAACCTCCGATTGGTCCGCCGTGCGTCCAGTATGAAGCGAGGCTTCCCCGACTTCTCGCGTACAAAGAAGAGACCTGTTCGCTCATAGGCCCAGCGGCCGAAGACCAGCATGTTCCTGGCCTTGAGGTCGCGAATGAAGCGGGCGTAGAGCGCGGGGTTGTTGGCGAGCTGGGGGTCGACGTCGCACCGCTCAGCAGCATCATCACTCAAGTCACCAGCGGTCGGGTCCAGCATGCGCTCTCCTGCGCCCGCCAGGTAGGGTCGGCCACGGTCGCCCGCCAAATCGGCACGGTGGCGCGCTTCTCGGGCAGGGAGGTCCGACCACGCTGGCACGGCGCGAGTGTAGTCGATGAGGCATCCATCCTGTAGCCAGATGCCTTGTCACAGAGCAACTCCCGAAGGGCCGCTTCTGGCGGCATGTAAGAATCACGACCTCCGCCACGTACTTGAAGCTCCGCCAGAGCCTCGAGGCAAGCCAGGCTCTCGTCAAGTCGGGGCGCGGCCTCGCGACCGCCTGCCGATGTGCTGGCGTGGCCTGGGCGACCTCGAACCCCAGGCGGACGGTGATCATCTATCTTAGCAAGCCAATTAAGTGCATTAGGCGCCCCTTCCACCAGTTGTCGGACCTGGTCCCGAGCGCGATAGCGTGCAGCACGTCGACCGCCAGCGCCAGGAGCGCGTTCTCGCCGAGGTACGGCCAGCGGGAACTGCTCAAAAAGACGGGGGCGACCAGGCGCCCGAAAATCCCCCACCTTCAGCGGACCGCGGCGTGGAGGGCCTGTCCACGGTCCGTCATCCTGCTCAATCATTGCTCGGGGCTGCGGGGCCTGCCATGCCGCCCCGCCCGCCCCGGCCACCGCCGCCGTCGCGGCCACGGCCGCCGTCGGTGCCCCCCTGACAGCCCGCCCCGTCTTCACCACCAGATGGGCGGGGCTGGCGAGTGCAGAAGGTCTCCATCCCGCTCTGATCCTTCAGCTCGCCGACGCCCCACTTGAGAAGGGCGACGGCGATGGCGTCGCCGTAGCTGGCCTCGCCCTCGTAGAACGGCGCCACGTGCCAGGTCGGCTCGGCGCCGCCCGAGGAGCATGCGTCGATCAACCCGAGCATGCGGCACGCCAGCCCCCCGATGCACGCCGACGCGCCGAGGTTGAGCTGGTAGTACTCGCCGAACAACTCTGAACTCTCCGTGAGAGTAACAATCTCGTGGAAGACCCCATCGTTCTTCCCGCTGTCGTTGCTCCGCGCGAACTTCTCCCACCCGCGCCTCGGACTACCGCCGTTGCGCTCGACGTGGCACGCGAGGGGGAGAGACCCAGGGGGGCCCTGGACCCCGATGCCATCGATGGGCCCCTCCCTGCTCTCCTGGTCGGTCTTCTTCCTGGCCTCGAAACCCTCGTCGACCTCGCCACAGTCAACCCGCAGCAGGCGGACGTCGTCGTCGAAGGCGTCGGGCCCAGCAACAGGAGGGCCCTGGCCTCGGGGGCGCAGGAAGCCGCCGTGGCGGCAAGCGAGGGCGTCGGTGCGGGTGGCAGTGATGCAGTCAGCTCGGAGGGTGGCCTCAATGCCTAGCGTGTCGGCGCCCTCGGTGCTCTCTGTGATGAGCCATACCCAATCGCCGCGGAGCGCGGGCCTCTCATGGAGCACCACCAGGGAGGGCGCCTCGGCGCCCGACCCACCCTCGGCCGCGCCGTCGCCGACGGGGAGAGTGTCCGTGCTTCCCACCGTAGCGGGTGGCCCACCGACGCCAGCGGCGGGCGTGGCCCCGAGGCGTCTGAGGCGGCCGACCCCTGGCAGGGGGACGAGCTGGCCCTGGTCGCTCACGAGCTGCGTCAGCTGCGTCGGCTCCTGGTCAGCGTCCCGCATCCGCGCGACCGCGGCCCTGGCCTCCCGACGAATCAGGCCCGTCGAGGGGTAGGCGTCGGCCGTGAACCTGTAGAACTTCCCGCGGAGCGAGGCGGGGCAGTAGACGATCAGGTCGAGCACCATCAACCTCTCGCCCTCCTCGCCCTCCAGAGAGATATCTTCATCGTAAAAGTCCCCACGTGGGGTCAGCATCCACCATCTGTCAACGAGTCTGTCGGCCGCGCGAAGCCCATGGCCCATCGCGACCCTCTCGTGGCAAGGGTCCCTCTCGTATGACTGGCGATCGACGACGCACACACAGTCCTCGGCCTTCCCCCGCCTCACGATGTCCTCGACGGTCCCAGGCGCAGCCGTCGACTCGGGGCAGCTCACCTTGACCTCCGCGCGAGGCGAAGGCAGGAGCACCTCCACGCCGCCATGCTCGGTAACTGCCAGAGGAACGGAGGGCTCGCCGCGCCACGTCCAAGCGGCCGCGTCGCGAGGAATGAAAGTGAGAGTGGCCAGAAAGACTCCAACCGCAGACTGCATGCGGTGAAACTCTGGAGCCAGGATGACTGCTGAGTGACACGATGAGGATCGATGAGACCGACAACCCAAACCTCGCTAAGTCATTAATGTGCACGCACCCCCACGAGCAAAAATGTTCAAAGGTCTGCGTGGATTTCTGGGATCGGCGCCAGAAGCGCTGCGGGGGGGGTCCAGCGCCGATCCGAAATTTCCGCCCAGACCTTCGACTGATTACAGTATGTTTACGCAGTTGCTTCGTTTATCTCGCTTCCATTTGGCATCCACGGCCTCAACATGGCTCCATGACCGCTCAAGAGAACCTCAAGAAGGGCACATGCCCATAAAGGCTCCAAGACGGCCCGCGCCCAAGAGCGCCCCAAGAGCTCTCCAAGAAGATGCCAAGAGTTGATTTTTCGAGCTCCAGCCGAGGGGGCGTTAATTCACGCCGCCTCGCCTGCAAGACAAACCCTTGAGCTACCAAAGGCTGTTACAGGAATCTGGCTCTTCATTTGCATTATGGAGAGGCTTCTGGGCCAACATGGATTCAAGATGGCCCAATATGCATTGAGATGGCCTCCAAGATGGCGCAATATCCAAGTTGGTTCAACATGACCGCCAACCTCCAAGAAACCCCAAGACGGCTCCAAATGGCCCAAGCCTTGCAAGGACGCCCCCTAGAGGTCCAACTCCGTCCAAAACAATACACCCTTGGCAGAAGAAGACCCTAAGCAGCTACTAAAAATACCAAATAGCACTATAGACACAACTATAGAGAGTGAGTAACAGCATGTAGAAAATACACTCGAACACGAACATGCAAAACAAACAAAAACCCAAACCATGAGGAAGCCACACGGGTGACCATACGGAAGAGCAAAGGCCACGGGCCACCGATCCTGGATCCGGAGGACATCACACCTCACATCCAGGGAACCTCACCTCCAATCTGGAATGATATCTATCCAATCCTCTTCCCATATTCATGCGAGCCAGGAAAAAGGAAAAAACGCCCCCCCCCAACAAAAGAAACAGGACCCCCCAGATCCGTCGCCCCGGGATCCCCCTGGACGACCCTGCATAAGGTCCCGAAGGTTTTCCGGAATGCTTGGGCGCCCTTGCTGGGCCCAGCCAACGGGCCTAAATCGGTCAGGAGGGTGTCCGAAGCGCCAATGCAGCATTGCATTCCCACTCATATATTATTATTACCGGCCCCCCCCCAAAAATCGGACCCCCTGAATCCGGGGACCCTCTGGACCACCCGGATCCGTGGCCCCGGGGGTCCAAGAGGCCCCCAGGAAGCTCCCAGGAGGCCCCAAGAATGACCCAAGAAGCTCCCAAGTGGTCTCCTCATCATTCTTCTCATTTTTTTTTTGTTCTCCCTCTCCTGATCCTACTCTTCCTCCCCCACGTGTTCCCCGAAGGGCTTCCACAACGGCTGGGGGGAACGCATGGTCCAATAGCGTGCCGAAACTATGCCCAGGCGTTTGGCCACATAGGCGTATCCTAAAAGGCAGGGGGCGGCGGTGGGCCCTTCCTGGAGCACCCTGGGTCAACGTGTCTGGCGACTTCGAGCTCCTCGGGGCCCCGATCGGCTCTGCGAGCCACTGCAGCGCGGCGCTCGCCGAGAGGGCAGCCACGGCGGGTACGACCACGAAGGCGGTGTCCGAGGTGGCAGACCCGCAGGTCAGCTTCCGCCTCCTTCGACAGTGTGCCGGATTCTGCAAGATGGCTTATGCAGCGCGTACCGTGGACCCCGTGGCGGCGGCTGCCCCCCTGGCCGCCTTCGACGCTTCGGTTCGGGATGCTTTCGCGGACCTCGCCGCCTTCCAGCCGACCGCGGACGAGTGGCAACAGGCCACGCTTAGCCTCCGGCGCGCAGGTCTGGGCCTGCGGAGCACGCAACGGCACTCGGCGGCCGCGTACTTCGCCTCCCGTGCTGCCACAAAGGACCTCTGCGCCCAGGTCGACAGCGGCTACAGCTGGGATGCCGAGGCCGCCGGCTCAGGCCTTCAGCGCGCGGTCGCCTCGCTCGAGGGCGCACTGCCGGCGCAGACCGCTCGCCGATTGTTGGACGACGCCGCAGCCGCGCGGAAGCCGCAGAAGGCGCTCTCCGACGCGCTGGACGAGGCGAGCCTGCGCGACCGACTGGCGCGCGCCAGCCCTGCAGTCCGGGCCGCCGTGCTTTCGGAGACCCTGCCCGGCTCCTCCGGCTTCTTGACGGCCATGCCCAGCAAGGCCATGAAGCTTAGCATGGAGCCCGCCGAATTCCGCACGGAGCTGCAATGCCGCCTGGCTGCGGAGATCTTCCAGGAGGAAGACTTCTGCCCGCTGTGCGATAGCGTTTTGGACGCGCACGGGTTCCACGCCTCGGTGTGCACCTGTGGCGGGGACAAGACCGCCGCCCACCACGCGGCCCGGGACCAGACCTACTTCTACGCTGCAGCCGCGGGCTGCCGGCCAGATCTGGAGCGCGGCAACCTCCTCCCACCCCGCCCGGACGAGGCCGCCGACCAGGGGTTGCGCCGGCCAGCGGACGTGTTCTTGCCTGCTTGGCGCGGCGGGTCCGCAGCAGCAGTGGACTTGGCGATCACGTCGCCCCAGCGGCAGGCCGCCCTGCAGCTGGCGAGCGAAGTCGCCGGGTCGGCCGCGCAGCTCTACGAGGACTACAAGCGGTCCTTCCTGAACACGGAGGCCCTCTGCGCCCAGCAAGGGATCGCCTTCGTGCCGATGGTCGCCGAGCGCTCCGGTGGTTGGGGCGCCTCAGGTTTCCAGGTGCTCAAGCAGCTCGCACGCAAAGCTGAGGCCAGAGATGGCAAGGCGGCGAGCCTGCACGTGCAGGAGTACTTGGAAGGCCTCTGCGTCGCCATCCGGCGGGCCAACGCCCGGGCGGTTCTGAAGCGCGCCCCGGGCGCCGCCGCGGCCGCGCCCGGCGCCGCCGATGCGGCCAGGGCCATACTTCAGCCGTAGTTGAGCAAGACATCGGTTCCCTTTGCCCTGCTTTCGTTTCCTCCTCCTCCTCCTCCTCTTCCTCCTCCTCCTAAGTTTTAATTGCATTTGAGGTGCATCCCCGGCGCCCTCCGGAGGAGGGGACCGGCTCGGGTGTCCAGCGCGAGGTGGCTCCACTGTCGCCACCGCCCGCTGCGCTTCCGGGGGGCCCCCCCGCCGCCCGCCCGCTGGCCTTGTGGGCCCCGCTTTCCTTGCCCTGCCTTGCCTCGTCTTGGGCTCTCGGCTCCTCTCCTCTTCCCCCTCCCTCTCCGTGCCTTCCCCTTCCCCTTGTGCCTCCTTGCCCTTGTGTGGTGTGCTCTCCCCTCCCCCTCTCTCTCTCCCCGTCTGGCTTCCCCTCCCTGTCTCCCCGTCCCTCCGTCCCTCCGTCTGTCGGCCCGGTCTGTCCCTTCCCGTCGCCCTCCCTCCCTCTCCCTCCCCTGCTCGCTCCTCGGCTCCTCGCTCCCCGGCCGGTTTCTGTTCCTTGCCTGGCCCGCTTTTCTTTGTCGGCCCGTCCCGTGGTCCGAATAAGAGTTGCCGCGGCCCCCACTGCCGCGCAGGCGAATAGCCGGCGCAGGTTGTTCCTCCACGGGAGTGATTCCTCGGACCAGCCTCCAAGCTAATCGGCTCCGTGCAGGCGAGCCAGGAGCGAACAGCGCAAGTCTGACTCTGCGGCCCCTGGGATCTCATTCCCCATGTCCACGGAGCAGAGGAGCGATCCATGAATCGACGGGGTGAGCGTGGAGATTGCCGCAGTACTGTTTCCGCCCTGAAGTGCCGCAATTGCCTTCCAACGAGGTCGGGCTGACGGCTTGCTCGGAACGCAAGGACAATCAGATTCTTACAAGCTCGCGGCAGCCGGGCCGAGCCCAGCAGGACAAAAACGAGCGTGTCCAATTAGAATGTCGGAGTGGACGAGATAGGGCGCAACTTTGTAGAATGATCAACAAGGAAAGGAGAAGAGGGAGGGACAGCGGTAGTGAGACGCAAGTGCATGTAGATTCCGATCCATATATATATATATGTATATATATACATACACATTTCAGAGTGAGGGAGGGGGCCGAACGGTCACTCATTGTCCCTGGGTGCGTGGCTGAAGTGAGAATCCGTGGTGGGGATTATGCTTGTTGCGTTGTTGTTCTTGTTGAATGTTAATGACTAAAAACCGTTATTATTTTTGCACCCCCCCAGACTCTTTGGCGCTCTCGCCTCGGCGCCGGCTACATGTTCACTGAAAATGAAGCTCACGCTCAAGCGGTTTGGGGGGCGCCAAAACCAGCCCCCCAACAACAACAACAACAACAACAACAACAACAACAACAACAACAACAACAATCACTTTACCCGAACGCTCAGTGTTCTCACCAGTGCCAGGGTTTTCATGCGACGCCAGCCAATACCCCCACTTTGTGGGGGGGCAGTGCAAGCTCTACCAAATATCCACACGACTCTTCGCCACCACCCACACCCAGCTTCCCGCCCTATGACGTTCGGACACTTCACTTCGTGGCCTGCGGACGACCGTGGCTACTACACTGGCGTGGAGTACACACCCACAGAAGTTGTTAAGCCTACGTTCGTACACCCACAGAAGTTGTTAAGCCTTGTTAACCCACAGAAGTTGTTAAGCCTTCCACAGAACATCTGTTGCATATGATGCATATGGTACATGATACACATGATACACATGATACGTACTCGCAAGGGAAGACGTGCAGGTGTTTTTCGAGGACCCAATGGTTTTTGGAGATTTCGGCGTGCGCGCGCAAAAAACGAATGTGTCCCGCATGGTATTATTTGACAGGGATGATGGCCCTGGCAGGTGCGCAACCGTTGTCGCAGAAGTTCGAAAAAGTTGCTCGCAAAAGCCCGTTTGACAGAAATGTTTAAAAAGTGTTGGTTTTCCTACGAATCCGCAAGAGCGCGCGGGATGAGATTTTGACATTTTTTTGTTGAAAAACCATTGGTTTTTTGATGTTTTTATGTTAAAATCGCTCCGAACACTAAGCTTTTGGAAGGATTTCGTCTTGCGCGCGCGAATGTCCACTTTACCTTATTTTTTGCAAGGGATTCTTGAAATTTGATTATATTAGAACAAGAAATGTCATTTTATAGTGTTTTTTGCAAGGGAAAGCGGGGGGGAACAAAACAACCGGATCTTGATCACATCGAATTACCTGAGGCTTCCTCACGAAAATGATGAAAATGTAGCTGCGGCCTAGGCGGCGCAGGGGGGGCGTGCACCAGGGGTCCCAACAATAATTATTCTTTAGAATTAATAATGTTCAACAACAACAACAACAACAACAACAACAACAACAACAACAACAACAACAACAACAACAACAACAACAACAACGCTCCCGCTCGAGACTTCCTCCTTTTTTACTTGCTCTGGCTCGCCACCGAAAGACGCCGTCCCAACAAAACCAGCGCTACCGCTCGAGACTTCCTCCAGTTTTACCTTGGACTGGCGCGCTACTCTTTCTCTCATCGGCGCCGCCCCCAGCAACAACAACGCTCCCGCTCGAGACTTCCTCCCATTGTTACTCAAGGCGGTGCTCCTCCTCGCCGCCGAAAACCACCGTCCCGACAAAACCACGGCTCCCGCTCGAGACTTCCTCCCGTTTTACGCTGGACTGGCGCCCTACTTTTTTTGAATTGGCGCCGCTCCCGGCAAGAAAACGCTCCCGCTCGAGGCTTCCTTTTTCCTCAGGACGGTGCGGTTCCTCGCCGCCGACAGCCCCCGGCCCGACAAAACCACGGCTCCCGCTCGAGACTTCCTCCCTTCTTACTCGAGGCGGTGTTCCTCCTCGCCGCCGACAGCCGCCGTCCCAACAAAACCAGCGCTTTCGCTCGAGACTTCGTTTTGTTTTGCGCTGGACCAGCGCCCTACTCTCGTCAGCATTGGCGCCGCTCCCAGCAGCAACAGCGGCCCTGCTCGAGACTTCTTCCCTTTCTATTCAGGGCCAGGCCCTTGCCTCGCCGCCGACAGCCCCCATCCCCACCAATGCAATCCTGTCGCTCGATACTTCCTTGTGCTTTACCTTTGGCCGGGCATCCACTGGCGGTCTCGCATCGGCGCAGCAAGGCGCGAGCATGCGTTTTCGAGGCGGGATATGTTGAACAAATTCCTCGGAAGAAGTGTTTGCAAGACCTCATTGGGCGGGAGATCTGGGAATGGGAATAAAGGACCCCGCTATAAAACAATAGTCCCCCATGATGGGGATGGTTATATTGATGGCCGCATGCTTGATGTGGAAACATCACGCATGAGGGTAACATGGTTTTGTTGTTGTTGCTGCTGCTGTTGTTGTTGGTGTTGAACTCTCATGTCTGAAAATAATTATTGTTGGTCCCCCCTCACTGGTGCATGCTGTTTCTTCTCAATCAAAGTGTGCCCTTCGACCCTCACACTTTACTTTTTGACATGGAAAGTATTCCTGCTCAAGCTGGGCCCTGGCCCGCTGGATTACAACAACAACGGCTCCCGCCTGACACTTTCTCCAAATTTACTCAGGACCCCCGCTCCCGCCTGAGACTTCCTCACAATTTCCTCAGGATCGGTGTTCCCGCCGGCGACTCCCTCGCAATTTAGTCAGGACCCCCGCCCCCATCTGAAACTTCCTCACGGTTTCCTCAGGAACGGCGCTCCCGCTTGAGACATCCTCGCGTTGAATCAAAACTTCCTCGCAATTTAATCAAGACCCCCGCTCCCACCAGAGAACCCTTCACATTTGATTCAGGAGCTGCGCTCTCACCTGTGACTTCCATGTAATGTATTCAGAAATCGCGCTGTCGACGCTCAGGAAGCACGCTGCGCCAAGACGCCGTCCATTTACTTAGAAATCGCGCTCTCGCCATACTCAGGGATCCCGCTTGAATGTCCCGCCCGCCCGACCCGCCTGTCACGGGATCGCCCGCCCCTCGTGAGCTCCCGCCCGAGAGTTCCTTCAGGAACGGCGCGTTCGCCTAAGACTTCCTCGAACGTTCACGCTCTTACTTTCCTGCTCCTCCTCCCCCTCCTCTTCCCTCCTCCCTCCTCTCCTCCCTTTTCTCTCCCTCCTCTCTTCCTTCGTCCTTATGCCTCTCTGCCCTATCCCCTCTCCCTCCTCTCCCTCCTCCCTTCTGCCTCCCCTCTCCTGCCTCCTCCCTCTTTCTGTATTTCTCTCTCTCTCTCTCTATCTATCTGTCTCCCCTCTCTCTTTCTCTCTTTCTTTCTCTACCTCTCTTATCTGTCTGTCTGTCTGTCTGTCTGTCTGTCTGTCTGTCTGTCTGTCTCTCTGTCTGTCTGTCTGCCTATCTGTCTGTCTGTCTGTCTGTCTGTCTGTCTGTCTCTCTCTCTCTCTGTCTCTCTGCCTCTAATCAACCGCCCCCCTCTTCGCTCCTTTCCTCCTCGCGTTGTCCCTCTTACTTCGTCCCTCCCCCTCCCTTCCTCCTACGCTCCCTCGTTTTCCCGCTCCTCTTTTTGCAGGGCCCACACCAATTTCAATGGCGGGCACATGTACGCCCACGAAGGATTGTCCGCCCGTTCAGGTTTGCCCGCGTGTCTAAGCCCGCCGCCCCCCGCAAAGAGAAAAAATCCCCCAGAAGGGGGTGTGATCGAAGGCAAAAACGGCAGGTATCGAGGGTGTGGGGAACGCGTCTTGAATTACACACGGGCAAGTAAGAGCGAACAGTCTTATAATGATTGTTATTGTTGTTGTTGGTGTTGAACATTATTAATTCTAAAGAATAATTATTGTTGGGCCCCCTGGTGCACGCCCCCCCCGCCGCGCCTAGGCCGCAGCCACGTTTTCATCATTTTCGTGAGGAAGCCTCAGGTAATTCGATGTCATCCAGATCCGGTTGTTTTGTTCCCCCCCGCTTTCCCTTGCAAAAAACACTATAAAATGAAATTTCTTGTTCAAATGTAATCAAATTTCAAGAATCCCTTGCAAAAAATAAGGTAAAGTGGACATTCGCGCGCGCAAGACGAAATCCTTCCAAAAGCTTAGTGTTCGGAGCGATTTCAACATAAAAACATCAAAAAACCAATGGTTTTTCAACAAAAAAATGTCAAAATCTCATCCCGCGCGCTCTTGCGGATTCGTAGGAAACCCAACACTTTTTAAACATTTCTGTCAAACGGGCTTTTGCGAGCAACTTTTTCGAACTTCTGCGACAACGGTTGCGCACCTGCCAGGGCCATCATCCCTGTCAAATAATACCATGCGGGACACATTCGTTTTTTCTTCGCGCGCGCACGCCGAAATCTCCAAAAACCATTGGGTTCTGTGGGTGTGTACCCCACGCCAGTGTAGTAGCCACGGTCGTCCGCACGCCACGAAGTGAAGTGTCCCAACGTCATAGGGCGGGAAGCTGGGTTTGGGTGGTCGCGAAGAGTCGTTTGGATATTTGGTAGAGCTTGTAATGCCCCCCCACGAAGTGGGGGTATTGCCTGGTGTCGTATGAAAACCCTGGCACTGGGGAGAACACCACGCGTTCGGGTAAAATGATTGTTGTTGTTGTTGTTGCTGTTGTTGTTGTTGAGCTCTCATTCTTAAAGAATAATTATTGTTGATCCCCCACCGGCGCACATTGTTTTTTCAATTGAAGTCCCCCCCCGGGGCTCGCACCTTGTTTTTTGTCAAGGAAAATCTTCCTGCTCACACTGGCCCCCGGGTTACAACAACAACGGTTCCCGCCTGAGACGTCCTCACAATTTAGCCAGGACCCCCGCTCCCGCCCGAGACTTCCTCGCATTTTATTCAAGAATCGCTCTCTCGCTTGGGATTTCCTTACGATTTTTTGCAGGAGTCGCTCCTCCTGCGCTCTGGAGTCGCGCTCTCGCTGGAGACTTGCTTGCAATTTACTGAAGAATAGCGCCCTTGCGTTGGAATTTCTTGCAATTTACTCCAGCGCCGCGCTCCCGACACCCAGGCACCCAGGAGTCGCGCTCACGCTTAGGACTCCTTCACAGATACCTAGGGATCGGGATCTCGCTGCCCTTCATGGCCCCGTTACAGCCCTTCGTGGCCCCCTCGCTTTGTTTCGTGGCCCCGTTGCAGCCCTTCGTGGCCCCCTCGTTTTGTTTCGTGGCCCCGTTGCAGCCCCTCGTGGCCTCCTCGTTGCCCTTCGTGGCCCCGTTGCAGCCCTTCGTGGCCCCCTCGCTTTGTTTCGTGGCCCCGTTGCAGCCTTTCGTGGCCCCCTCGCTGCCCTTCGTGGCCCCGTTGCAGCCCTTCGTGGCCTCGTTGCAGCCCTTCGTGGCCCCCTCGCTGCCCTTCGTGGCCCCGTTGCAGCCCTTCGTGGCCCCCTCGCTTTGTTTCGTGGCCCCATATATGTATGCCCTCCGTGGCCCCCGCTCGTTCGCGCCCGTGGTGGCCCCATGTGCATGCCCTTCGGGGCCCCGCTGTCGCCCTTCGTGGCCCCCTCGCTGCCCTTCGTGTCCCCATTGCTGCCCTCAGTGGCCCCGTCCGTACCCTCCGCGGCCCAACATACGTATGCCCTCCGTGGCCCCCGCTCGTTCGCGCCCGTTGTGGCCCCATGTGCATGCCCTTCGTGGCCCCGCTGTCGCCGTTTGTGGCCCCCTCATTGTCCTACGTGGCCCAGGTGCTACCCTCAGTGGCCCCGTCCGTACCCTCCGCGGCCCAACATACGTATGCCCTCCGTGGCCCCCGCTCGTTCGCGCCCGTTGTGGCCCCATGTGCATGCCCTTCGTGGCCCCGCTGTCGCCGTTTGTGGCCCCCTCATTGTCCTGCGTGGCCCAGGTGCTACCCTCAGTGGCCCCATCGTTGACTTCTGTGGCCCCGCATTATCTGCCCTTCGTGGCCCACGCTCGTTCGCGCTCTTCGTGGCCCCATACGCATTCCCTTCGTGTCCCCGCTGTCGCCCTTCGTGGCCTACTTCGTGTCCTTCGTGGCTCTGCTGTCGTTCTCTCTCGCTCTCGCTTTCGCTCGTCGTCGTCGTCGCCGTCGCCGTCCTTGCCGTCGTCGTCGACGTCGTCGTTGTCGTCGTCGTAGTCGGTCCACTGTCCGTCCCTCTTGGGGTCGGGTCGACGGTCCGCGGCCGCCCCGCCGATCAGCGCTGCCACTGGCCAGGCCGACGGTCCGTGGCCGCCCCGCCGCTTGCCGGGGCCCGGCCTGCAGGGAAGAAAGCTATACCCCCCAAAAAGGGGTTCGATCGAAGACGAAAAGGGCGGGTATCGAGGGTTTGGGAAATTCGCGTTATTCGACACTCGAGCAGATAAGGGCGAACAGTCTTAAAATGATGGTTGTTGTTGTTGTTGTTGTTGAACATTATTCCTTCTAAAGAATTATTATTGTTGGGACCCCTGGTGCGCGACCTCTGCGCCGCGCCTAGGCCGCAGCTACATTTTCATCATTTTTTCGCGAAAGCTTCAGAAAAGTGGATGAGCTCCGGATCCGGTTTTTTGTTGACGCTCGTTTTCCCTTGCAAAAAACAATAGAAAATGAAAATTCTTGTTTTTACTTGATCAAATTGCAAGAATCCCTTGCAAAAAATAAGGTAAAGTGGACATTCGTGCGCGCAAGACGAAATCCTTCCAAAACCTTAGGTTTCGTAACGATTTTAACATAAAAACATCAAAAACCCAATGGTTTTCTCAGAAAAAATTGTCAAAATGTCCTTCCGCGCGCTCTTGCGGATTCCTAGGAAACCCACCAGATTTTAAACATTTCTGTTAAAAGGGCCTTTGCGAGGAACCTTTTCAGGTGCTTCGACCTTCTGCAACAACGGTTGCGAGCCTACGAGGGCCACCATCCCTTGCAAAAAATGACACGAAGTGCACATGCGCGCGGCCGCCGCGCGCGCGTGCCGAAATCCTGCCAAACATAATGTGATTTCAATAATTTCAAGATGCGATGTTCCGAAAACATATGCAAACGCAAGACTTTCTCATCCGAAAAATATCAAAATCCACCCGCGGGCTCTTCATGAATCTTTAAAACCCAAGATGGCCCCAAGAGGCGCTCAAGATGGCCCCAAGAGGCGCCCATGAGGCCGCAAGAGGCGCCCAAGATGGTCCCAAGAGGCCCCAAGAGGACTCCAAGAGGCCCCCAAGAGGTTCCAAAGAGGCTCCAAGTTGGCTCCAAGAGGCCCCCAAGATGGCCCCAGGAGGCGTCCAAGCGGCTCCAAGAGTCCTCCGGGAGGATCCAATAAGCCCCCAAGAGGCCCCAACATGCTTTCAAGAAGCCCCCCAAAGCCTCTCAAGAGGACCCCATGCGGCGCCAGGAGGCTTCCCCCCTTCCCCAAGAGGACCCCCAGCGGCCCCAGGAGGCTTCCCCCCTTCCTCTCACGCTCATATCCGTAGCCATCTCGGATCAAGGTATCGCCTGTGTTCTTGGATCATGGCTTTGACGGCGAAAGACCTTCACGAGCAGTATGGCGCAGAGCTGTCCCGGCCTCCCTTGGCCGACTGCGAGAGTGCGTATTATTTGCATCAGGCGCTCGCGGCAAAGGGTATCAATGCCAGTCACCAGGCGTGCAAGACTTGGTGGGCCAAGTATCGGGTTGTGACTGGCAAGGTCAGTATTTCTAGCGCCAAGGAGCTGGAGGAGCAGCACGGGTCTGCCATCCGCCACCTGGGCATCGAGTATAATACCGCTTACAAATTATGCCGGGCGCTCCGACAGTTGGATCCACCACTGTATGTGCCAGATAGGGTCGCAACGGCGTGGCTACTGCAGTATTCATCGAAAGACACGCTTGTCCAAGTGCAGAACGCTGGCCATCTGGAGAGCTGGTATGGAGAACGTATTCGCAAAGACATGCCCGAGGGGACCACTGACGGGGCCGTCTTGAAGCAGTGGCTCCTTGGACATTTATCTGTATCTGCTAACGCCAGGGTATGCCAGAAGTGGCTCAGCACGGAGTGGGGCGCCAAGGGGGCACTCAACACTGCCCAAGCTGTGGAGGAATGTATGGGCGAGCGTCTTCGACTCAATCAGTATCGGGAGAGCTTCGCCGACGATGCCGCCGCGGAGGTCCTCTCGCAGCTTCTCTCGGAGAGCGATCCTCCCGTCGCTGTCAGCGGTATGGTTTTGAGGCAATGGTACGTGAAGTATCACCCTGACTCTGGACCTTTGCAGTACGACACGGCCGAAAAGCTCAACGCGGCACTTGGTGACCACATGCGCGATGTATATCCAGGGCTGAAGTACCACACGTTGCATACCGTGTTGCGTATGCGACGGAAAGCTGTCTTGGTGTCCCGATCAGTGTTGAGAAAGTGGTGCGATGTGTATGCGTCGGTGGGCTCCTCCGTGCAGGCGGCGGCTTCATCCGCCCAGGCCGTCACCAAGCGTGTATTGAAGCGCCCGGCGGCACAGGTCGCAGGCGGTGTATTGAAACGGCCAGCCGCCGCCGGATCTGCCCGCGTGGCCAAACGGCCTGCCGCGGTCGACTGGGAGGAGCCCGTATCCAAGCAGCAGGCCACGGCAGCTTCTTCCTCCACAGATGTGGTTCGTATGACGCTGATGACGGTGGAGGCTCTAGAGGCGGCATGCGGCAAGCGGTATCGAGAGGAGGTCTCCGACCTGGGCCTTGGCCTCGACTACCGGAATATGCAGGTGCGTCTGAAGGCCTGGGGGTATGAGGCGGGTTATACTGCCTGTCAACAGTGGCTCGGCACGTATCGACTCGGAGACGCTGCCAAACATGGCAATTGCGCCGTCTACGCGTTGTCGCGCAGGGACCTCCAGTACTGGTGTTACGTTGAAGGCTTGAGGGGGCGAGCGCTGGTGGACAAGTATCGCGCGAAGACCGGGGTATTTGCAGATCGTTCAAACCTGGAGAAGTGGCTGAAGGCGCCCTCCCAGCAGCTGGCACTGCTGGAGAATGCTCAGGACATACATCGCCACGTATGCGGGGAGTTTGTCCTGGAGCAGCTGCAGAAGGGCGTCTCGGCCGAGGAGGTGAAACAGCAGTTACTGGCGCAGTATCTCGTGGATTGCAGGACCACGCAGCGGCTCGTAGCGTATCGCATGTACTTCTGTAATCGCATCCCCACGAATTTGCCCCAAAAATGTGACCAACTATCTTGGCACTGCGTACCATCTCACGTGTACCGTGTACCACATCATATGTAACAGATGTGATCAACCTCTGTGGGTGTGTACCCCACGCCAGTGTAGTAGCCAGGGTCGTCCGCACGCCACGAAGTGAAGTGTCCCAACGTCATAGGGCGGGAAGCTGGGTGTGGGTGGTCTCGAAGAGTCGTTTGGATATTTGGTAGAGCTTGAACGACCCCCCCACGAAGTGGGGGTATTGGCTGGTGTCGCAAGAAAACCCTGGCACTGGGGAGAACACTGAGCGTTCGGGTAAAATGATTGTTGTTGTTGTTGTTGTTGTTGTTGTTGTCTGTCGTCGCCCCCCCCGCGACCCACCCGCGACCCCACCCGCGACCCACCCCGTGATCCACCCCGCGACCCACCCCGCGACCCACCCCGCGTCTCACTCCGTGACCCACCCGCGACCCAACCCGCGACCCACCCACGACCCACCCCGCGACCCACCCGCGACCCACCCCGCGACCCACCCGCGACCCACCCCGCGACCCACCCGCGACCCACTCGCGACCCACCCGCGACCCACTCCGCGACCCACCCGCGACCCACCCGACACCCACCCGCGACCTACCCGCGGCCGATCCACATTGGTTCGAAGAAAAGATCGGCGCCTGCGGCGGGCTCGTTGTATAATTTGTGAAACTTTGGCGCCTGCGGCGGGTTTTTCCAGAGTCTCGCAGACCGCCGACGTCCCCACCGCCCCCTCACTCTTATCCGCACCTGCGGGGTGCTACGTATTTATAAGGCAGGGGACGCCGGAAAAAGACCTCCCCCCCCAACAAATTTGGCCCTCCCCGGGCCTCCGAGCAAACCCCTCAGACGACCTGGGAGAACCTCAAGAGAGCCCGAAGACGGCCACAGACGGGTTCCAGGCGTTCCGGCGCGCTCCCGAAACGACCCCAGAGAGCCCCAATACGGTCCACGACGACCCCAAAGAAGCCGTCATACCCGCAAAGATCGCTCCAAAACGTTCCCAGAGGCCTCCAAGAGCACTCCCAAGAAGGCCCCAAGAAGAACAAATTATTGATTTTCTGTTTGTTTTTTGTTGTGCAAATTTTGGGGTTGTCCTCTTTTCGGCTTCCCGACGCTCCAAGACGGCGATCTTCTGGGCGTCCGAAGCCGCCTGGGAGGCTCCCAACTCGCCCCATAACCATCCGAAAGGGCTTCCAGGCAGTCCAAAAGAACCCCAAAATGGCACAACAGGGTCCAAGATGGCCCTAAAAGATCCCCATGGCGGCCCAAGATGGCCCCAAGACGGTTCCAGGTGCAAAGAAGGCCTGGTGCCTTTTTGCGTGTTTCTGTTACTAAGGAAACCGATGCGAAACTATCCCTACGCCTCCCCCTCTCTCCTCTTTTCTTTCCTCTCTCTCTCTATCTTCCTCTTGAAAGCCACCGCTTTTGAAAAAGGAATTCCTATTGAAAGCCTCTACAAAATGATCCCAATTGCAAGCCTTGACATGAGCATTCCTATTGAAATCCTCTACACAAGGATTTCTATTGAAAGCCAAACAAAAGGATTATGATTGAAAGCCTCTACAAAAGGATTCCTATTGAAATTTTCGACCGAAGGATTCCTACTGAAAGCCTCTACAAAACGATTCCGATTGAAAGCTTCTACAAAACGATTCCGATTGAAAGCCTCTACAAAATGATTCCGATAGGATTCCAATTGAAAGGCTCTACACAAGTATTCTTATTGAAAGCCTCTACAAAAGGATTCTTTGTGAAAGCCAATACGCAAGGATTCCGATTGAAAGCCTTTATAACAAATATTCTCGTTGAAATCCCTTACAAAAGGATTCCTGTTGAGCGCCGACGCAAAAGGATGCATATTGAAAGCCAATGCAACATGATTCCGATTGAAAGTCTATACAAAAGGATTCCCATTGAAAGCCTCTTCAAAAGGATTCCCATTGAAATCTTCCACATAAGGATTTCTATTGAAAGCCTTGGCAAAAGGGCTCTCATTGAAATCCTCTACAGAAGGATTCCGACTGAAAGTCTGTACCAAAGGCTTCGTATTGAACGCCTCTACACAAGGGTTCCTATTGGAAGCCAATGCAGAAGGATTCCGATTGAAAGCCTATACAGAAGGATTCCGATTGAAAGCCTCTACAAAAAGATTCCCATTGAAAACATCTACAACAGGCTTCCTATTGAAAGCCAATACACAAAAGGATTCCCATTGAAAGTATCTGCGGAATGATCCCTATTGAAAGCCACTGCGAAAGGATTCCAATTGAAAACCGCTGCAGAAGGCTTCCTATTGAAAACCTCTACAAAAGGATTCTTAATGAAAGCCAATACAAAAGGATTTCGAATGAGAGCCAATACAAAATGGTTCCTGTTGAAAGCATCTACAAAAGGATCCCCATTGAAAGACTCTACAAGAGGATGCCTATTGAAAGCCAATGCAAAAGGATTCCTATTAAAAGCCTCTACGAACGGATTCCTATTGAAAGCCAATACACAAGGATTCCTATTGAAAGCCAAAACGAAAATATTCCCATTGAAAGCATTTACAAAAGGATGCCTATTGAAAGCCAATGCAAAAGGATGTCTTGTGAAAGCCAATACAAACAGATTCCGATTGAGAGCCTTTACAAAAGGATTCCGACTGAAAGGATCTAAAAAGGGATTCCTAGTGAAAGCCTCTGCAACCTTCTCCTCCTCCTCCTCCTCTTCCTCTTCCTCCCCCTTTTCCATGAGGAACACCAAAGCAACAGACAAACAAAGAAACCGAAGTGCTGGAGGCGGAAACCTTAGACACATCATGGGAAACACACGCAAAGAACAAAACAACAAACGGTCTAATGGACATCCCGTCCGCCCCAAAGGGGAGGTTACATGGGCGGGCGGCATTGCTTGGACATGTTTTCAATGTTTTGTTTTCAAAGTTTCAGCTTCCAGCACTTCAGTTTCTTTGGTTGTTGTGGTTGTCTCAAGGTTGTCCTAAAATTATGGCGTCCCGCTGGAAGGGGAGGAGGAGGAGGAGGAGGAGGAGGAAGAGGTGGTCACTTCGGACGGGTGTTCCCTGGGATCTTAGGTTGTTTTAGTTAGTTTGATGTTTCCCACGTGTTTTCCAAAGTTGCAGCCTCCAGCATGTCAGTTTCTTTGTTTTTGTGTTGTTTATTTCCCAGGGTTTTCCTAAAATTATGGCTTCCCCTCGGAAGGGGGGAGGAGGGGGAGGAGGAGGAGGAGGAGGAGGAGGAGGAGGAGGAGGAGGAGGAGGAGGAAAGTTTCGCGCAGGAGGAAGAGGAGGAACGTTTCGCGCAAACATCTTAAAATCGTGGGGGGCGAAAACGACTAAAGCCAAACCACCAGGCCTCCTTTGCACCTGAAGCCCCCAAGACACCCTCCGAAGCATTCCAAATCGTGACCCTGTCGTTCAGGGAGACCGCGGTTGGAGGCAGGGTGGCCCGAGGAAGCCCCCAGAGGCCCCCAGAACACGCCCAGGAGGCCTCCAGAAGGTCTTAAGACAACTTGAGAAACTTGTGTGAGGCCCCCGAAGGCTCTCCAAGGAGGAGCCTCCGCCAAAACAGCTGAGGAGGATGGGGAGAATGCGCAGTGTAGGACGAGAAGGAGGAAAAACAAACATGGAGGAATAATCACCTAAATAACAATGTTATGCCAGCAATTCCAGAAAAGGCAACAAGGAATTATCGCCAAATTGTCGGCTTGACCTTCCTGCCATTCCGCCTGCATACCAAACTTCAAGGACCAAGATGCATGGCGCGAAGCGCCACTGCAGTGTTGTGTATATATATATATACACTAGAACCACGCGCGCGCTTCGCGCGCGCTTAGGTTCTAGTCACGGCTGCGCCACGTCTTACTGCTCTCGCTTTCGCTCATGTGGTTATCGACGACGACGAAGACGACGGCGGCGGCGACGAGTGACGACGAAGGCGACGATGACGATGACGACGACGACGACGACGACGATGACGACGACGACGACCGCCACCACCACGACGATGACGACGCCGACGACGACGACGACGTCCACGTAGTGACTCGTTCAATGCGGGGTTCCTGAAGTGTCCCCGAGGTCCCGACAACTTCCATAGACCCGGAATTTCGTCGTAAATGTTTGACGGTCCCGGGGCCCGTGACGGGCCTCAGGAAGCCGAGAGTTGTCCGGAAGCTTCGGGAGCGGTAAGAGTACCTCAGGGCGTCTGGGGAAGGGGTTCTTGGGGGCCTCTTGGGGATTCCTGGAGACCTCTTGGGAATTCTTGGGGGCCTTTTGGGAGCATCTTGGATGCCTTTTGGGCCGTCTTGGGCGGTTTGGGGGGCTGTCTGCGGACCATCTTCGGCTGCCTGGGGGCCTCTTGGAGGCCTCTTGGGGGCTTGTGGGGGCCTCTTGGGGCATTCTGGATGCTTGGGAGGGCCTTCTTGGGGTCTCCGAGGGCTCTCTTTGGGGAGGAAGGCTGGAAATGTTAGGTCGGGTACCCCTGTGAGCCCTTTCTGGGAGCGGTCCTGGGGCCTTCTTGGGCTGTCTTGGGGGCCTCTAGGGCACTCCTGAACCCCACTTGAGCCGTCTTGGGTCCCTCTTGGAACTCTCTTTGGCCGTCTGGTGCGATGTTGGGGCCTTCTGGGGCCCTCTTTGGCCGTCTTGGCGCGATCTTGGAGGCCTCTGGGCGAATATTGTAAACATGTACGTTTTCCGGAAGGGAATGGGGCCATGTTTGCTTCTGCGGGCCCTCTTGGGAGTCCTCTTGGGCGGATTGGGGGGCTGTTTGCGGACCATCTTCGGCTGCCTGGGGGCCTCTTGGAGGCCTCTTGGGGGCCTGTGGGGGGCCTCTTGGGGCATTCTGGATGCTTTGGGGGGCCTTCTTGGGGTATCCGAGGGCTCTCTTCGGCGAGGAAGGCTGGAAATGTTAGGTCGGGTACCCCTGTGAGCCCTTTCTGGAAGCGGTCCTGGGGCCTTCTTGGGCTGTCTTGGGTGCCTCTAGGGCACTCCTGAACCCCACTTGAGCCGTCTTGGGTCCCTCTTGGAACTCTCTTTGGCCGTCTGGTGCGATGTTGGGGCCTTCTGGGATTCTCTTTTGCCGTCTTGGCGCGATCTTGGAGGCCTCTGGGCGAATATTGTAAACATGTACGTTTTCCGGAAGGGAATGGGGCCATGTTTGCTTCTGCGGGCCCTCTTGGGGGTCCTCTTGGGCGGTTTGGGGGGCTGTTTGCGGACCATCTTCGGCTGCCTGGGGGCCTCTTGGAGGCCTATTGGAGGCCTGTGGGGGGCCTCTTGGGGCATTCTGGATGCTTTGGGGGCCTTCTTGGGGTCTCCGAGGGCTCTCTTTGGCGAGGAAGGCTGGACATGTTAGGTCCGGTACCCCTGTGAGCCTTTTCTGGGAGCGGTCCCGGGGCCTTCTTGGGCTGTTTTGGGGGCCTCTAGGTCACTCCTGAACCCCGCTTAAGCCGTCTTGGGGCCCTCTTGGAACTCTCTTTGGCCGTCTGGTGCGATGATGGGGCCTTCTGGGACCCTCTTTGGCCGTCTTGGCGCGATCTTGGAGGTCTCTGGGGGAATATTGTAAAAATGTACGTTTTTCGGAAGGGAATTGTCTGGTAGGGCTCCATTCCCAACATTTTGAGCAAGAGAACCTGTCTCGAAGAACGCGGCACGGCAGGCGAAGCTCGGCAGGCAGCAAGAAGCAGCCAGAGGCGTGGCCACATGGCGGTCTGTGCTTAGCAGGACGGCCACCACAAAATTGCTTCGAGGCTGAAGGACAGTGAGAAGCGCACTCTTGATGGCGGAGGGCAGGCCACGGGTGCACTTGAGAAAGATCAAAAGCCATGGAGCGGCCCAGACAATCACGTGCAAGCACTCCTATGTCTGGTAGGGCTCCATTCCCAACATTTTGAGCAAGAACATCTGTCTCGAAGAACGCGGCGCGGCAGGCGAAGCTCGGCCGGCAGCAAGAAGCAGCCGGAGGCGTGGCCACATGGCGGTCTGTGCTTAGCAGGACTGCCACCACAACATCCCGAATCACTTCCCGAAACAAGAAGGTGTTCTCTGATGACTAGCAGCAATGAGAGCGGCGGCGAGGTCGCTGCACAAGCCTACAGGATAAGGTTCGGCCACCTTTGTCCACGGGACGCCTCTGCTGGGGCGTGGGCCGCTCAACTCGATGCGTGGGCGGCCGCTATAAGAACAACATCCTTTTCCACAGCAGAGTCGGTTGCGCAGGGGCCCTAGACACGCGTCGCCTACGTTCCCGAACAGGAAAGGGGTCCTCTTGCGCCATCGCGTCCCGTAGCTGCAGAAATCCAATGAGACCTGAGCGGCAGCCCGTTGAGCTCGCCGCCGCAATGCAGGAATCTTCCACATCATGCTGCTATACTGTAAGGGTTTTCCAAAAACCAAGGTATCTGGTAAAGGTCTAGCGCACGAATGATACGGAGGGTCGCCCTGAGCAGTCTGTTGCCGCGCTGTAGTGCGGCGTGATCATTGACACTGAAGTCTGACCTGTCTGTCACTCCCCAGAGCTGCGACGAGGTTCTGATGAAACGAGTCCGCATTCTTGCTATCGAAAAACTGATACACTCCGTTGCGATCGCTGCCCCAAGAGTCAAACCACTTTTGGCATCCTCTTCCAGGCGGCGAAGCACGGCATGATCGGTGAGATCCAGGCTCCGGCTGTAACGAAGGTCCGAGAGTCGCGCAGGATAGCCGCGGCGCGCAAGCGCCTTCCCGACGCCGCCCTCGCCACAGAACAGGTCGGCGAAGTACTGGCGCTGGCTCACAGCGCCACAAAGGGCAGGGCGGCCGCGCGGCCGAAGAAGAGCGCCTCGAGTTGCTGGTCCGCCTTTCGGAAGGCAGCCACCTGCCAAGGCAGCAGGCGGGCGGCAGAGAGATTCAGCTTGGCGGCGTTCTCGTACCGCTTGAGCGAGCTCTCGCATTGCCACCCGCCTCACTTTTTCAGCTCCATGTGATCGCGGTGGCGGCTCTGCATGTCCAGCGAGGCCCCCGAGTGGCGGCACTGGTGCAACACCAAGCTGCCGAGCTGGAGCCTCGTCCTCGTGATGTTGAGCTGCGCGACCAGCTCGGGGTAGCTGCGCGTGAAGAGCAAGGATTCTGGGGGACCCGGGGCCAGCGCCGCGATCACCCGCGGCAGCCACGGGAACAGCTTGTTGGTGAGGCTGATCCCCTCGTCCTGCATTTGGTTCTTGCGGGTGGCCGCCATCGACTGCGGGAACAACAGCACCCCCCAATCGTTCGAGCCCCCCTCTACTGGCTGGATGAGATCCTGGCGCTGGATCGTGAGCGGCTCGCCCGGTCGGTGGTACGTCACGATCATCCACAGGATGTGCAAACCCATGAGCCAATACCCCTCGCAGCAGAGGTCCCAGACGACAGCTGACCATCTCATGCGGACGACCGGGTTCCTTGAGCGCCGCCCGCATCCCCGGCGCCACCCCTCCAGGCATCGCCAAGCCCGGGGGAGGCGCAATCCCCCCAGCTTGCCATACTGGGGCTGGAAGTGCAGCAGGGCCGACAGCAACGCGTCGCCCTTGTTCGAGTGGTGGCCCGACTCGTATAGCCCGTTCATGTAGTGCACGAGCGCATCGCCCACCTCGCTGTCCACGACGAGCTGGCGCTCCCCGGCGGCGCTGATGAAGGCCTCGAGCTCCACCTGATACCGCGTCTCCGTGCCCAGCCTCACCGCCGAGCGCTCCAGCAGCGTCAGCCCCGCCAGAGTGGGCGACGCCTTGGCCTGGGCGACTGCCCGAGCGCGATGCCGGGCCGTCTGGCGGAGCTGCCGGGTGCGTGCTGCCTCCGCCTCGTTGGCCACGGTCGTGGCGTCGCTCTCGCCCTCGCTGTCGCCCGTCGGGCTGCAGTTCGCCTCTGGGTCGCGCGCCGCGGCCCCTGAGGCGGGCGGGGCCAGGGTGAGCCGTTGCCGCACGCCGTCCCGGGGCGATCCCAGCGCCCGCGTCCGGCCGGCTGGCGCCTTTGGCCCGCTCGGCAGGCCCTCAAGCCCAGGCGACAGCACCCGCGAGCGCTTCGCAAGCGGCTCGGGCGCGGCATGCGCGGGCGCGCTGCCTCCTGCCGGCAGCGGCGCTGCCAGGCGGCGACCGTGCCCGCGGCCTGTCGGCGGGCCAGACGCCATGGGCACGCTGATCGTCGCACCCGCGATCGCCCACCGCCGCGGCAGGTCGCCGGAGGTCCCCCGTAGGGGCGCACTCGGGAGCCGAGGTGGCGACGGCGGCAGGCTGGCTCCTCTGGGGCTCGTGGAGGTCCTGAGGGTCTAGGGCGTCGGGGGTCTCGGTGGGCTCGTTGAGGGCCTGCGGAGCTGCTCTGGGGCTCGTGCCTGTAGTAACTGAGGTACTGGTGAGGCCCAAGACTGTGTGCTTGCTCGTGCTCTCATCTTTGCCAAACTTGTCGTGCTTGCGGTTCTCCGTATCCACGTGCTTGCAGTAGTGCGTCGTCTTGGTGTGTGCATTATCTTGCTCACGTACATGTTGGGGTAGCCTACGATTCACTGGTATCTTGCCGTAGTCCTCAGAAGCCTCCCAAGAGCGCACCAGGGTCTTACCGGGGTCGTAGCTCGGGTCGTACAGCCTAGAGCCCTCGTCACTCGGGTTGAGCTCACTCGGAACCCATCTCACGTGCAGGCGCTTGTTGAGGGAGAGGCACAGGGCGACAGCCCGACGAATGCATGAGAGGACAATCAAATGTTTGCTCTCCACCTCTCGAAGCACAGTACTGCTGGCAGGTTGTCGCTCATGACGACGACATGCTCGCCCTCTCGCGGTGACAGGCTGCACAGGCCGACCAGGTGAAGGGCCCTCCAAGTGTGAGCCCGGGACCCCCTCCCGGGACGGGCGGTCGGCGGGTAACGGTTCCCTTCCCCCCCCCTCTGAGTTTTCTCTCGGTGATGGGTCCAGGTGTAAAACTGGGGGGAAAAGAAATCCATGGGTCTTCGGATTGTGTTTCCTGCTTTGGTTGAGGGGTGCTGGGGCCATGGACGAGGAACCGGCTAACCCACGCCCCTCAGGGGGCGCCCCCTCTGGATCTCTGGTGGGGGACGGGCTGTCGGTCTTCGGCGGTGGGTCTCTCGGTTGGTTCTCGGCTCAGCCGCCCCCGGAGTCTTCGGGGAACTCGTTTGGGGGCGGGACTTCACACACCCCACCCCCACCATCAGGCGGTAGAGGCGGTTGGGTCTCCGGACCTTCCTCGGCTGCCAGGGGGAATGGGGATCCCGGCTACGCCACTGGCCCCGGCGAGCCGGCAGGGTATCTGGGGGGAGGGGCGGCTGTGTCGGCTGACGGTGGCTCTGGCCATGGTCAGTCGGGGTGGCCGCCTCCAGTCACCAACGGGACAGGAATTTGAGGGCCACTAAGAGAGTAGGTCCCATAGGAGGGCGCAGAGACGCGAGCGTCGGAGGACGGCTCGCGAGGCTCGCAAAAAGGAGCGTAGATTGCGAAAAAGGTCTCAGGCAATGTATCGCCTATCCATTTTGCGTAAGCAGAGACGCCCCCGCGCTCAGACCCTCTCCTCCTTCTCCTCTGCCCCCTCCCCCCCTGGCTCCTCCCCCTCCTCCTCCGTTGTCCTCTTCCTCTTCTTCGTGCCCCGCCCCCCCCCTTCCCCCACCTCGTCCCGGCGCGGGTCCAATAAGCCTGGGTCACCCGCCCGCGGGTAGCAAGGCGCCGCCGAAGGCAGTGTCACCAGCCCGGCGGCTTGGCGCCCTACAGCGTGCCGTCGTAAAGCGCCGCCCCTCCGCCAAACTAGGCGCAGGGGGGCGGGCGAAGAGCTCGGGGCCGAGCAGAGGGGCCAAAGCGAAGTCTGGAAAGGCAGCTGCCCCGAAGCGGGGGCACGGGTAGGGAGACTGACGAAAGCAGGAGCGTAGTTGCATTGATTATCGTTGGGGTATTCGCCCTTCCACCCCCCCCATTCGCTCTCCGCCCCCGCCCCCTGTTCCTTCCGTTGGCAGTAATGGTCTGTCCGTCGTTGTTCTTCGGTTTTTTTCTCTTGTCGGGCACGGCTCGTGGCGTTTCTCTTCGCGTCTGCTGCAGCCCAGGGGTCAGCTTTCGCGCTGCCCCTCGTGCCGGTGTAGGTTTACCCTGCACCGGGGGAAGGCACAGATTCCTTCGGGTTCCACATTGTGCCGTCGTTGGTCTCCTGGCCTTCGACACCGCCCTCCCCCAGGTCCTCGGCAGCAGGAGGGCCGCCCCCATGAGGGGCTCTGTGTTGGGTTTTTTGCAATCGTGCGAAGCCGTGCCCAGTCTTTTTTCTCGTTCGGTGTCGTTTTCTTCTCCCCTCCCTCCCCCCCTCCCCCTCTTCCGCCTGCTTTTTCCTCGTGTTCTTACCTGTCTTGCCTCTTTTCTGCCCCCCCCTCTTTTCCTCCTGTCGTCGTTGGGGGTTGGACCATTACTACCATCTCCCACCCCCTTCTGTCTCTGTCAACGTGAGTATCCCGCCACGCATCCATTGCACGTTGTTGTGTGTACGCAGGGATCACGGCACTCTCCTCTTCTCGTCGCATTCGCCCGCCGCGAGCCCGTCAGGAAGGCTCTTGTGTCGGTCCGCGTCCGTTCCCGCTGCCCGGGAGCAATGGCGGCACGCAGGGCCGCGGTGGACGAGAGGTTCGCGGCGCTCGAGGCGAGAGTCACGTCGGTGGAGGGTGGGCTGCAACGCGTAAAGAGGGACCTGGGCGAGGTGCGCAAGAGCTGCCACGTCGTCCTTGAGGGGTTCGACAAGGTGGAAAGCGCGTGGGCAGAACATGCGCCGAGCCAGTTGTGGAGGGAGCTCCGCCTGGCAGTGCCGAAGGCGGTGGGCGAGGACCTCTGTGAGGCCCTCCAGGTGCCGTGGCCGCTGCCGCAGGAAGACTCCCAGGAGTTCCAGGCGCTGGGCGACACGGGGCGGGCTATCTCCCAGATAGTCAGCGGCCTGGCCGGCGCGGACGTGCTGGCGCACGTCTTCGACCAGTCGAGGAACACGGCCGGCGGCAGGAGCCGAGTCGAGGGCACCTTTCGGTTGACCCTCCGGTTCGGCGAGGAGTCCCTGTCGGTGCAGGCGGCGCTGTCCTTTTTGGACGGGCCGCTTCGCACGGCAGCGGGCCTTCCCGTTCGCGGGAGGCCTGCGCCGCCGAGGGCGGAAGGGGCCCCTGCCCCGAAGCGCAGGCTGGCGTACGCCGAGGCGACGCCGGAGGAGCGGGAGCGCAAGCGCGCGCGCCAGGAGGCCAGCGGTGGCGGCCCCAAGGGCAGGGGCGGGAAGAGCAGCAAGGGGCGCGGCGGCAAAAACGGCGGCAAGGGCAAAGGAAAGAAGGGTGCCAAGGGGAAGGGTAAGGGCAAGGCCCAGGGCAAAGCGCCCGCCGCGCCCGCGGCCGAGCCCGCCGCCAGCGCCCCGGCGTCCTCTGTGGCCCCAGCGCCGGCGGCAGCCCCGACCGCAGTGGCGCGGGCCAAAGCCGCTGCTGACGCGGTGGCCGCGGTCCACGCCAAGGCCGCCCCAGCGGCCGCCGGCAGCGCCGACCCCCCCCCTTCGGGGGCGGGGGCGGTGGTGGCCTGAGCGCCCACCCCACCGGCGTCGCATTATGAGGGGGCCTCACCACACCCCCGGCGGCGCCGCAGCGGAACGTGGTGGGATTGGTTATACAGGCTGATGCTTAGTTTCGTCCCCCCACTCCCCCCCCTTCCCCCCCCCTTGTCCTGCCCCTCCCCTGCCCCCCCCCTGTTTCCGCCCCTCCCCCCTGGCTCCTCTTGCCCCTCCCCTCCCTCCACCCGCCCCTCCCCCACCACTGCGGGCCTCGCTTTGTCCATCCTCCCTCGTCTACCAAGGCATTTATTTTCCAGGCCCCTGGAATGGGGCCCTCTCCCGCCCGCCGTTCGACGGCGACTCGGCGGAGGACGAGGACGAGGACGAGGACGAGGACAGGCTGCACAGGATCTCTACAGCTCGCAAAAGGGCACGTGACTCGTAAACCAAAATGTATTCCGAAGTATTAAGCCACCCGCGGGCGACTATCTCTGTCCAGCGGGACCCTGGGAAGATCTCCGCTGCCATCTCTTTGAAGGTTCTGTCAAGCCCCCGCTGAGTCTGGGGCGCAACCTCGTCATGCTCACCAAGGTCGGCAGCATCTTTGAACGTCCCCTCGCTGGTCATCACGATGCCGTTGCTGGCGAAGAAGTGGGCCCGAGCGGAATGGCCGCCCAGGCGGCCGAAGCGGGATCGCTCCTGCACCCGTCCGATCTCCTTCACGGCGGCCGGCTTGAACAGCGAGGCGCTCACCGCGGCGTAGCCGTGCTCCGACGCGTCGGAGAGGCAGACCAGCGGGCACCACGGGAGCGCCCAGTCGCCGCGCAGCAGGGGCATCATGCCCCGGAAGGCGACCATCTCGGCCCGCGCCGTGGGCCAGAGCGGCGCGGCCTCCTGGTAGTGGGCCGCTATGAACTTGTACGTCGCGTTGAAGACTGGGAGGAGGTCGCGATTGCACATGGCGCAGTAAGTGCAGTGGCCGAGGACAATCTCCCATGTCCAGCCTGGCAGGGCTCTGCAGCCCAGAGCCCACGAGACACCTTGCCGCACCCGCCAGTAACGTTTGGCCGTGAGCCTGGTGGTCAGCGAGGCTCCGTCCAGCACGCAGCCCAGCGTCACGCCGCGGCCCCTCTGGATGTCCGTCTCGTGCGTCCTCAGGCCCGCGGCGTCGAACCTCGTGGCGGCGGCGGCGAGGCTCGAGGACACCTCTGCGCCGTCGAAGCCCATCACCCCGAGGTTGTCGACGTGCGTATACTGAGCGCCTCCTCCCTCGGCCAGCTGGGCCGACGGCCGAAGCACTGTCGTAGGGCCCCGGTCGCTCATGCGGTGGGCCCGCTCCAGCCCGGGCGTGGCGCCCATGACGGCCTCGCCCACCTCGTGGCAGAAGTGGAGCGACCAGGTGAACCCCATCGGCAGGGCGACGCAGGCTGGCACCAAGCGGCGGTCGGGAAACGCGGCGCTGTCCCCGATGGTCTTGCCGGTCACCCCGATCTCCTGCGCTGTCGCGGAGCGGAGGCAGAAATAGGAAGAGGGCCCCCGGTCAATCCTGAAGCGATGGAAGGCGTCGCTGATGTCGGAGGTGCCCAGCGTGAAACCGAGGTCCGACTGGCCGCGGCACTCGACGCCCTCCACCGCGATGCGGGCGAGGCCCTCGGCCGTCACGAGCGACGCCCCAGGGGGCGAGGTGAAGTGCAGGTTGCTGCGCCGCGCGTCTATGATGAGACGCAGCTGGTCTGACTTCTTGGAGACGAAAAAGATCCCGACGTCCTCGCGCCGCTCGCTCTCGTCCAGGAGCACCAGAAGGCCCTTGGCGTAGAGGGGCTTCACCAGGCGGACGTAGAGCCTGCGGTTGCGAGCCAGAGAGGGGCCCCAGTGAGGAATGATATCACGCTCATCAAGTCGGCAACGTAAACTAGCCTCATCTAGAAGCATCCGAGAAAAACCGTCTTCGAGCTACTGGCCTGTCTGGGCAGGAACGATGTCCAACAGCCGTGGCCCTCCCACTGCGGTCTTAGGTAAAAATATATGCCCCACATTGCGAAGACGTCCTACGTTCCGCCCGGCCGACTCGTCGTAGACACTGCGGCCGTGCAGCAGCTCAGAAAAGGCCGCTCGCGGGGAAGGGATCGCGGTCTCCATCGGCGGCATACAGTCAGCCACGCATTCCAGGATCCGCGCGTGCACCCTCACCTGGTCAAAATTCGGTCTGTCGCCTGTGGAGGTGCGGTTCATCAACCAATTCAAGGCGTCGACGACCTCGTCGAAGTCCTGGCAGGCTCGCCTGGCGAGCCGAGCAGCCCCGCGGCCCTGGAGCCGCGGCCAATCCCTTTCATGCTCGCTCAGCCTTGGCAGGGGGAACACCGGCAGCAGGTCCACCCCGACTTCGCGACTGGGCTGTGCGCTGCCGGCGGGGCGCCCAACTCCGCCGGCGGGGGCAGTCGTGCCCCCTCGGGCGCGGTGAGCTTCCCACCGCGCCCAGCCGCCCCGCGCCCGCCGCCGCCTCCAGGAGCGCCGCGGCCGCGCCCGTCGGCGCCGCGGCCCCGGCCGTCGCCGCGGCCCCGCCCGCGCCCGTCGGCGCCGCCGGAGGGCCCGCTCGGGAGCCCCTCGCCGGCCTCCAGCGCCAGAGGGCTCGGCGCAGGGAGCCCGGCAGCCCGGCTCTTCCAGTTCTCCAGCTCCATCTCCTCCTTGTTGCGGCGGAAGACTGCGGTCCTCAAGGCTGGGTCAATCACGCCCATCGGGCCTGCCACGCCCGCGTAGTGCCGCAGCCCGCCCCACTTCGGAGGCTTGTTGGGATCACCAGAGTAGGCCTCGACGATCTGCGACACCCGACGACGCAACACCTCAATGCTGGCCATGCTGGGCAAGTTGACCCGGTCGTAGCTTCCCGCATAGAAGATCGCCGTGAGCAGGCACTCCATCTCGATGTAGCTGCGGTCCGTCTGGCTCAGCTGCCGGCCCCGCGCCCACAGGTCCAGCCAGAGCAAAGGGGATCCGCCGTTCTGCTCCCGGCGCTTCGCCATGTGCTCCACCGTGCTGAGGCCGTCCTCAAGCGGCCAGTCCTTGAACGTGTACTTCTTGATCTCGCGGGCGACCTCGCGCCACGGCTTGTGGCGGCCCCCTTGCTCGTCATGCTGAACCCACAGCGCCCTCGCGTCGTCGACCGAGTCCGCCTCGCGCGCCCCCTCCGGGGGGGGCGCCCCCAGCCTGTCTCTCAGGTCCTGGTCGTCAGCGCTGGGGCCGGCGGCCTCGGCGCCTCCGCGCGCGGGATCTGCCTCGCCACCAGGTGGCAAGGCCGGCGGCGGCAGCGGCGGCCCCCTCTCGCGGGCGTCGGCGGGCAGGTCCCTCTCGACCAGCCCGAGTAGCTCCCGCGGGCGCCTGTCCCTGAAGGTGTCCACCGCGCCGACGGGGATCGCCTCCACGAGCTGCCAGATGCTGGCCTCTCTCACCATCGCGTGGTCGTCGTCCAGCCTGACGCCGCCAGCCTCCAGCACCACTTCGACTCCCAGGCGAAGGGGGCCGGGCGAGTTGACCAGCCGGCAGCATCCCTCAGGCGGCTCCAGCGCTGGCGGGGCGGGAACAACTGCCTCATCAGCGCCCGCCGAAGGCGACGCGCCACCAGGAGGGGCGTCGGTTCCCCCGACAGCGTCCCTGGCCCCCCGCAGCGGCAGGCGACGTCGGAGGAGCCCGAACGGGCGGGGGACCCCCTCCCAGGTGTAGACCTCCACGGGGTCCACCAGCGGCTCGTCACCGACGTGCTCCTGCTGATCAGTCCTCGACCTGAGCATCGCGGCGTGCAACTCCTCCCAGGTCAGCGGCTGCGCGAACCGGTAGAAGGCGCCGTGGGCCACGGCGGGCGCCGTGCCGTCCAGCGCGACGGCGAAGGCCCTGTTGCAGCCGTCGCCGACGGAGCCCGACACGTCCTCGGCGTACGACCGGCGTCTGGCGTCAGCACCCACCAGTACGTGCCCCCCGCGGGGTACAGCAGCACCCGCTCGTGCCACACCGTGTCGCGCGGGTACCAGAACCCGAACCGGCGTCCTGGCCGGAGCTCACTGCACCACGCCCCCACCTCGACGAGTGCGCCGTCCGCGGCCAAAGTCGTCGGGCCGCGGCGGCGGCGGGGGAGCGGGGCGATCATCGCGACGGGCTCGGGCCGCCGCGCATCAGCACACCAGGATTACCGCCTCCCCGCAGGCGATCCCCCACGCCAAGATGAAGGCGAAGAGACGACCTTCGCCCACGGCTGGGCCTGCCTCGGGCGCGGATGGCGCCGCTCGGGCCTCCTCAGGCCCCAGGGGCGGCAGCCGCTCCAGCAGCGCCGCGACCACCTCGTCGGCCGAGGGGCAGGTGGCCGGTGCAGGCGAGGAGTTCGCCACCAGCCAGGGCCCGAGCTTCTGCGCCACGGCCGCGGCCACCGCGCCGGCGCTCGGCGCCGGCGGTGGCGGCGGCGCCGGCGCCGCAGGCGGGGGCCACTGCGGCGCGTGGCACACGCAGGACGGGCAGCTGGTCGAGGCGGCCACCAGCGCCGCCAGCCAGCTCGTCGCCCAGCGCAGCCCGGCCCAAGCAGCTGGTGCCCCCACCGCGGCGCTCACCGCGAGCGTGGCGGCGCCGCCCGGGGCCATGGCCCAGCCCGACTCATGCACTTCAAAAAGATCAAAAGCCATGGAGCGGCCCAGACAATCACGCGCAAGCACTCCCAGGGGCCATGTTTGCTTCTGCGGGCCCTCCTGGGAGTCCTCTTGGATGCGTCTTGGGCCGTCTTGGGCGGTTTGGGGGGCAGTCTGCGGACCATTTTCGGCTGCCTGGGGGCCTCTTAGAGGCCTCTTGGGGGCTTGTGGGGGGCCTCTTGGGGCATTCTGGATGCTTGGGAGGGCCTTCTTGGGGTCTCCCAGGGCTCTCTTCGGGGAGGAAGGCTGGAAATATTAGGTCGGGTACCCCTGTGAGCCCTTTATGGGAGCGGTCCTGGGGCCTTCTTGGGCTGTCTTGGGGGCCTCTAGGGCACTCCTGAACCCCACTTGAGCCGTCTTGGGTCCCCCTTGGAACTCTCTTTGGCCGTCTGGTGCGATGTTGGGGCCTTCTGGGACCCTCTTTGGCCGTCTTGGCGCGATCTTGGAGGCCTCTGGGCGAATATCATAAAAATGCACGTTTTTCGGAAGGGAATGAAGCCATTTTTGCTTCTGCGGGCCCTCTTGGGAGTCCTTTTGGATGCCTCTTGGGCCGTCTTGGGCGGTTTGGGGGGCTGTCTGCGGACCATCTTCGGCGTCTTGGAGCGACAAGTCGGTGATTCTGGGCGTCTTCGGCTGTTTGGAGGCCTCCTGAGACCTCTTGAGGAGCTGTCCTGAACCGTCTCGGATCACCCCCAGAGCCCCCGGTACCCCCATGCCCCCTCGGGGCAGCCGCCCCCGGGCGCCCGGGCGTCGTGCACGGGGATATATATATATATATATATATATATATATATATATATATATATATATATATTACCCTTTTGAAAACTCATACAGAGAATCTGTATCCTCTAAAGTACATTCTGGCACATTCTAGGATCGCGCCTCTTGTGGCCAACGTGCGCCCTCTCAAGAGTCGCGCGCGCCCTCCTCTACAGGCCCTTCTAAAGGAACCTATAGAGACGCCTCTAGAGCCCCTCAAAGCCTCCAAAGAATACGCCCCCATGCACACCCTCCACCCGCACCCGCGAGCTCACCCACGAAGGACGCCTCCCAAAAATTGGACGCGCCGTCAACGCCCGCCCGGCCCCTTCTCTGCGATGCCGGACGGTCCGCATACCTCCACCACCACCCCATCCAACAAAATATGCACAGAAGCCTACACAAGGAAACAAGCAACGTGAGAAAATGAGGAGGCCCAGGGGAAACTGGAGGGCCGCGGCCAGCACGGCTCGACCATGTCGGCGCTGTTTTCCCCGTCCATGTGATCATGGTTGTCGTCGTCGTCGTTGTCGTCGTCGTCGCTTTCGTCTTCGTCTTCTTCGTCGTCGCCGTCGCCGTCGCCGTCGTCGTCGTCGTCGTCTCTGTATCATTTTTTGTTTGTTCTCTCTCTCTCTCTCTCTCTTTGCCTCTCTCTCTCTCTCTCTTTTCTCTCTCTCTCTCTCTCTCTCTCTCTCTCTCTCTCTCTCTCTCTCTCTCTCTCTCTCTCTTTCTCTACCTAACTGTGCAGATACCATGAGTAGCTATACACACAGACAATGATCTGGTTGGACTTATGGTCCGTAGCTGGGGCCCCAAGAATCCCCAAGACAGCCGCCAATGTGCTGCAGGAGGCCCCCGGAGGCCTCGAAAACCCCCCACGACGGCCCAGATGGCCCCAAGATTGCTCGAGATGTGCCCAAGATGGCCCACAGAGGGGCAAAGAGGCCCCCCAGAGACCCCAAAGAGAGCTCCGAGAGGCGTCCGAAAAAGGGCCCCCAGAGGCAAACATTACAAATCCCAGGTTGGGTTTTGAAAGGTTTGACGTTTTTTCTTGCTTCTGCCTGCCAACGCTGCTCGACAACCAAAAGGCCCCCAAAACCGCCCCAGAGAGGCAAAAGAGCCCCCAAAAACGGCCCAAAATGGATTCAAAACGGCCTCACAAGCGCCCGCGACAACCGATGAGGGCCCAATGATGACCTCAAACGGCCCCTTGCCTGAGCAATTTCTGTGCGCCGCTGTTCGCCGCGCGCGACTTTTCGACACCACGCCAGGGCCACCTGACGAGCCAAAGGCTCGAAGGCGCAGCGTAGCAAACTGTAGAACACACACACACACACACACACACACACACACACACACACACACACACACACACACACACACACACACACACACACACACACACACACACACACACACACACACACACACACTTGACAGGTCGAAAGACCATCCGTATCACTGAGGCTTCTTGTAAGGTTACTGGGACACACGATTCTGAGCGAAATTCCTGAGTTAAATGCAAGGTTTCCTCGAGGGCCGAGCGAGAGGTGACGTTTTCTGTACAATGGATTCGAACGCCCCCGGCGGCGGGGCGACTCCGGGGGACCAATGTGCACCCTTCGGTGTTGCGGGGGTCCTTTCTTAAGGCTTAAGGTTTGCGTGGGTCGTGAGACTTATGAGAAGACTTATGAGGAGACTTATGAGGAGAGGACTTATGAGACTTGACAGCTTTATGAGAAGAAGACTTGTGAGACTTTGATGAGAGCGAACGACCCGACTGCGAAGCAGAAGTATCATGCCTCGCGCGGCTGAACGACCCGACTGTGAAGCAGAAATATCATGCCTGACTGTGAAGCAGAAATATCATGCCGCGCGCGGCTGAACGACCCGACTGCGAAGCAGAAGTATCATGCCTAGTGCGGCTAAACGACCCGACTGTGAAGCAGACCCAATCATGTGGAGCAGACCCGATTGTGAAGCAGACCGAATCCTGTGCATCACGTCAAAAACCTCCCCGGCCTGTGACCCCTTGGGGGAGGAGGAAGGGGAGAAGGGAAAGAGAAAGAGAGGGAAGGGAAAAGGGGAAGGGGGAGAGAGAGAGGGAAGGGAGAGGGAAGGGAGAGGTAGGAGCCCCCCAAGTACGATCGGAGCACTGTTGTCTTGCGCCCTTCGGCGTTATGAGTCTTTGTCCTGGCTCCAATAACGATTCAAGAGGTTTGAGACAAGCCGTATTCTAAGGTATTGGGCTGCTCGCAGGCACCTGCCCGAGGTGGCCCCCACGCCCCGGTGAGTTGAGCAGGGCCTGCCCGACCGGTCCGTGCCTGCTGGTTCGTGAGGCTTCTTTTTCCGCATTTTTTCCACGTGGCGGACTCCGGATGGGCGTCCCTGCACTGCAATGAGTTGTAAGATCGCCTTGAGAAAGTTGCGAGTAAAGTTGTGGGAGACGTTATAAGGGAAGTTATAAGGGGGTTATAAGGTTCCTGCAGAGAAGGACATCTAGCGCACTGCGGCTGGGGATGGGGAGATTGGAAGAACGGGGAGAACGAGACGAAAGGAGACATAACCAGGACGGGGAAGGGGAGAAGGGGGACGCGAGGAAGAAGAAGAGGAAGAGGAAGAAGAACAAAAGAGAAGAAGAGAAGAAGAAGAAGAATAATAAGAAGAAGAAGAGGAAGAAGAACGGCGAGTCAGCATGCACGGTCTCTAGCCCCTTGGACACAGGGGTCGGCTTGGGCAAGGGGCCTCTGTTGGGCCCCTTCCCTACTCGGGGCGTGCGACACGCAGTGTCCGCATGTCTCCTTCGGCTACCGCTTGTCTCAGCCGGCGCGCAAACGCAGGTTGCAAGACAGCGCGGTATTTGCGTGAGAATTTGTGCAGCACTCGGTTGATCTCCGCCGGCGAGTGCCCCACTGCCACATAAACTGCGACTACTGCGGCCACCGCCGCCTGCGCGCGCCACACAGGGAAACTCAATCGCACTGCCTGGTGGAGCCTGCTCGCGAGACCAGCGGTCAGGATCCGAGGGCTGCCTGCGGAACGTGGGCTCCTGTATCGCCATCGGTCCTCTACGGGCAACACTCGGCTGAGACTCTTGCCAGGCTGGATTCCCCCCATTCCCGGCACGATGTATTGCGTCTCCAAGGTGAGTCCGTTTATGTACACATGCGCACCTACGAATTCAGAGTTGCCCACTGCTTCCAAGACAACCGGCGCTCCGTAAAAATCCTCGGCCCGCGCACTCGTGGAGATAAGCGGCTTCCCTTCGCGCAGAAGGTAAAGAAGGGGCCGATTATCTACGTAGCGCGTGGCTGCCCAGGTGCACCCCTGTAACCTCCGCGACGCAGGGAACGATTGCAACCACTCTCGCTCTCGTGCCATGACAGTGATAATGCACCATGGCGGCGATAGGGGGGAGCCTATAAACGCCCCCCTCACCTGTCGCACTACCCGTCCGCTACTTTCACACATGGAAGCTGCCTGTGCGTGCCGGAGCACGGGTATAATATACTTTAACGGGACCCGCACGCCATCGGGATCATGGGTTTTTCCATGGATCGTGGCGCGCTTGTTGTCCCGCAGGAAGACAGTAAGCACTATGTCCTGGGCGCTTTCGTGCTCCCGCCGCTTGGTGGCGAGATACATTTCGACGAGGTTCTCGGCATCCCGGAGGAGGCGGTCCTGAGGAGGAGACGGGAAGAACCCCTTCAGATCGTCATTGTCTATGGCTAGCGCGCAACCGGCCGGGATGGGTTCGCTGCTTTGTTGCAGGTGCTGCAAATTGCGATTGAAACACCTAATGCATTCGATGGCCCCCTGCACAGTGGAGGCATTGAAAGTTCCCCTGCCGTGCACTACGCTGGCCATGTCCGCCAGCGCTTTGCCTACAGCGCGGTGCAACTTCTTTAAAAAGAAGCCGGCAAACGGTATTATGCATCTCGCAGTGCTGCACCCCTTCTTGGCCTTGGGTATGCAATACGAATTGGGCAACAGTTTCGGGTGCTTTCCTACGAATGCCCATCTACAAGCAGCGCGAATGCCTGGCGGTAGACTGTTCCACAAACACACGTGCGCTTCCCCCGGCGTTGTGTTTTCTACGCGAAACACTTCGGGGGTTTCGAAAAAAGTTCGCTCGTGCAGTAAGGCAAAAAGTTGCGGGCAGTATGCCGCCGACCTAGAGTGTTGATGATCCTCCACGTGCCAGACAAGATCACCATATTTTTCCTTGAGCTCTCTCAACGCACCGTCGGTCAGACCACCTTGGGCCCGTTCCCGGGCGTGCGTTTCCCACTGCGCGCGGGCCCGCTGCCGAACTGCATCTTCGAACTTTGACGCAGAAATGGCGGTGATTTGGTTGCTGTGAAAGAACTGTTTAAATGCAGACAGCGCGTGGGCTTCGAACCTTTTCCTACTCGGAAAGATGGTTTCCCTGGCATTCCCGGCCGCGACGGCCTGTGCTGCTGCGGAGAGCTCTGGCAAGATTGATCCCCGGGCAGCTACGTGTCCGTCCGCCGACCACGCCTCTGCGGGTAGTATGTTTTTGTAACGCTCACAGACACACGGGGCCACGTGGCCCTGGACGAGCCCACGCGTGAAAGGACGGAAATTGTGCAAACACCCTTGGACGCTGCGCCACCTCGTCTCCACAACGTCCCCTGTCGGGATGTGCAGAGGGATGCAGCCGTCCTTGTTTTCACGCAAAAGTTTCCGCGCGAATGCTCGGGCCTCCCGAACAAAACTCCCGTGCCGAAGTGAACCCAGACGTAGGGGTTGCGCCGGCCTCGGCACGAGAAGGCCCTTATATTGCATCGATCGCGTCAACTTCGCGCGCACTCTTCCGCGCTTTGGCTCCTCTAGTGCGTTAGAGAGCCTAAAAAGAAAATGCAAATCTACGGCGCTGGTGCTATGTGACCGCAGTTTTCGCTCGGATTTGAAAGAGCTAACCGCCCGGTCCCCGAGACGGTGCAAAATGCCCCAACAGTCCGCCCGCTGGAACTCCGGCTGCCCGGTGCCCCGCAGGGTGGGAAGCGGGGCGGAGGCAGAAGACGCGACTGATCGCGTCACCCACGTCGTCCTTCCCTGAAGCCGGCGCGCACGAGCCCACAACCTACGCCCGGGTGGCCTGTCCACGAGTGCGCGTGCTTTAAACTGCTTGGTGTATTTTACAAGCTTGGCAACGTGGGGCATATTGAGGCTGAATTTGAAACGGTCCAAAGTTCTAGTCTCGGCTACTTCCGCGCTGTGTTTGTCGGCGCGCAGTGAGAAAACTAGCGGGACGTAATGGAAAAAGGTCCCTGTCCGTTGCCACCAACGGACCGCCGGTTCTGCAGAAGTTAAGCCTGCCTGCCTGTACTTCCGTGCCCGGGCGGCCTCCCGGGCGATCATCCCCTGCGCCGTCATTCCGCAGTACGCGGCGGAATGCTTGTGTGAAACCTTTATGTGCACGCAACACGGGTGACGCAGCCGATCGATGGAATACCGAGCAAAATCTAAGCCTGCCTCGGCCAACCTCGCGGCCCATCGCTTCTGCCAAGTAATGCGACTACAGCCGAACAGCGCAACCATGCTTCTCCCCCACACCCAAAAGAGCGCCACGTCTAACTTCGATGCACCAGGGTCCGCCGCGCCCGAGTGCACCGACTCATGCACGAGAGAGCATAGCTGGCATACCTTGTTATGTACATTCATGCGTAAATTCCCCCTACCGTGTTTCCTACGAGCACCCGCGGCCCCGGCGGCCCAGGGGGCCCGTTCCTCCTGTCACTCGGCGGCGGCAGCGGCCATGGAGAGGAGCCTGGCGATCTGCTGGTAATCCGGCTTCGTGGAGGCCGCTTTGGGGGCGACGCCCCAGTCCACCAGCATGCTCTCCATCCTAGTGTGCAGAGTGGCTTTCTCGACATCCGAAGTGGTCGCCCTGAGGGCGCTCTGCAATTCCTTGCAGATCGCGTCTGCCTGCTTCTTCTTCTCGCCGGACAGCTTCAAGGAGGCCGTCTTGGTGTCTACGTGCGCCTTCGTGGTGCTGGTGAGGCCCAGGGACTGGAGCACCTCCCCCCTGCTCTCCCGTTCGACTTTTTCCCAGGGGTCGGCAGACCCCGCGGGCGCGGCAGCCGCCGCGGGCCCTCCGGATTCGTCCGCGATTGCTTTGGCGTTCAACCGGGCGTTCTCCGCCTCCAGGGCGGCGATCTTCTCTGCGAGGCCATAGCTATCCCTGGAGCCCTGCATGTCGATCAGTTTTGAGCACATGTCCGCAGCGATCTTCTGAAAGACATCCCGTTTCTGGGCGTTCGTGTCGAACGGGACACCCTTTTCCTGCGCGTACTTTGTTGCAAGGCCTTCTAGGTTGAGGGCCACTGGCTTTCCCCTGCTCCGGACCTCTCGGAGCAGTCCGCTTACGAGGTAATGTTCCGACAAGCTCCTGCTGGCGTCAAAGATGACGAATTTACCATTGGCAACTAGGCGCAAGGCGAAGTTCTGCACACCCTGGTAAAGGTAATCCTTCACGCGTGCGTCCATCGGGTCGGTTCCTGCCGAGCCCCGCTCTGACGACCACTTCGTCTTGGGGATTTTTCTGGGCAGCACGAGCCCGTACTTCTCCCCCGTATCGTAGTGTAACTCATCCGGGTAGAATCCGTCCTTGTCGGGGGCTGTGCCCGGGCCAGAAACCGGCGGGGTCGGGGAGGCCTGGCTTCTGCGGTCCCGCTCGCGGCTTTTGCCACGGGCCTCGGGCTCTCCTTCGCCCCCGCGGCCGCCCCGGCTGTCCCTCGCCTTCTCGCGCGCGGGCCCCCGCTCCTGTGGGACCTCCTGTCTGCGCCGGCTGCGGCTACGCCTGCCGCGGCTGCGCCGGCTCCTGCCCCTGGACTCCTTGCGCCGGCTGCGGCTGTGGCTGTGACCGCGCTTGCTTTTCTCCTCGTTCCTGCGGTCGCCGGAGGTCCTGCCCCGGCTGCGGCTGCGCCGGCTCCTCCCCTCCTGTTGCTGGTCGCCGTGCGTCCGGCGCCGGCTGCGGCTGCGCCGGCCCCCGTCCTCCTGCCTGGGGTCGCCCCTACCCCGCTTCGGGGTCAGGAGCGCTTTGCCGCCGCCCTGGCCACGCGGCGGGGCACGCTGCGGGGACCCCGGCGGCGGCGGCGAGGCCTTCGGTGGCGGCGTGGGCGGCGCGGGCGGCCAGCCCCCCGGCGCGCCGAACTGCCCTGGCGGAGGGAAGAAGCCCCAGGGGTGCTGCATCCCTGAGCCCATCCACCCTGCAGCCCACGAGGGCGGTGCCATGCTCATCCCCGGGCGGCCGGACTTGGGGGAAGTCGCAATGACTGGCAGATCGGGCATGTCTTTTCAGTTGTTGGTTGCGCTAGTTTCTCGGGTTCGCCCTTGCAAACGCCTGCGGTTGAGACAAAAGCAACAGCAGGAGCAGGAAGGTCGAGGGGGAGAGGGGAAAAGGGGGGGGGAAGGAAACGGGGGGAAAATCGCGCGGTGGCAATAGGCGTCTCCACGCGCTGCCACGCGCAGAGATAGCCGCGAGGAGGGCGATTGCCCCCGATTTCGAAGATACGAGTGGGAGGGAATGCGGATCATCCGGGGCGGCCGACAAAGGACCTCCGGAGGTCACCGGCACAAGCAGGATAGCCCCCGGAAAACTCTCGGCGGGGCGCAGCCCTGGACAGCGAAAACAACCGTGGACGTCAGCGCAATGCCCCAAAAGACATACCTACTGGAGACACCGTGACTGCGGCGCGCGAACGCCCACCAGGAGACAGGGAGGGGAGGGGAACAGAGGTTCGGCAAATGATACGATCGATCCAGCACAGGCGTACTTGATGCCGCTGCACAGTCGGCGCGGCGAGACAAAAAAACGCGTTCGCTCAAAGAGGGGCTCGGGGAGATGGTAGGAAACACGCGGGGCAAGGTGCCGCAGGAGATCCGAGCGCACCAGCTCTAGCAAAGAGAGACTAGCATCACCTATCCCCAAGGTGCGAGCAGATCCCTACAAGCAAGGCAGGGCGGAGAAGACTCCCGCAGGCCTGCCAAAAAGCACCCCTGGCCCTACCAGAGGCCCAAAACGCACAAGCTTCCCCAGCTGCGCCCGGCTGTGGCGACGAGAATGCCTCCAGCAAGCGGCCGGGGGCCCCCACGAAGAAGGCAAGGCAGAAAAGACCACCAAGCCAAAAAGCCAAAAAGCACCCCCGGGGACCAAGCACACCAGCTCCGCCAGCAGCGCCCAGCCGTGGCGACGAGGAAGCCCCCAGGAAACCGACAGCCAGCGCCCAAAACCGCACGCCGCCAAAGAGCCTGGCCTCAGCGTCCAGCCGCCCAGACACCCGGCGCTCCCGGGGCCCCCCGCCCACCCCCCCGGGCCCCGGGACAGACGCCTCCGAAAGACACGGAAAGGGCGAGCCAGACACACCCGGGCGGCTCTCGGGGAGGCACAGCTGGAAGGCGGCACCCCAGCGAACTCGAGGGGGAGGAAGAGGAAACACCTCACCGACTCTTCGGGAGAGCCTATGGTCGTGGCCCCTGCAGCAAGGAGGCCGCCCGTAACAGAAGGCGGCGTAGCCGAGAACGACGACGACGACGACGACGACGACGGCGGCGGCGGCGGCGGCGGCGGCGGCGGCGGCGGCGGCGGCGGCGGCAGCGGCGCGGCGGCGGCGGCGACGAGCGGCGGCGACGACGACCCGAATGTGAAGCTGAATTCCCATAGTCCGACCGCTGCTCCGGCCGCTCTCTGGAGCCGGCGTGGCACCGGGAGGCCTCGTTACTTGCCTTGCCCGGCCACCATGGGCCCCCCCCCTCCCCCCCCGGCCCGCTCCTTTCGTCTGCGATGGAGGGGGGCAAAGGGAGAGGGAAAGAGAGAGGAAGCAAAAGGGGGAGAGGAGAGAGAGGGGGGAGAGAGGCGCAAGGAGAGGCACCGCGACGGCATGGTTTTTTGCTTGCCGCCCCGGCCGGCGCCCGGCTACGGTCTGGCCTCTCGCTGCTGGTCTCTAGCTGATGGGGAATTGGGGTAGTCAGGGGGCGGGGAAGGGATGGGGGGAGGGGAAAGGGCGAGGCGTAGGGCGGGACCGAGGACAGCTGGTTGCACCCCTGGCGGGGCGCTCGGGTTCCGGTCAGAGTAGCCACGCTGGCATCCCGGCCCACCGCTCACGCGTGGACGGCGCGATGGGCTGTTCGGGGAGGTCCAAGTCCCCGTCGGCGCCGATCCGGCTCTGGCTCGCCGCCCTGTGAAAGCGCCCCGAGATGAACATGACCTCCGCCACTCCGACCACTACGCACCTGCTAGCGGGGGATCGCGCGCAAATCTCCACACCCGGGATGCAGCCCTCCGGGCTGGCGGCGGTGCTTGCCTGAGACCCTGAGGTTGACAGGATCTTGTTTTTTGATCCTATGTTATGTTAGCATATGTTACATAGATCTATGATATGTTATATACATCATATTAAGCGAAATAGATCCATATCGTTATACATAGATCATAAAACGTGTCGGTTCACGGCTACATCGGCTCATACCTTGACGCGGCGAAGCACAACACAAACAACGCATCGAGACGTGCAAAGAACATGCAGCAATACCGCAGCCGCCTCGATTTCGGGCCAGATGCACACTTGAATTTCATCGGGGCCTAACGCTGTTTAACATGGATTCCCAGAGATCCCCGCCAGCTGAAACATCACGCAAATATATTCCCTTGTGCGCCAAAGACTCCCACCAACGTGAAAGATCAATGCTAAGAGACTCCCGCCAGCTGAAATATCACGATGCGGGAACCCTCATGCCCAAGTAGCTTTCCATGGTGCGCCCAAAACTCGTCGACGAAGAAGAAGGGGGAGGACGACGACGACGCCGACGGCGCCACCGAGGACGACGGCGACGTAGCACATCGGGCGGGGGCGGACTTGGCACACACACACCTCCTAAGCGAATAAGGGGGGCGACCTGCGGTGAGCATGCACGCGCGTAGGAGGTGTACAGCCGTTCGTCGACGGCCGCCTCCTCCTCCTCCTCCTCATCCCCCTCCTCCTCCTCCTCCTCCTCCTCCTCATCATCATCATCATCATCATCGTCATGGGTCCCCTAACCCTACTCATCATGCAATTCATTATCGTGCTCGTCCTCGTGCTCATCAGCATTCTCTCATCATCCGTCGCATCCTCATAATCCTCTTCATCCTCATCGTCGGCATCATCATTCGCTCCGCCGCCTCGCCAATCCCATCGCCGCCGTCCTCATCATTATCCGTCCCGAGCCTCAGCACTACCATCACCGTCCGTCCAAATCATTCTTCATCATCGCCATCCGTCCCCGTATTAGTCATCATCATCACTTCACCGACCCCGCCGTCCTCATGCATCACTGGCCGCCCCAATCATCGTCGTCCCCATCCCCGTCATGATCATCAGCAGCATCACATCGCCTCTATCATCACCATCCACCTGCCATCCTCGTCCTCGTACCTCCCGCCGCCGTCACCGTCGATGTCATCGGAGCAGGTCCTGAATGGTTCGACGTGGTGCCATGCGCCAACGCGTGGCGCACATGCAGTGCGCACTCGGGCAACGGTTCAACCCTCAATGAAAATCAGCGCCAGAAGTAGCAAACTCAGAGCGAGAAGTGGGCAAACTCAGACAGACAAGCAGTGAAACTCAGAGCGGCGAGCAGACGCACGCCGTCGGTGGGCACAACGTCGTCAAGCGACATGCCACCGATCAATCAATCGCAACAACGTTCTGAAACGCCCATTCCACAGCGGCGGAGATAGCATTGCACATTTCTGGAACGTGAGGTGTAAACTGAGTGCCTGCATCAGTGGCCCGCATCCGCTTTTCAGGGCGATCGGTAAGCTCTTTCAGGCGATCCCTGCTATCCTTGCGAGATTTTGCCAGGTGCCTCTCGCAATCAGGAATCGTGGTGAAAATCTCGAGAGGTCGCTCAACAGCGGCGCCAAACGCACCCTGACACGACACCAGCCGACGTGCACCGATAATGCGCAGTGCGGTATCGAGATGAATGTACTTGAAAACGAAGCTGTTCAACGGGTTCTCGAGAGCCACAAAGACATCGCGAACACTTGCCATTATGAATAGCCAGCTCAAGACTTCCACCGAAGCATTTGCAACTTGAACTTCTTCTAGCGTGTCGTCACCTGCCACCGCATCCGCTTCACGCTTGAACACTCCTCTGCTCTTGAAGGACACCCACGTGTGAGGGTTTGGCGAGCACCACATTGTTGCACGAGGAAGCAGTGCCCTGACCATGTACATAGCATAGATGATACCATATATTGATGTGAGCGTGTGGTGCTGACTGGCCGACTCGTCCATGGTCGTCGCGTGTCGGTATGGTAGATGGCGAGCCTCATGAACAGTAGCTGTCTGCTCGTCGCCACCGAAGAAGACCGCCATGTGGAGTCGACGACAGATGTCTGGATATCTGCCGCTGTGTAGGTGCTTCTCAACACAGCTGATTAGCACGTGCACTGGCACCAACAACTGTTTATGAATATCCTGGGACGTGAAACCAAGCTCGTTCGCAATAATTCCTGCCATCATGGGAATCCAAGCGGGAGGAACGTACATTGTAATAGCGTCACACAGCAAGACGCAGCACGATCGATGGCAACAGCTTGAGCCCTCACAGTGGCGGATACACGTATTTGTTCAACCCGAACTTTGCGACCATATTGAACAGGCGAAAGATACGCTCCTCAAACTTGCATTGATGTGAATGTTCCCCCGACGTGCGTAAGAGCAGGTTTAAAGATTCGTCGACGAATACAGCGTAGTACTTCGGGTTCCCCAAGAACTGAATCCTGGCAGACAAACAAAACAGTTTATCGATTGAGTGGGGTCGAAACGATCAGAACCAGCACGTGTCTTGCAACACTCCCCCCCTACGGCTGGGCATCGGCAAAGGACCCCTTCGATTTTGATACTTGGGTACACGGTGGTACCACCGCCCATCGGAATCGATTGGATCATCCTGGCCATCTCCTCGCTCCCCGCCGATACCCTCCTCCTGCCCATCCCACCCACCACCGCATCCCCCTCGATATTCTGAGGTATCGCCCCCCTCACCGCCTGGAGGTATCCCGAAACCTCGAACCGCCGCCCTTCGAAATGTTAACCCCCACTGATGGGGCCGAGGCCCGCCCCCGACCCGCCAGCCCACGTGCATCGATGGTTACCACCATACCCCCATAGCCCCTACAACACCTGCACACTACATTTCGGTATACCAGGGTCCTCTCTGCCAAGTGGAGACAATAATGGTGTTTGGGGACGAAATGTAAGAGTGCATCCTCCGATCTCGACAAGTGCAGGTGCATGAGGTCGTACAGCCGCTGAATAGCATATGTCGGCACCACCATTGGATGCAATTTCAATTCCTCCACGAAATCCAGCAACGCCCGCCCAGCGACAAGCAGGTCGTCACCATAGGGAATTGTAGATACATACTGTGGGAGAATGTGCATTGCATATTTCATCACGATGAATGTTTCGTGCGCCTTTAACTTCATATTGCCGCCTGGATGCGGTAGTGTTTCATTGTTCTCGAAACTACCAGGATCTCCTATCATCTTAAGTGTCAAGTCGCCAATCCGATCACCATGATCGATATCCCCTTCTGGAGCTTTAAACCATTTGGCCATGTTACCATATAGTATCCGACACCCCCTCGACAAAACAACGTCTTTGGTCCCTGAAAGTTTCCACGGGTTCGATAATAAAATGCGGAACAGCGTGCCGCTCGTCCACCTCATCATCGGTCCGTAATGGAGGCTGTGTAGCGTGTCCACAGTTAGGTGTACAGATGGCGTCATACCGATGATCGGGTGGAAGATCGGGTTTCGAAATGTAGCGGGCCCCACGTGCGAATTGCCTTGGAACTCGTGCCTCCAAAATGTGACGCGCACGGGCAACTCTGCTGTTTCAAAACCTCCTACGTCGGGTAGAGAATCTGACGGTACCAAACAATCTTTTTCTTGGAGTCTAAATTTTGGAGGCGTCGGTCGTACAATCGTCCTTCCGTATTGATGCCGTCCAGATCTGTATTCCATAGCTGCCATGAGAGCCTGTCTGTCTTCGTCGGTGCACACGTCCACGTGATGCTCACATTGCGTGCAGTACTCATCATACTCGTGCGGTTCATTGAGGCCCCACGGAGAAAATCCCAGAGACGCCTCCTTAACAACATTCATATTGTCGCCTGTGCATTTGCACATTGGACACGGATTGTACTTTGAGTTGGTATTTGGAAGGCCGTGCGTGTGCGATGCGTCGCTCCAGTCGAGCTTCATCCAGATTACACACCCCGTGAACCCCAGAAACGCACCGTGCTGATTAGCTAGACGACCGTGCTGGCTGGTGTCGTCGTAGTGCGTCCCATCGAATTTCACGGCTGGTCTGACACCACACGCCAATATTTTCAGATTCCACGCCAAATACCTGAGCAACGTATGCATGCTGCACCATCCCCTACACCCACATGCACACGAATTGCGCGTACGCCAAACTGCGCACAAGTGCCTTTTCCCCGTTAACACGTTGGTAATCCAAACGCCCAAAATCGAATCTGGATTTGACGACGTGCTTCCTGTGTAATGCACACCATCCGTATAAATAGCCAGCGGGATCGGGAGCGGCTTGCCTTGCGATTTTGCTGCGACCGTCAGCGGGTGCTCCCAGTACACTGGTGGCAGTCCTGATGATTCGTCGACCACGTGCTTGCATCGGTCGTCCCGTACTTCACTAGCAATGTTCTCATACGTCAACGCCACAAGCACTGTTCGGGGTTGGCGGCTGGTTCGGTGCCTATCTGTCCCTGGAACTAAGAGGTGTTCAATGTTTGCTGGTGGCGCCCAAATCTTATCCAGTTCATGCTGATAACGCCCTGATTGCAAACCTGGGGGGTATGCGAACCGCGCGAAATCCGCTCCGAGAACCCCCGCAACATTGGCGTGGTGGCACGCTATGCAGAAGTCGGCAGCAGTCATCTTCCCAAGCGCATACATATTTTTGAAATGCTGGAGCAACTCAGCGCCAGCGTTGCGCCTGGCTTGAAGCTGCTGCTCCCGCTCATGTGCCAGAAACAACGGCCCCCCATCATCACAGGCTTCGTCGCGGGAGCGCTTTGCCCCCTGTGCTCGGGCCATGGTTCATGCTACGATGCCGTGCATGCGCGCGTGTGCGTACAGAACGCGTGCTGATAAGTCACGCGCGCCTTATGCGCCATCATAGTGCAATGCGGTTATGTCGCGCCCAGTGCATTCCTATCCAACTCAACGCAATGCGATGCAAAGCTGTTATATGTTTCAATGTCGCTTTAGATTACGTCATTGGTGTTGGTTAAACCCAGAGTACCGTGTCAAGTGTACCAGAGTGTATCCAATTCAGAGGTCGTGTTTGTTATATGTTGCTCAAGGTACTCCTAAGTTACGCAATGCATTATCAGTTGACTCACCGCATTTCTAGTTGGCTCATAGAAGCTATGGCATATTAGTTAGATTAGTAACCTTCTGATGTATACAGTTCTACCAGGCTCATACATGTTGTATTTGGTTCAAGTCATTCATGTATTGCATCGCCCCATATCCTTATTCGGCGTGCTAGGTGGCGATGTGCATGTGGACGGGTGATGATGTATGCAACGTCTCACGAACGAAACTTGCATCATGCAACACCTGGCCCACAGAGGGGCGAGGCTGGGGGTACACACCAAATGCCCTGCGAAACAATCACCATCCACATGCACACACGCCCTCGTGCTCTCCACTGCCAGACACACGCGCGCAATCCAAAAAATCAGCAAAACTCAGACGGAGAAGTAGAAAACTCAGAGCGACTAGTAGTGAAACTCAGGCGGAGAAGTAGTAAACTCAGGACGCTAAGTGGTGCAAATCAGGGCAACCATATCGGGCTGATATGCTTTGCACTGCGTGCGTGGCCATCTGCATCCAACGCTCGGCGCATGCCCAGCAGGATTACCCCTGCTGGTCGGCGCGCTCCCCGAGCACTCACTAGCACGAGCATGTATTCTCGAGCGTGGCAACGGTCCAGACTAAACCTCAATGCGCGCCTCCGCGGCGCAGTCGGCACCCCTGAGCGGCAGTATCCCCCAAAAAATCAGCACTGCACGCCGAAAATCAGCCGACGAGCGCGCCACGGCGCAGCTCTGCAAAACTCAGAGAAACTCAGAGCGGGATCTTAAATTCTCAGAACTCAGAGGGTGGTCGATCCTCGATACATGGTGCTTGGATCTTATTTTTGTCTGGAGAAAATCATAGAAAATCAGTGAAAACTCAGAGCGCCTCGGGCGCCCCCCAACCAGGTTTTTCCCCTAACAAACCGGTGTTTTCTCGATTTCAACGGTTTTTTCCCGGCACGCCAGACATTTTCGGCCCGCCGTCGGGTCCGAACACCCCCCGTGAAAGACTGCGGCTGGATTCGCCCTCCTTCGCCCGTCCCGCTCTCTCCAGCCCGCCTCCCCGCCCCCGTCCCTCCTGCGATCTGCCCCCTAGTCCCCCCTCCATCCGCCAATCGTCCCGTGTCATTGCCCTCCGCCTATCCCGCTTCGAAGCGGGCGGGGGGATCCCCCCGCCCACGGCTCGAAAGACGCGTCTTGCCACTGAAACAAAACGCCTGCAGCATGGGCACATGCCCGCGCTACTCAGCCACTGACCGCTCGCAGCTACGCCGACGCTTTGGTAACCCTCCTGCGCTTGGAAGCGCTCTTGTCTCCGCCGCCGATGGCCCCCTTCTTGGCCTCCTCCGCAGCCTCCAGCGCCTGGTCAGCACCGCCCTTCGAAGCCAAGAGCGCCGCCGCCTCCACGCTGCACGCAGAGATGAGGGGAGACAGCAGGTTCTTGAAGTTGACGAAGGCTGCCAAAGCACTCTCCTCGCCCTGCTTCTTGATGAGCTCGGCCTTGTACTTCGTCAGGTCGTGGGTCAGCATCTTCGGCACGTCCTTGAACTGCGGGTTGCTCGACGTCGCAGTGAGCGAGGTGAGCGCCGTCTGCAAGGGCCCCACCATCGCAGGCGAGTTGAACCGCTCCCACTCCTTGGTGGTCGCGACCTCCTTCAACAGCGTGTTCGCCTGGCCCACCGCGGCGTTGTACTGGGCCTTGGTCGTGTTGGCCTCCTTGACAGCCTTCGACATGGGGTCGAGCTCCTGGGCGTGACGGCGACGACGACGACGGCCAAATACTGACACACGAAGTAACATAAGAATGAGACGACGACGGCGACGACGACGACGACGACGATCGCGACGACGAGCGACGACGACGACGACGACGACGACGACGACGACGACTTCGAGGTTAAGCAAGGAAGATGAGGATGATGATGAGGAGGAGGAGGATGGGAAGGATGATCGATCGACCAGTGGGGCAAGTTCGAAACTGTTTCGCCCACATGTCCTTCTTCGGCTTCTGCCGCGCCGCGTCCCCAGCACCTGGAGCTCCAGCCGATGCCCCATCGGCGCCACCCGCTCCCCCAGCGGCGCCACCCGTCGCGCCTGCGGCATCGGCGGGGCCAGGCGCCGCAGCTGCCGCACCCGCTGCCGCACCAGCACTGCTTGTCGGTGCAGCTGCAGCCGCCGTGCGTGTCGCGGCGGAGCCTGAGTGCCCAGCGCCCACCCCGCTGCCGTCGGTCGCAAGGGGGACTGCCTGCGCGACACCAGTGGGCACTACGGCGGCTGGCGTCTTGGTGATCACAGCGGCGCCGATGGCGTGCTGGGCGGCGGCGCCGCCTGGGCGATCCAGCTTCGTGGTAGTCTTGTCAGTGACGTGCTTCGCCCAGAGGTTAGTGAACTCCTCGCGGAAGCCATCTTCGACGTATAAGAAGCGGGCCGACTGAGTGAACTCACCGTCAAACTTGACGAACGGGTAGCCCATGTCGAGGCAACGGATGCAGTAGTTCGTCGCGTTGCGAACCCCTGCGGTCCCACCGCCCTCCTCGACGGCGATCCTCCCAGCAGATCTGTAGAAGCCCTGCTTGATGATGCTGTGCTGCTCGATCTGCGAGCGCACCCTCACGGCGACGCGCTCCTCGTACTGCGCCTGCGCCCACTTCATCCTGAAGTTGCTCTTCGCAGCGTGGCCCTTGCATTGACCGTATTCTGTCTTTTGAGCTGGGTTGGCCTTGAGGTAAGCGTCGAACTTCGAAGCCGCGACGTTGCCAGCCGATGCACGAGCAGCGAACTCCCACGAGCCCGAGTCCTTGACGCCCTGCCAGAACTGGTCGAGCGGGTCCGTGCTGCCGCGAAGCGACTCCTCGACTCGGGGCGCAGAGACGGTCCCAGGGCAGCTCTTTTCTTTCGCGGCCGCGAGGTGGCACAGAATGTGGTCGAGCTTGTCTGCATCGCCGTCGGCCTGCCTGCCCAGCTGCGACTGCGCATCGCTGAAGCGGTTGTTGGACAGCATGGCGAGGATATCTGTCATCGACTGGCCCTTCACCGAGTCCGCACCCTGGGAGGAGGCAAGCACGGCAACAATACCGTTAGACGTGGTAGCCCGCATATTTGGATTGCGACCCAATCCAAACGGCTGGCTACCACCCGCCTAATAGTTTTGCCGTGCATAGGGTCCTCCACCCCAGAGCTCTCGCCAGGCGCGGGCCAATCCTCGTCAACCGCGAGCGGTGGGCCGTCCCCGACATAGTTGGGGTTCTTAGTAGACCTGTGCTTGCCGTCTCTCGGCTGAGCGTCCATAGGACTCTCGTTGTCGATGACGGAGAAGTTGTGAGGGCTCTCAGCTGACATCATCGCAGCCTTCGCAAATGCCTTGCCTAGCGGTGTAGTTCGGATCGGGCTTCGGGGAACCTGATCCCACTCAAGCGACTGCATGCTGCTCGGACCGAGCACGGCTTGCGACGGTGCCTGATAGTGCCTGCGCGTGAGTTGATGCACGGTGCAAGTGTGAGAACGCACCGAGAACCACGACGAATCCGCATCATACACATTTCGATCAACACCGAAATCAGTAAAACTCAGATCGAGAAGTAGTAAACTCAGGCCGAGAAGTAGGAAAACTCAGAGAGGGAAGTGGGAAACTCAGAACGATGAGTGGTTAACCTCAGAGTGTAAACCCAGTGACCGTGCGACGCGCGTACAATGAAATCACGTGCGTGTGAGTGTGGCGTGCTCGTTAACACGTCTGGCTGTAACATCTGATTTTCTGATTTTCGGGTAACGCTGCCTCTGGAGCTCCGACGATTCCACTGCGCAGCCACTGCACGAGGAAACTCACTGCCAACGAGCGTGCTGCGATCGCACATGATGCCGAACAACTGGCGACATCAATCCACTCGAACTCACAATTCTATCTACATGAGTCGTCGGAGCGATGCCCTGATCCCCGCCCCACCCCCAAACATTCAAGGCCGGTGTGCGCACAAGGATATCCCCGTGCGCACACCGAGCGCACACACCGAATCCCACCCCCACTCGGCCCAACAACACTTTGATTTCTACCAGGTAATCTGCCTGGTGGGGGGGGAGCGGGGGTCAGGGCAGCGCCGCCGTGCCTACTCCGAATCATCAGCATAAGCACGCTCCATAAAGCCAGCATGAGGCCCCTCGTCGCTGCTGATGCTGCATGGCATCCCCCCCATCTCGGTGTCCGCATCATCTGGAGGCGACTCCCGAAGCGCCGCCGCGCCTGCCGCTGCCTCGGCCGCCGCCGCAGCGGGCGCTGCTGCCTGCGACACCTCCGCCACCGCGGGCTTCTTCTCGGCGGGCGGCTCGTCCTGGCGGAGCGGGCGCCGCCGTCGTCGCCGTCGTCGGCGGCGGCGACAGCGGCGTCGTCGTCGGCGTCAGCGTTGGTCGCCGTCTATCGTCCATCGTCGTCGTGGGCGTCGTGGTCGTCGCCGTCGTCGCCGCCGCTTCCGCCGTCGTCGTCGTCGTCGTCGTCGTCGTCGTCGTCGTCGTCGTGTCGGTCGTTTCGTCGCTGTCGTAGTTGTCGTCGTCCGTCGTCGTCGTCGTCGTCGTCGTCGTCGTCGTCGTCGTCGTCGTCGTCGTCATCATCGCCGTCGTCGTCCTCCTCCTCCTCCTCCTCCTCCTCCTCCTCCTCCTCCTCCTCCTCCTTCTCATCAGCTCAACCCCAAAACTGTCCTCGGCCTCAGCTGCAGCTCGCTTCCGACCGATCTTCTTGGCCACCTGCGCCCAGCCGTTCGCGACAATGAACGAGTCCTTGTCGTCCACGGTCTGCTCCCTGGTCCTCGTCTTGGCGACGTAGTTGTCGACGAACTCATTGAACTTATCGGTGATCTTGTCAACCTCACCATCGGGGACCTTCATCTGCGCAAACTGCTCTGGTCTAGAACCGTCGTCCTTCTCGTGCCTGATGGCGACGAACTGCTCCTTGAGGCGCTTGTACCACACGACCTTCACGTGCCCGCCGTCCTTGTGCTCCTTAGACGGAACAGCATCATCGGAGTTCTTACTCGCCCATTGTTTTGCACTCACCGCCGTGATGAACCACGTTGCACCGTCGGCCCACACAGCCACGGCCTGCTTGGTATGCTCGTCGTCAGTCGGAGGGCGAACCGACGCTGCGTACTCCTCCGCGCCGTCGGCGGGCACCCTGTACGCTGCCTGGTGGGCGCGAGTCGGGAGGCGGGGCTCGACGTCGACGACGACGACGACGACGACGACGACGACGACGACGGCCACGACGACGACGACGACGACGACGACGACGACGACGACGACGACGACGACGACGACGACGGGCGACGGACGACGGACGACGGACGACGGACGACGGACGACGGACGACGCCAGAGGAGATGAGGATGGGATATGGTGAGCTCGTTTAGCACAATTGAGCCTGCAACTCATGGTTCCACTTGTAGATGGGAGTCGCCTCGGCTGCCGCGGCTGGCCTCTTCATCGATGCCGCCGCCACCTCACCAGGTTCCACTTCTGCCTCATCCTCTTCGCCTTCCTCCTCCTCCTCCTCTGCCTCATCCTCGTCCTCGCCGTCCTGCGCCTCCTCGTCCTCGCCACCCGCGCCAGCGATGGCGCAGTCGGGGACAGCACCTGGAGCTACACCGATCGCCCCAGCAGGTGCTCCCTCGGTCGGGTCGGGAATGATCTCTTTCATCCACTGGGGCCACTGCGAACGTGTCCTCGACGAATACTTCAGGACCACTTGGTTGTAGTCACGCACCATCATCCGCAATCGTTTGGCCACTGTATCGCTCCATGTGGCGATCTCCTTCGCCAAATGCCATTGCTCCTCGCGATCAGTGGCGATCTCGGCCAAGAGCTTCTTCAACTGCGACTGGGGGATGCCGCTTGGGATCTTGGGCAGCAGCAGCACGTGGTTTCTGATCTGCTCGTCGTCACGGGGACCAGCACCCTTCTCACGATAAGACGGGGTCTCTGCAGTTTTGTAGTAGTCCTGCAGTGCGACCTTCACCACCTTCAACTGCGCGGGCGTCAGCGTACCCTTTCGCCCCTTCGGGGCCATTGCAGCTGCAGCACGCGGCACGCACTGACAGTGAGAAGAGCGAGCAGCCCGAAACCAGCAAAGGGTTTGAGCAACATGCCAATGAGAAGGCGCCGACGAAGGCCTCCGAATCACATGGCGCCATGTCCTGGCTCAGAATGGTGCTCTCGTTTTGAGTGTTGTTGTCACTGGCCGCTTTCCTACCTCATAATCGTGCTCTCGCCTCGTCGCTGACTACATTTCCCGTTCCGAACGCCCCCATTCCCCCTTCATACGTCCCTTATCTCTTTTGATTATCTTCGTACGGAGTTCCTTCCCCTATTGATTGGTTCATTGTCCCTCTCTCGTCTTACATATTGCTCATTTCCTTTGTTCCATGTTTTCATCCCCCATGTCTCCCCTGCAGACCCAGCCCGCTCAATATTCAAGCGCACTATATACGACACTGCTTGATCGGGAACCCAAACCTACCATCTAAGTCATATTTTCTGACATATGTACTAGCAGGATCTTATAATTAGATCCATATATAACATAATAAGATCCATGACAACATAACACTCCGGATCTTATTATAAGATCCTGCCAACCTCAGGGGACGGTCGTAGCGGCCCGGGTTGTTCATGACCCACGTGTCGCAGCGATCCAAGAGCGACTGCGCAGACGAGGAAGAATCGGCCCTGTCCATCTGGGACCTCCAGCGCCTCCTTCCGCGTTGCCCTCGTGTAAGCTAATGCCACGAGAGGGTCTGGCGTAAAGTGCACACCAGCGCCATATCTTCCACCCTGACGGGCCTCCATCATCTCAGAAGGCTGGGGGCGCGCCCGGCAATTCCTGAGTCCGCGGAAGAGCAGGGTCAGGCGCTCCCCCTCGAACGCCACGCCCGCCCACTCGGTGGCCGACAGAGCGCGAGGTCGGACCTGGACCTGGAACTCAGCATCGCCGCAGCGCGCAATCCACGCCCGCATCCGCGGGCCCGGCGGGATGCATCTCCTGAGCAACTCTTGCGGTACGGCCACCCTTCGCGGGAAGACTGCGGTCTGGGTTCTCTTCTCAGCAGGCAGGCGAGCCACCCGGGCCTTGGTCCGCCCTCCCGCGGCCGCCGCGGCTGAGCGCGCGGCGGCCGGCCTCTTACGAAGAGCGCCCTTTCGCCTCGCTTTGGAAAAGGAAGCGTTTACTGCGGCAATGAACGCCCGCCGGCTTTCTCGAGCACAACGTTTCTTTCCACAAGTCTTCAATGCTCGATTATTGGCCCCGCGGGCGCACGGGTTCGCGCAGTGCGGGCATTTCCCCATTGGGGAAAAAAGGCCTGAGCCAAAATGTCAACGTGACACAGAGGCCTACCCGGCGGGGGGCGGGCGGGCGGGGGCGCGCGAGTGGCAGCGCGCGTGTGTGCTGTCCGCTTTAGAAGACATGTTTGAAGATTATTCGCGAGTGGCCGCTGAGCGGTTCCTGGACATTCGCGGTAGTAGCGAAAGAATGCCCTGGACAACGCCGAAGCGTGTCCGACACACTTGACAGGTCGAAAGACCATCCGTATCACTGAGGCTTCTTGTAAGGTTACTGGGACACACGATTCTGAGAGAAATTCCTGAGTTAAATGCAAGGTTTCCTCGAGGGCCGAGCGAGAGGTGACGTTTTCTGTACAATGGATTCGAACGCCCCCGGCGGCGGGGCGACTCCGGGGGACCAATGTGCACCCTTCGGTGTTGCGGGGGTCCTTTCTTAAGGCTTAAGGTTTGCGTGGGTCGTGAGACTTATGAGAAGACTTATGAGGAGACTTATGAGGAGAGGACTTATGAGACTTGACAGCTTTATGAGAAGAAGACTTGTGAGACTTTGATGAGAGCGAACGACCCGACTGCGAAGCAGAAATATCATGCCTCGCGCGGCTGAACGACCCGACTGTGAAGCAGAAATATCATGCCTGACTGTGAAGCAGAAATATCATGCCGCGCGCGGCTGAACGACCCGACTGTGAAGCAGAAGTATCATGCCTAGTGCGGCTAAACGACCCGACTGTGAAGCAGACCCAATCATGTGGAGCAGACCCGATTGTGAAGCAGACCGAATCCTGTGCATCACGTCAAAAACCTCCCCGGCCTGTGACCCCTTGGGGGAGGAGGAAGGGGAGAAGGGAAAGAAAAAGAGAGGGAAGGGAAAAGGGGAAGGGGGAGAGAGAGAGGGAAGGGAGAGGGAAGGGAGAGGTAGGAGCCCCCCAAGTACGATCGGAGCATTGTTGTCTTGCGCCCTTCGGCGTTATGAGTCTTTGTCCTGGCTCCAATAACGATTCAAGAGGTTTGAGACAAGCCGTATTCTAAGGTTTTGGCCTGCTCGCAGGCACCTGCCCGAGGTGGCCCCCGCGTCCCGGTGAGTTGAGCAGGGCCTGCCCGACCGGTCCGTGCCTGCTGGTTCGTGAGGCTTCTTTTTCCACATTTTTTCCACGTGGCGGACTCCGGATGGGCGTCCCTGCGCTGCAATGAATTGTAAGATCGCCTTGAGAAAGTTGCGAGTAAAGTTGTGAGAGACGTTATAAGGGGGTTATAAGGTTCCTGCAGAGAAGGACATGTAGCGCACTTCGGCTGGGGATGGGGAGATTGGAAGAACGGGGAGAACGAGACGAAAGGAGAGAGAACCAGGACGGGGAAGGGGAGAAGGGGGACGCGAGGAAGAAGAAGAGGAAAAGGAAGAATAACAAAAGAGAAGAAGAGAAGAAGAAGAAGAAGAAGAAGAAGAAGAAGAATAAGAAGAAGAAGAGGAAGAATAACGGCGAGTCAGCATGCACGGTCTCTAGCCCCTTGGACACACACACGCACACGCACGCACGCACGCACGCACGCACGCACACACACACACACACATACATGCACACATATACTAACGCGTCACAAAAATTCGTCATGCTTTAAGGGGGCGCCAAGATATCAGGTTTCGTCCGGTATTTCCGCGCGAGCGGGCGGGCGAAGGCTGACCCCTGTGTCGACCGCGCCAAGCTGCCCTCCCTTTTCCCCCTAGCGTCCAAGCGGGCTGGGTCAAGAGCGGTCGGAAAAAATATCCGGAATTTCTCAATCTGGCATTTCCTATAACGGATAATCTGGAAATCCCGACGTAACAAAATACGGTTTTAGAAATCCACCAGGCGTGGTCCTGCCCTGCCGACGCAAGACGATTCAATCTCAGTACATGACGAAACTCTTGCAACGCCAATGAGAGATCCACGATGGAGACGCATCATCGTTCATCGTCCCAGGTCATCGCACTCACCCCCGCGCATCATCCGTCACTGCCGCCTGCCACGCCGGAGTACCAAGCACTCGATGCTCGCCTCGCGGCGCCTGAAATACCGCTGAGGGGTCCACGATGGCGACGCAACATCATTCATCGTTCCATGTCATCGCGCTAACCCCCACTCATCATACGCCACTGCCGCCTGCCACGCTGGACTACCAGGCACTCGATGCTCGCCGCGAGGCGCCCGAAATACCGCTACGCCGTTACAGAAATTAGTCATGTTTTATGGGAGGACAAGATGCTGCAGGTTTCGTCCGTTGCTTCCGCGCGAGCGGGCGGGCGAAGGCTGACCCCTGTCCCGACCGCGCCAAGCTGCATCCCCTGTTCCTCCTTAGAATGCTCGCGGGCTGGATCAAGAGCCCGTCGGGTCAAAAATCTGGGATTTCTCAATCCGGGATTTCCTCCCACAAAATAAATCGATAATAACGGAATCTGTTGAAATCCCGACGTAAAACACGGTTTTAGATCAGGCGGGGTCCTGCCCTTCCAAGGCAAGATGATCAAATTCCAATTCATGACGACACTCTTGCAACGCCAATGTGGGATCCACGATGGAGACGCATCATCATTCATCGTCCCAGGTCATCGCACTCACCCCCGCGCATCATCCGCCACTGCCGCCTGCCACGCCGGAGTACCAGGCACTCGATGATGCTCGCCGCGCGGCGCCTGAAATACCGCCACGCCGTTACAAAAATTCGTCGTGTTTTCTGGGAGCGACAAGATGCTGCAGGTTTCGTCCGGTACTTCCGCGTGAGCGGGCGGGCGAAGACTGACCCCTGTCCCAACCGCGCCAAGCTGCCCCCCCATCCCCCCTGGAATGCTAGCGGGCTGGATCAAGAGCGGTCGGATCAAAGATCTGGCATTTATAAATCGTGGATTTCCTCCCATTATATACGAACGTATATAACGGGGTATTTTCAATTCCCAACGTTGCAAAAAAAAACGGACGTAGATATCCCACCGGGCGGGGCCCTGCCCTGCCGACGCAAGATGAGTAAATCTCAATTCGCGATTAAACTTTTGTAACGCCAATGTGTGCGTACATACATGTATGTATATATGTTATGTATGTATATATATATACATATATATATGTATATATCAGAGTGAGGGGGCTGAACCGAACGGTCATTCACTGTCCCTGGGTGCGTGGCTGAAGCGAATTCCGCGATGCGGATTCTTGTTGTTGTTTGTTGTTTGTTGTTGCCGTCGTCCCACCCGCGACCCGCCCAACGACCCACCCGCGACCCACCCCGCGACCCATCCGCGACCCACCGGCGACCACCCGCGACCCACCCGCGACCCACCCCGCGACCCACCCGCGACCCACCCGCGACCCACCCGCGACCCACTGCGGGAAGCAGATTTTCCCACCGCTTCCAGATTATCGAAACATATAATTTGGAATGGGTGAGTGAGTCCTTTATGTTCAGCTAGGTTAGCGAAAGGGCCACAGGGGGGAATGTCTTGAGAGGTGCGGCGGATCTTCCTGGCTGCTGTTCGCCGCCACATCTGCTCAAGTTCAAGGCACAATGATTCACTGAGCAACAGAGAAGTGGTGCCATCCGCAGGCGGCCTCCTGTCTCCACGCGGACGCCTCCAGACACAGGCGACCGCTGTCTCCCTGCGATTGGGACTGAGGACGGCCCCGCGACGCTCGCTCCCACGGCCGTGGCAGGGCCTCAGGGAGGTTGGGCGTGGGCCGTCTTGTGGGTGACGATGACGACCGCCTCGACCATCGGCTGCATCGTGGCGCAGCTGACCTCGACGGGCCGCAGCCTGGTGATGTGCCTCACGACGAGCGTCTTCCTCGTCATCCCGTCGGCGTACTGCGCTGTGCGCCAGGGCTGGCGTCTCCACTGCGACCAGGTGGCCGAGGCCCAGCAGCTGGAGCAGGCGATCGAGCAGATGCAGGCGCTGCACCTCGGAGGCGGCGCTCGCGTGCCAGGTCCTACTGCCCCGCCTGGCGCCGAGCTGCCATGGGAGACGACCGCGGACGGCGGCCCGCTAACCCCAAAAATTCCCGAAATGCCAGGCGTGCTGGGCCCTGTGGCTCTTCCGGGCGGAATCGCGTCCGCGCGACCGCCTCCTCTCGCCACGTCCCCGTCGGGCGGGCGCGGTGCATGCTCCCGCGCGGCGCGGTTCCTGAAGGCCACCAGGAGGCCCCCAGGAAGCTCCCAGAAGGCCCAAAGACTCTCCCAAGAGGCTCCCAAGAGGCCTCCTCCTCCTCCTCCTCATCATCATCAGCATCATCATCATCATCATCATCATCTTCCTTTTTCCGCTATCTCCTTCTCTTCTTCTCCTTCTTCTTGCTCCTTCACGTGTTCCCCGAAAGGCTTCCAATTTCAACAACGGCTGTGGGAACACGTGCCATACGTAGCTTGGCCGGGTTTTATCCGCAACGTACTGCAACATACGCGGTTCCAAAAGGCAGGGGGGCGGCGGTGATTCACAGTAGACGTCTTCGATACATACACTGTACTTTTCGAGCCTGCGGAAGGGCGTGATGACCGCCTTCAGACTAGAGACAAGAACTGTCACAGCACACGACTACATCGGGTGCAGCGCTGGCACGGTGGCGGGACTTGCACGGGCATCTTGATAGGAGAGACATAGCGGGCCATGAAGAAAAATATCGTCTACTGACAAAAGGACAATGCAATACGATATGGCTGACACATGAAAAGCTGAACTCGGGGATCGGGAGCAGAGGTAACAGGAATGGAGCAAGAACATCTTGCTGTGCAATAGCGTGCACTTGAAAAACATTTGGGTGAATCAAAAAGACGGCCAGGCAACTGCCAGTTCCGAGAACGATGCCGCAAACAGATACAAGATGGAGGACTGTCGCGAGGGAACGGGATAAGATTGAAAGAGCAATAACATGTGGGAAAGGAAATGGAAACGGAGAGCCTGGTACGTCAGAGAGGTCTAAGGCAACGAATCATCTTATGGAGGAGTAAGAACACACCGATACCCATCACATCAGTTCATGCGTATGGATACACATGCACTTGTTTACACCTATATGTAGCGTGCACAAGCGTGCGCGCGGACATGAATTCTCGACGGCGGCGTTTTCTTGCCAGAGGTGCGAAAGCGGGGAACACGAGGGTTTTCGCACCCCTACCAAGACCCCCCAAGTCTGGCCAAACGAATTGCGCTCCCCCGAAATATCCCCCGCAACATCTCAGCTTGACTTAAGTTCAACGACGTTCTGGCTAGCGACCATCTGCATGGTCCCATTCATGTATCTTAATTGCCCGAGACCCCCCCTCCCCACCCAAAAAACTGACACCCCGAATCCCAGGCCCCTGGGACCCTCTGGACCCCCCGGCTCCGTGCCCCCCCCCCCTCCCAGGCGTTTCAGAGCTCCTGGAAGCCTTTTCTGGACCTAGGCGCCCGAATCGGTCAGGAGGGCGGCCGAAAGCTCCCCCGAGGGCCCCAAGATGCCCCAGACACCTACCAGACGCCCGAAGACGATCCAAAGAGGACCCCCAAGACGCTTCCAATACGCAGAAGAACCATTGATTGTCCCAGGTTTGCGCATGATTTGGGGAATGCCCTGTTCTTCGGCCTTCTGGGCGTCCGAGACCGCCTGGGAGGCCCGAAAATCGCCCCAAAACCATCCGAAAGGGCTTCCACGCAGTCCAAGAGAGCCTCAAGACGGCATAACAGGGTTCCAAGATGGCCTAAGAGAGAAACATGACGGCCCAAGATGGCCCCAAGACACCCTCCGAAGCATTCCAAATCGTGACTCAGCCGTTCAGGGAGACCGCGGTTGGAGGCAGGGTGGCCCGAGGAAGCCCCCGGAGGCCCCGGGAAAACGCCCAGCCAGAAGGCCTTGAGGAAGCCTGAAAACTTCCGTGAGACCCCCAGAGGCTCTCCAAGGAGGAGCCTCCTCAAAAAGAGCTGAGGGTTGGGGGCGAGAATGAGAAAAAAGAAACATGGAGAAAAGACTGCACACCACATTAATGTAACGGCGACGCCGGGAAAGGCAACACGGAGACATCGTTAAATTGTCTGTTTGACCTTCCTGCAATTCCGCCTGCATGCCAAACTTCAAGGACCAAAGTGCATGGCGCGAAGCGCCAATGCAGTCGTGTGTATATATATGTATATATATGTATACATACATACATACACATATGCACACATGTGTATATACACATGTATTATCTGTGTATGTACAGCGTCATAACAAACATGTATGCTAGAATCACCCGCGCTGAGGGTCCAGCCTCCTTCGAGGAGCCTTCCAAGCAATTGCAGGGAGACCCTGGCGTCTTGGGGTGTTTGAGGCTGAATCGCTTTCGAGGCCCTCTGGAGCAAACAATTGCGGAATCCCAAAAACACCTCAAACCTCAAACCCCACGGGGTTCCACATACCCTTGGGGGCTACACCCAGGTGCAAGGAGTAATAATTGGGAAACTCCGATCTGCCCAGGACGGGCAAGTGCGTATTGAAGATGACGAAACCGATAAATATTTGGTCGGTGTCCCGTTGTTGTCCCATGGTTGTCCCGAATTTGTCCCGTGGTTGTCCCGCTTTTGTTCCATGGTTTTTCCGAATTTGTCCCGCAATTGTCCCGTGGTTGCCCCGTGGCTGTCCCGTGGCGTTCCTGGGATTTTCCCGCGGGTGTCTTGTGGTTGTCCCGCAAGTGTCCTGTGGTTGTGTCGTGTGGTTGTGTCGTGATTGTCCCGTGATTGTCCAAAGGTTGTCTCGTGGTTGTCCCGCGGTATCCCCGTGGCTGTCCCGTCTAGAGTTAGATACTGAGACCCATGTGTATCTGTCTAGTTGTATCGATAGGTTCAGTGACGATGAGATCAGTGGGCAGATGGATAGCGAGACCGACACATAGTGAAGGAGACTGAACTTTGATAATGGGATGACTGGATGGATAGTGAGGCAGACAACAATATGGGGATATCGGCGTGCGAACATGGATACAAGTATTCGTATTTATCTTCATATTTGTATGTGTATATACATATATATATATATAGATATAGATATGTATATATATATATACACACCTGTGAAATTGCACACATACATACACAATTTTCGAGCGTCAACGGGCCAACGAGTCGCCATGCCGTCAGACACGCGCGCGGGGGCCGAGCGCGCCGGTCAGCTGGCCCCCCACGGGGCAGTGGAAGCAGCAGTGGAAGCAGCACCCGGGCCTGCGGAAGCCGAGGCGGCGGGCAAGGGCCCAAGCAAGGTGCCCAACAGACGAGTAACGGCCGAGGCAGAAGCCAGGGCAAAAGCGAGGGGGGCGAAGCCAGGGGGGGAGAAGGCGCCTGAGGGGTCAAGAGCGGGCTCGCCTCCCGCGTGCACCGCGCGCGAGTTTTTCAAGGCGTGCCATCTGTTCTTGACGCGTGAGAGACTACTGCCTGAAGCTGAAGGCGCCGGGTTCCTACTGAGACATGCGTCCCTGCCAACAGCGCCCGTCGCAGCACCCACAGACTCAGGGCTGGTGGCCCCTTTGGGCTGGAGTCAGGGCCTCCATAACGCCCACGGATCGCGCGGCCCCTTCTAAACTGTAGCTGACGGCGCAGCGTCCCAGGCCCGCCTAGGCCTCAAGCGTTCCAGTCCCGCGGTGGGGGGTCGCCACGAGGGTCGGGGAGGTGAGCCGTGGAGCCGAGCGGGGTCTGGGTGGATGTCGAAAGCGTCGTCATGGGATAAGCCCGAGGCGGCGTCGCATTGCGGGCGGCGTCGCAGTGCGGGCGGCGTCGCAGTGCGGGCGCGGACACGGGGAGAGAATGGCATCGGGGGCGTCGTCGGAGGTGGTGCCTGGGGCAGCGCCTGAGTGAGAGCTGGGACCCGAGTGCGGCGTGGCGTCGTCGCCTTCGTCGGGAGCGGCGGCGTCGGAGGCACCGCCGGGGGCGGCGCGGCAGGCTGGGTTAACGTCAGCCCCTCGTGCAACTGCACAGGGGGGCCCCCAGAGCGTCCAGAGGCAGCGCCGGCGCAGTCGCCGGGGGAGGATTCGCAAGTAGCGCCGGGGCGGGGGGCGTCGGCCCAGGGGTGGCCCGGCGTCGCGGGCGTCGCAGGCGTCGTCGGGGGAGCAGCCGAACGAGGCGTCGTAAAAGGGGCGTCGGCCCAGGGGTAGGGGCGGCGTCGGAGCCAGTCGATACCGATACCAGCTTAGGAGGCAACATTGGGATGGAGGCTCCACTCCTGGGGAGGAACAGCATCACAGGCAAGACCCCGTCGCAGACACACACACACACATATACATAAACACACACAGACACAGAGACACAGACACACTGAGACACTGAAGACACATAGACACAGAAGACACAGACACAGACACAGACCCGCCCGCCCGCCCGCTCGCCCGCACCGCACGCACGCACGCACCCACGCACCCACGCACCCACCCACACCCACACAGACATACTCAAACACGCACGCACGCTGCACGCACGCACGCACGCAAACACGCACGCCCGCCCGCCCGTACGCACGCACGCACGCACGCACGCCCCCCCCCCCACCCACACATCCACGCACGCACGCACGCACGCACGCACGCACGCACGCACGCACACACACACACACATAAACAAACACACACACACACTTTTGATCTGCAGGGCGAGAGCGAGCCTCTTCCGCTAAAAGCTCCGCAACACACACACACACACACGCACACGCAAACGCACACGCACACGCACACGCACACGCACACGCACACGCACACGCACACGCACACACACACACACACACACACACACACACACACACACACACACACACGCAAAAGACTGCATCACATTCTCGCGCCATACGCCTTGGTCCTTCAATTTCGGCCTGCGGGCAAAATGAGAGACAGGTGAATAGTCAACAGCAAGCATAACTCATTATTGCCGCTGTCGTTGTCGTAATAGTAGGTTGTTCCTCTCCATTTCCTCTTACTTCCTCTTCCTCGCCCTCGTTCTCGCCTGACTCGGCGAACCCCTCCCGCCATCCTCAATTTTTGTTTTGCGGAGGCCCCTCCGTCTGGGGGGCCCGCGAAACCTATTCAAGGGTTTCTCGGGGGGTCTGGAGGCCTCATGGGCGGCTTTTGGGGTTCTCTGGGGGCTTCCTCGGGCCACTTTGCTGACAATCAATCTCCTTCAACGACCTGTTCATAATTTGGAATGCTTCTGGGGGCGTCTTGGGGCCAGCTTCGGCCGTCATAGAGATCTCTTCGGGCCATCTTGAGCCGTCTTGGCGCTCTCTTAGACTGTCTGCAAACTTTTTATGATCATGTTAAGACGAGTTTGAGGGCCTCTTCGGCGCGGGATGCCCGCTGGAGACCAAAGAACCGAATGTCAACAAGTCATGCAGCTTTTTACCTGGATATTGACTATCTCTGCAAAGTGTTCCGATGTAGTCTCCCTTTCCCCCGAAGGTAGGCTTCGCGAAGAAAGCTCAGGGGGCTCCGACAAGGCCATGGCTTGGAAGGAATGTTCCGTTAAGCGGGTAAGAGAGACATGCGCGGTAGGGAGGAGGCCAGCCGGCCGACGACGCGACGACGATGAGGGGGCGACCCCTCGGCGCACGCGCAAGCCAGTTCGCTCTATTTCCTATACCTCTCGAATCTGAATGGCTGCAGATAACCAATCAGCACAGCAGTGACGGTGGCAAGGGCAACAGGGTGGCGGTGCGGAGAGGAGCACATTTACTCCCCCCGCGGCGGGGCGAGAAGGCCCGCGTCGACGCACACCCACTCGGCCTGTGCATTTACACACCCATCGGGAGCCAAGCCCACAATATAGCTTTTACAGCTCAACCGAAGATGCCGAGGGGCGATGGGCCGAAGCAGCCCGACGTGCCCCGCCCGAGCTATAGCTAATGCCAGCTCATACCTTAAAGGTCCCCCGCGCCTGCTGCACCCACGTCGCGTCGGCGGGGCAGAGCGACGCCGTCCTAGCGCCGACGGAGTCGTACTAGTTCATCTGCAGTGATGCATCTCCACCAGCCATCTTCTTGACGTCGCTGGCGGTGCCAATTGCGGCCGGACCGCCAGCTCCGTTGAGACTGGTCGTGTTGATGTTGTCCATGGTGGTCTTTGCCTTTTCCATGACCCCAGCCAGTGCCCTGGCCCTTGTTTTTGCCCTTGTCGGCCGGCCTCGCCTTAGGCGTAGGCGGCGGCGATGGCGTAGGTAGGGGCGCAGGCTTAGCCGTTCTTAGTGCCTCTCGGGCCTGTGAATCAGGGGCGGAATTTCCCGCAGCTCCTTGACCGGTTCCATGCGTCCAGGCCGGGCGGCAGGGCGCCCATTCCTCTCGCCGCGAATGATATTCGGGCTCGCTCGTGAAGAGGTCTTTGTATACCTCCGCGGCGAACCAATGCCATGTCGCTGAGCTCGCAGTGAGCGGTCGGTGGCGATCGGCATGGACCCAGTACCCGATGACGTGGTCGTCGGCGTCTCTGTCGGCGTAGTCCCGCAAAGGGTCCCAGCCGCCATCGCGCCCGCGGCCGTCCACATCATCTACGGGCTCATCAGGCCGCACAAGTGGCCGATTCCAGTCGTTCCCTCCTGTGGGGAACTCTAGCGATCTGTTGTCGCAGTTGGGATCGGCGTCCGACGCGGCTGAGCCCGTGGACCCTGGGTCATACGGCCTGTGTCTGTAAGTGCGCCTATCCTTCCAACCCAGCCACGCGGTTTCTGAGGAATGCGCAGCGCGTTTCGGAGGTGTCGTAGGCCCCCGTTCACCTTCGCCCGTTCTCGTGTTGTCGGGCGCCAGTGGTGCATTGGAGGCAGACGCCATTTCGGCGTCGCCCACTGAATCGGCACGATCGCCAGGGGCTGTTGCTGTTTGCTCCGGAGCGGCGGAGCCGCCAGGAGCACCAGCATCGGCCCCTGGAGTTACCGGGCCTCCAGGAGGCTCGCTATCAGCCCCTGGCGCGGATCAGCCGCTAGGGGCCGCGGCGGGCGGTTCGGCTGAGCTGACCGCCTCAGTTTGATTCATTATGTTTCTGGTGATGCCGATGGCTGCGCCCGTGACAAAATGTCCATAATGACCGATGGCCAGCCGGGTTTTCGCCATCAAAATAGCACCATCAAAGGAGTTCATGAATTCAACGGCAATTTGGATTTCGCCACAACGACGCCGAACTTCACGACGGACGTCATTGCCCAGGCCTGCAGTCCATTTCTCCAACGCGGCTGTCCAGCGCATAAACGTCAGCCATCCTGCGGGCAGAGTTATGATCACCACTGCCCGCGGGGCCTTGTACTTCTTGGCCAGGGAAGGCGACGTGAAGTCCTGCTACCATAAACGATGACAGCCAGGAGAACTCGACCCCATCGCTGATGCCTTGGCACATGCTCGCAGGGTTCACCCCACATTCTGGCAATGAGTTCGATTAGTTCAGGAGGTATATCGTGAGTCACGTCTTCTTCCAACCTCGTCGCTGCGCCCGGCGGGGCGAAGTGCTCAAGGAGGAATTGGGCAGCCACGCTGTGGGCATCACGCCGACTGGTCATGATATGTTCTTGTCCGTCTCCGCGCGCGACCTGGCGGGTGGCGCTCGCAGTTGTTATTGGGCCCCCCGGTTCATTTCCCAACGCTTCAGTTATGGTACCCAGAAGGGGAACTAGATCAAGCCAAGATGGCATCTCGGATCCAGGTTCCACTTTGACGCGCCGTGCGGGTACGAGTGGCGGCATAATGCCCTTGGACCCTTCAGTACGCCTCTCGCGAAGGAAAATTGACTCTGCCGTCCAGCTGGGCCGGCTGCAAAGCGATGCAATTGCCTAGTAGTCAACAGCTCCAACGACACCTGAAGCCCGCTCACCAGTGAGCGTCTCGATGGTCGGAACTTCTATGTTGTTTTCTCGCTTGTTCCGTGCGCAATCGCCCCATCCTTCAGTAGGTCGGAGCTGTTGATCATCTACGTCAGGCCATTCAAAAATGGCGAGAGCAGGGCACATAAACGGGCGAGCGTACTGATCGACTTCGGAAGACCACACTAATGGCCACCATGTCGCCGCGGTCGGAGGCGCCTCGTGGTCACGGTGAGCGCAGTGCTCGAGCCAACTCATAAAGCGAAGCTTCAGCGGCTCAGAGACTTGGAAGAAAAGTTCGTGACGCGCTGGCTGCTGAGCCGCTGCGCTGTCAGGGCTCCAGGTCGGAACGCTTCCTGGCTGTTTGTTAGCAAACGTCTGACCGCCCGCAGCGAATCGCGCGCGAGCTTCTCCTTTATTCTCTACCCACTTACGCATATGCTGTTCGCTTTTATTCAGGTTGTTCTCTGCGTCAGTGGGGCTCTTCCTCATGCTTTTCATTCTTCCTCTAATCACAGCTGACTCATTCATGTTGTGGGCTGGAGAATTGACTACATAAGTATGCAGGCCCATACTCTCAAACGAGTCTGCAATAGTCTCTGGACCGGGGTTCATGAGGTAACTTTCTGCACCTTGTAGCGATAACGCACACTCGCCTGACAAAAGAGGCAGCAACCCAATCCTGTTCGCTCAGAAGGACAGTTTCTGCATATGCATCTCCCATCATCGGACCAGTCGGACCGCAGCGGATTCCCCATGGTCTTAAGCTTTTCTTCATCCCACCAAGTATCTATGGCTCGAACCACTTCGTCAGAGCGCGCCCACCCGACGATCGAACCACGGGAGGACGCAATATCAAGAGCAATCTATTCTTGGGAAAGAGAATGTCCAAACAACCGGTGGTATTTGGCTATCGGGACCCACAATGGGATTTAATGCCACCCTTCGAGCTACGCCATTGAATTTGGCTTCTCCCGTCGTAACAAGCGCACCGTCACGACAGATTCGATAATGGAGGTGCCCCGTCACGCGCCCGTTGAAGACAACGACGCAGGACCAATTTACCCTGTGGACACTCGCAAGTTCCCAAAGCAATGGCGTAACATTGGCTGGCCATGACCCCGAGCACAGAGGCCCCTGCTCTTTCGGCTCGGAGCCTGTTTCAGATAATTCTCGGCCGGCTGAGCATCTCCATCCCTACGCTGGCTGAGCTAGGAGGGAATGTACTCATTCTGCTCCACTGCTGGGTCGCACCTAGTCGGGATAAGACGGAGGAGCCCGTAGTCGTCCTCACCGCATAGTCCTCCGGCATTTTTGAGAAATTTGATGATACCCTCACCGGCCACCGAAGCTTTGATTGCGTCATGGCCCGTCACATGCAGCAAGGTCCATGGCATTTAACCAGGCCGCGCTCGCATGGAGCATACATGCGCTCGATGCTGGGGACAAGACACGAGTGCCCCTGGCAGGCGCGATAGAAAACGGGTGTTGGTCGGCGCGATCGCTTGTCTCTGTCTATTAGAGTCAACTGTCCACCTGCCTCGTCAACGATTGAGTCGAGAGAGGTTGGTGGATCGAGGGAGCCCCGCCAATATTTTGCAAGCCTTGCTTCGCCAAATTATCAATATCCTGAGCCTTGACTCCGAGGATCTCCACGGTGCCAGGCGGTAAAGCGGCTGGGCCGTGCACCGCTAGTGCAAGCGCACAGCCCGCGAGTCCATCGGCGTCCATCTTCTCGACGAGATCTCCAAAATAGACCCATCCCCCGGATGGTCGTGCAAAATCCGAAGAGCGTCGCGCTAAATAAATCGAATGTTCCCCTACACCAACTGCTCTACCGTCGTTGCGGTGGCTGCGCCGCCTCCGAAACTTGTCGCCCCCCATCACAAGTGGGTTTTCCTCGTCCATCTCTGCTGCGCCAGCTAAGCCGGGAGCGTCAGTGGACATTGCGAGAGGGGACAATGCCGCATAAATTGAGTCATATTCTCAAGGCAATCAGGCAATCATCCGAATCATATTTTGTGCGAAGAAACGGAATGGCTTGCGCGAGCTCGTCGTCCGTAAGCTCACCCAACAGCGCAAACGCAAACTCCTGGACCGGCCCGTCGTTTTCCCGAATGGTGTCGTAAGTCCCTACACGAATCGCTGCAACGTACCGGGGCACAGGGCCAGCCCTGTGGGCTTCGTGAATTCTCATCTGGAGGCCTCGAGGCGTTTTCGGACGAACGACCTCTCGCTCGGCCTCCGTAAGATAGAATGGATTTCCTTTGGCCATCTCGGCATGATTGACAGATCTCATCCTTCCAGGGGGCTCCCGTTCCAGAGGTCGAAGCTGTTCATATTCAGGGGAATTCGGCGTGTCCACGCGTGCAAACAGGTTGACAGCACCCGGTCCGGCCTCCGCATCTCCGTCAATCTGCGCTGGCTGATCGACGTGGTCTCCGTCGTACGGAATTCGTAGTGGTGCATCAACGGCAGAGGTCGGACTCATGGGGCCGCGCGCTTCAGCTTCGATCGCATCATCGTCCGCGTCGTCGTCAGCACCGGTTTAACCGGGCTGCGCAACTGGCACGGTTGCCTCCAATCCTGGAAACTTCGGAGGACCTTTTGAACGAGTCGTAACGGTCAGTGATGAACATTCGTAGCAAACTGGCCCAATTCTTGTAGGGCGCCGAGTTCTCCCTGGGACCATGCCCTTCTTCCACAACGTATTGGTCATACTGTGTCTTTCGGATGTTCAAATCTTCATGGAGCTCCTTTCTGCCAAAAGTCTAATTCTCTCAGGTGGGTTCCTCCCGGGGCGAACGTGCCAGAGCCATGCTAATTCGTTTGCCAGTGACAACTCAGCACGCCGCGAATCTTTCCCAAAGTGGGTGTCCAAGAGGCCTCGGACCATCGTTATTGTCATCGATATGAGGACGTTACCTCCGAGATCCCTTGGGGGCATCGACGGAACGTCGGGTGGAGCAGCAATCGCGGCTTCATCTCCGCTCTGATCTACCTGCTTTTCATTTCCAACCGCCGAAACCGTGGGGGAGCGAAATTCTGCCTCATATTGAAACTTCACCCACGCACCCGAAGCTGAAATTTCAGCGGGTGCCTGGTCGGCGCTGGCTGTGCCAGGCTGGGGTTCTCGTGCACCGGGCGGCCTTTCTGGCGTTTCCGGTTGAGGTTCCGAACTTAGGATCGGCGGCTCCGTCGGCGCAGGCGAAGGAGGCGCGACTGGAACCTCCGAGGCAGTCGCTCTCGTCGGGACAGGAGGGGCGGGCGGCCTCGTAGGAAACGTGATCCACGGCGGAGGTGTCTTTGCAACTCCCTTAGCAATCTTTCTCCTAGGCTCCGCAGGGGGCAATGTAAATTTCGCTCTTGCCTCCGGGCCATCTCCGCTGCCGACCGGCTGAGCCGGCGGCTTCGGAGGAACCGGTGGCTCGCGAGGCGGAGGGGACTACTGAGGTACCTGCTGCGGGGGGGCCCGGCTAGCGACCGGCGGAGCTGGCGGAGCCAGGCCCGCAACATGTCCACTATCAACCGGCTGAGCCGATGAAGTTGCCTTTGCCTCTGACCGAGGCGGCGGAGGTTTCGCCAAGGACTTATCGAAACTGAGCATCGACAGCACTCGGTAAAACCGGTGGTGTCTGAGCCCCGACGGTAACCAAACGCCCTGGAGGAGCCTCGCCCGTCGGCTGAGCCGGCGACTTCGCCTTGACTCCGGCCCTGGTTTCGCCGGCGGCCGCATTCTCTTGCGCGGCCCTTTCAGTTGCATCCGCTGCGCCATCTATTAGCGGGTGCAGTGAAGCAAGCGGACATCCCTTATCTCGCAAATACGTCCAGACGTCCTCCATCGAGGGGTCAAAATCCAGGTACGGGGGCGCGTTGTCTTGCCAGCTCATAGGCTGTAGGCCTGGGGCCCACTCTCACTCTGTTGGTTTCCGCGACCCTGGCAGCATCCCTTGGGCTCTCGATCCCGAAGTCTTTGTCAATGGCCTGACCTTCTCGAAGCAGGTGTCGCATCAGCGCCCAAGCACCCTGAGTCGCATGTAGCGCGGCTGGGTTTCAATGGTAGATACGTATCTCAGTCATAACGATATCGGCAAGATCCTTCGTGCACTTTTGAGTCGGACCATTGCTGTCTTTGATGCTCGTTGGCTTGCTCCCGAACGCTACTTCGACAGCGTTCCAGCACCCGTCCGCAAACGTCCCCTCTGCCACTCCGCATTTGAAGTGGAGAGAGGGGTCATCATTATCATGCGGAATTGGCCCCGTGGGGAAGGGTGAGTTGCACGCAATAGTTTGAATCTTTGTGTTCGTGAGACGCAGTCTTTTCCCACGCAACGTGGCCCGCAATCGAGCGAGGGTCCCCTGGCGCCGAACTGTCTCGTCTAGTGACGAAGAACTTTGCCCACTTGGGAATCACGCGTGATGAAGAAAGTGCAGCGCGGCGGGTGGTGGTCTGGGGCATCTGTTCAGCCGGCCATATCTTGCCAGCTACTGACCTGTTCAGCGCCTGGTAATAAGGTCCATGATCAATTGGATTGACATGCGTCCGAATCTGTTTCAAAAGAGTTTCGTAATCTCCGCCCAGCCACAATCCATTGGGGCTGCATCCGGGCTGCATCAACTGTTGTGCCCCCAGAGGCTTGAGGAACCAGTCTGACTTCTCACCTCGTGGCAGAAGCACTGCATTTCGTTGTTGGAGTTTCACTGGCCACATGCGTACGTAGGCCTGATTATCCTTGGGGCCCCCTCCAGCTTTGACCTCCAATGGCGGGGACTTCTTCGTCTTCTTTCCCGACCCGGACACATTAAGTGCTCCTCCTTCAGCGCTCTCAGGGCACTTTTCTCGGACTTCCTCCTCGCTCGACAGATCGCGCGCGACCCTTCGTTGCATCAGCGGCTATGCCGGACGCGGCTGCAGTCGCAGCGCCAGCTGGCCCCCGCGCGGCTGGGCCGGCAGGGCCAGCAGCTGAAGTGACAACCGCCATCTCGGCTGTTCCCTGTCCGGCTGAGCTGGCAGCGAACTGAGCGGTCGCGGTGCCTCCAGTCGCCTGTCCGGCTAAGCCGGCAGGTGGCTAAAACGGCGGCCGCGAGTTGTTGATCTTGTTGACTGCTTCATGTATATGCTTGTCAGTTTTGATCTTTTCTCCGCGTGACCTCATGGTTTGCCCCTTAGGACGCATGCCAGGGATTAAAAGAGCGTGGCGCTCGAGAAAGATGCGGTATTCCTCCCATTGGACACATTGACGTTAGGAGCTCGCACCATTCCTTGGACAACAGTGAGTGCATTGCTCCGCCCCCCGCACCGTTTGAGAAGACCAGGAATCTAAACGGGGAGAAGGATGTTGCGAACGGTAGGGCGCCCAAGGTTGACTTTGGGACGTACCATTCAATCCAATGCGGCTCCATCTCGTCAAACGATGCCTCCACCTGCGCGCATCCGCCGTCTTGAGTTTGTCCTGCAAGTCCAGGCCCCTGAACGGCTGCGCCGCCAGAGGGCCGGCACAGGAACAACGCTGCTAACTCGGCGGCCTTCAACATGTGATCCTCGAACATTTCAGCCGCAACTGCCTTCTGCAGCTGGTTCTCCTTCTCTACCTTATATGACTCGTGATGAGCAAGGACATGATAGGCATCTTCCGCCGTGTGTTGTAACTTTTCTATACAAGCTAACGGCGCCCAGAATCTGAATCCCGGGGTACGCCCCGATGGCCTTGCAACGCTCAATGCGTTGATTCATCTTGGCTCGCGCGAGTGTTGCAGCGTCGTCCCAAAGTACGTTCATTCGATATTTGCTACATGAAGAACGCCAGCAGCGGTGATCTCCGCCAACATAGAAAATTTGAATGGCTCCTAATTTAGAGCGGCCCACCAGCTCGTCGATCAATCTCTCAGCGGTTTCGCTGAACGGGCCGAGTAACCTAATCAACTTCATGGGATCACGGCGCTTCTTCTTTGATTTCGCCATCCGAGATACCATTCAAGGACCAAGAATTTGAATTCGATAGGCGCGTGCATGCCTGGAATGAACTTAACTTTGTCTGTGCACACTGGCGCCGCCCAATCGTTGCACCGGCCGAGTTCAAGCAACGCACTTCCTACGCCCCCCCCTTGACCTGCGCGGGGGCGCCATGGAAACGCTCGGCCATGAGATGCTGAACTCCTTCTCCCGCGCCGGCCTTTTGCTGCTAGGACTATAAAGCTACACGTGGGATCTGACATGATGTGTAAAGCGGCAGTCCAGAAGCTGTACTACTTGTGCTTCTGCGTCGTAAGCGGACGGAAGCACGCTGCGGGCTTCCGCCCGGTCCTCGCCATCTCCGCGAGATCTTCCCCGGCATAGAGAATCCACCCGTGGCCGTGCACTTCCGCCAGGCGAGTGATAGCCCGGCACTTCTTGGCGAAACTCAGCCATACTGCCGAAGCATGAAGCCCCGCGTCAGTCACAGAGATGTAAGGGTTCAGCATTTCGGTAACACACTGATCCCACTCGGGCGAGACGTTGTCCAGGGGAGCGGCTGAGCCGGCCCCTGCGTGCCTCATGTGTTCGAGCGCATTCCAAATGCCACGGGGCAGGTAAGCCCGGTCAGGCCCTGCCTGCTCTTCCCCATGAACGGAAGGGGGCGGCGGGCCAGGACCAGGGGGAGGACCCCCTCCTCCATCTCCGGGCGGTGCACCTGGGGGCGGCCGACCACTTCCATCGTGGCCTCCGCGCCCAACAGGTACGAACCCGCCACCGGCTGAGCCGGGGGGGGGGTCCAAATGGCTCCACTACTGGCTGAGCCGGAGGAGGCGGAACCACCTGCTGCCGCTTGACTTGGGCCAAGGGGACTGAGACTGCGGCGCCTCGGACGGAGGTGGCCTTTCCTCAGTCGTGAGGGGCGACACAACTTTAACAGTTTTCAGCGGCCTTGGGCAGTCGGCGTCTCTCGGCCGTGGAGACGGCGATTTTCCATCTGCCGCCCGGGGCATTTCGACCTCGACGTCGGGTGCATGTTCCTCGGGAGGCTGGGCTTCCGACTTCACCTTGGCCCGCTTAGCGGACGGCTCTTTCTGCGGCGCCTTCCGCGCCGTGTATTCGGCCATGGCTTTGTCAGACAAAGCTTGTTCTACCGCACGGGCCCTTTCGAAAACATCTCCCTGACCACCGGGAATGCAACATCTCCCCCCCCACTCGTTAGCGGCTGAGCCGCGCGGGGGCTCGTTGCGGGAAGGCCCCCAGATGTTCAGGTACACCTCCTTGTCCAGTTTCCTATCGGGAATGCGAACCGCGACGAAGTGACCCATGTTCTTCAGAAAAGTAAGCTCCGCGGGGCCCAGCGCGGTGCCCACTAGTTTGCCGCGGTCGCACCGTCGGAACATTTTGCTTGAGCGACCCCCAAGCTTTCCACAATAGAGTTGGCATCTCAGGCTCGCATGTGGGTCAACGTGAGACTGAAAGTACTGGCCCTTCTGAATTCGTCCCACATCAGGAGGGGGGCCGTCAAAACAGCCCCTGTAATGATTCTTAAAGTCTTTCTGGCAGGCAGCCCAGAACAACCCGCGGGTCCTCCGACACCTTATTATACAATCTCTTGATAACCGATTCATTAAATTCATTAAGGCCCTCAAGCAACTTGGCAGTGACGAAGTCACTCCGAGAGTAGCTGCGAGGGGCTCTTTTCAGCACAATCCGCTGCATCCAGCCTTTCAGGCCGGGGGGAGTTCGGTCGGCTCCTGGGTGATAGAGGCAGCGGAAAATCTTCCCTTTCGCTGCGGGCTGTTCGACATGGTGCGCATGTTCTATCTCATAGTCTGTCCAGTCCCTGTAGCCGAAACCCGATGCGTCACCAAAGGCGACGCGCTCTGCCTCTTGTTTTATGGCAGAGGCCTGGGCTTCCCCAACCGACTGAGCCGGTGGGGAGCCCTCTGTCTTCGGCTTCTTGGCCGCTCTCTGTTGGGTCGGGTCGAATCCCTCCGGGGTCGCAGGGCGTTGGAGGCAGTCGGGGTCATGGCGGTAGCTTCTCGTGCATTCCCCGAGGGAAACTCGCCAGCAGATGCTACCGCAGTGTTCAGCCCATTCACGGGTCTCGTAGTGCCCCTTCGTTAGGGCCGGGGCCGACTTTTCTTGGCCCCAATCTTCACTCTCACCGGCTTGCTTGAATTGCCTCCATACGGGCCCCGCAAGGTACGGGCAGCCTAGAGTCTTACACAGGGAAAACCAGCGGTCCTTCACGGCCATCCCAAACGGTTGAACCGCGGGGACGTCCGACGATTGAGTGGAATCGGCCAGTGCGCTGGCGGCCGCGGAGTGGGCTCCGCGGCAAGCAAGCACATGTATCATGACTTGAGGAAGAGAGATCAGAACATGAATGCGATGCGGCACGCGCGAGCACTAAATGAACCTGGCGTGCATGAGAATCAATATTCTTCGGCAAGTTTACAATCCTTACCCCGTGCTTCAACATGCTCATGCGTGCCGTCACATTTGCGCTCCAACCCGCTCGTCACAATATCCGACGTGGATGTAATAGTCCACGGATTCTTCATGAAATTTCCTTTTTCTGCCACGCAAGCCATGTGCGCACCCGTGCAAATTGACTTGTGCAAGTCTATCTCTCGCGCGAAAGCTTTAACCTGAGGGTCTCTCCAATATTGGCACCGGCTCGGTCATTCGATACAGACGGTTCCCCCCGCTTCAACGACAGCGCGCGCTATCTCCATGAAATTCCAAAGCAGGCATCTGAAGTCCGCCCTAATACCCCGGAGCCAACGCAAAGATCTATGATCGCCCTTACGGAACTAACGAGCCCCATGAACACATTGCCATGGTGATCCCCCCGCGCGCGGAATAGAACCCCGAAGCGAAATATGTCTTCCCTTGAATGCTTTAATGTCCGCAAGTGCTTTGGATTTTCTTTCTTCGGTTCTTATGTATTCGTCCTCCGTAAATCGTACAACCTCACATGAATCGTCGATGAAATTCTTGGGGCTGCCGATTCTACCCGTTAGGTCCACAGCAACATTCTAATGTCAGGCGTTCGCCATTCCATTCGTGCGTCATCATCGAGTGATCCTTCTGTCGTTGCGATGCCGACTGAGTCGGCTCGTTACCTTGCGATTTGGCCACCGCCGCATCCGTGATTGCATTGTCGTCCTCCCCTTCTTCCTGTTGTTGGGGGATATCGGGGATTTGTACTTGCATTTCCGATGCGTCCGATTCGCTGTCAGTCAGATCGAACATTGCCACCATTTCTCTGTCTTCTCTTGTTGTGCACCCATGGGAGCTTCTCCTGGAACCTTCCTTGCCTGTCGCGGGAGGCGTTGTGCCGCGCGCATCTTCGGCTAAGCCGTACGCATCATTAGCCCATTGTGCTGCTACCGCGGCCACGCCTGGAGCAGATGCTTTTTTTATGTCGCCACCAGGACTGTTTGCGCCAGCCCGCGGAATCACGGGCCTCTTGACTGTTGCTGCTTTGGGCGTAGGCACAGCGGGCTTGCCCTTAGTGGCTCGTTTCTTTCCATGCATCCTTCACCCTGGCACAACAGTCCCAGGGTGCACCGCCACCTCTGGACCTATACGCAGCTTGAGGACCCCCCCAGTAGCATGTGACTTTCCAAAACATGAGGGTAACAACATTGACAAGGTAAAACACCTTGACCCATGCCAATCGGTCCGTAAAGCGCTTAGCGCCGATATCAGCGGCTTCATTTTGCGTACGCTCGTATTGTAAGTCGACGATTCCTCGAGTAAGCTATTCAGGGATAGCAGCGGCATCAATGCGGTGTGTCCTCGGGAGGTACATTAACTTCATCGACCTTCCCGCTTTTATGACCTTGCACGCTGCCTGATTATCCTCCATAAATGCGCATGCCACCTTTCACTGCAGCAGAATATCCCACAGGGGCCAAGCAGGCAAACATTCTGTCCCCAGTGCCAGATCTGCCGCGACAGTTTCTGCCTCAAGAATACTATGGGACACGCGTGTTTGCCGACCGACGAAAGGCCATGCTCTGGTTGGCTCTTGTGTAGGGTGCCCAAATAACCTGGTGGCCGGCACTGGTGCTGCGGTGCGTTCGCACATCGCTGACAAGATCCGCATCTGAGTATTGCCGCACTGTGACATCTTCCATCCTGTCGCCAAACCGCGATGTCATTCGGTAGTGGGTGGTCGATTTCATGTAGCAGATCAGGCGAAAGAGGTCCATGTCTTGTTGTTCTGTCCATTTAGTGATACAGCTAGCTGTGTGACACACAGTTCGTAGCAAGTCAAGCCGAGCCACGCGTGCCCGGTATAATATTTTTAGAAGGACTTTTGCGGCAATCGGCTGAAACACACCCGACGGAGTCGGTGGCTCTGGGTCATCTGGACAAGGTTCGGCGGTTAGGCCGTGAACCTCAATAGGCTTGTCCGGAGGGCCAGAGTCAACGTTGAGGTTCAGCGCGATTGCCAATGCTTCCTCTGCTGCGGGATATTTCTCGCCTCTGGGGCCCCACCGCCCATCTTCAAAGTCACTGAGCTCTGGGCCGAAAGGCGTGCCCGCAGCAGGGTATGTAAAGGGGTTGAGCTCGGCATGCACAGTAACGCAGGATTCGAAGGAAAAAACTCGGTCATGTCGTAGTCAATGACCCTGGCGTTCTTGTGTTCTCTCGGCTGATATGGCTCAGACGGTTGAGCCGGTGAGTCGTCCCCCGCGTTCCCGTCGACGCTCTCCGTCTCGTTTCCCGGCGTCGATGTCTTCTTGGTTGTCGGCGGCCGTGGGTCAAGCGCAGCGGGCAGTTCTCCCTGCCATTCTGCGTGCTGCGTAGACAGGTGATGTTCGCATCCGAGGTAACGCCCCACATTCGTGGGGGGTCCAATTTCGATACCCTTGGGACACCTCTCGGGTGACTCCTGCGATGAACTCCACCCTTTTTCGAAGTTGCTTTTGGGCCAGCAAGTTAAACATCGTCAACATAAAGTATGAGGAACAACTGCAACTTTGGATGAAATAGCAGCTGCGCCAAGGACTACACTTGATGAAACCCTCGGATAGCACGTGACCCTCACAATGTTGCTCCTGGAATCCCCCGGAATCAGGGTGTCCGCACGACGAGAGGATGAGCGGGCACACAGGGTCACGCATGTGCTTCCATGCGGACGGCCATTCGCCACGCGGTACGAATATCCATGTTGGGGTGCCGCCGAGCTTGGATTGCGCGCAGGCCTGTTTGGCGTCTGCTCGTTGAAAGTCATGTCCTTCGAAGAGACCAGTCGCGTCAGCCGCTTTACTTGCATGCGTCGTAGCAGGACTACTGGGGAGGAGTGCCTGGACAAATGCAACTTCTTTGTTTTGACCTCTCACGCCCGATCCGTCGAAAACAACTCGGCCTCTGTGCTTGCGATCGCTGCGCCCCAATGGGAGATCGGAGTTATTTTCTATTAAAACCGTCAACAAACGTCCAGAGTGAGTCGTCTGTCCTTGTCTTTGTTTGATTACATCATCATTTTCCACGACGCATGACTCATCCCATGTGCCAGTACTACGCAATCGATCCCACTCAGTCTTCAGTGCCTTGCGGGCGCCTGCATTAACAAGTGCCTCGGCTTTGGACACGGATCGCGCCACAGCGGCATCGACGCGAGGTTGGCGCAAAGCGTCTGGGAGTTGGAACGGCTCATGGATGATTTGGATGTGGCCCGTAAACGGATGGTAAAAGTATTCCAGGTCTAATCTCTCTGTCTCCCCGTGATACGGTAAGGGAGCTGATTCTGTGTGTAGCGGCATGCGAGGCACGCTACGCCGCGAAGCGGCGGCCGGCGGACTCGAGGTCAGGCTTGCCCCTTGCATGCTTGGTGAGCCAAGGGGCTCGAGGTCCTCGCCGACGGAGTCGGGAGGTACCTAGTCCCGCAAAATGGCCCCGCCGTACCAGGTTTGTTTCCACCGCACTTCTTCACCGTCTGAAGTGCCTGTGTCGCTCCCAGAGCCTGCATCTGTAGACGACTCCTCTGCTGGTCCAGCAGGGTGTAGCAATTGCCACCAATCAAGATCAGTTTCCTCTGGCACGGTTGCCTTCTCGTTTTTGCAGCCAGGGTTCCGTCTCAGGCTTGGGACAAGTGGCAGGGGGCCCAGGCGGCGCGGATTCGTCTGATTTCTCTTGGGACTCGACGGGGTCGATTCCTATATCTCTGAGGGCGCAAGACAGGGTCCTGGGTCATCGATGCCGAAGAAACCACGTTTTTTCGAGCTTGAACTGCTCCACGGCCATCCTGCGTTCGGCATGACTCAGATTGAACCATCGACTCGGATGGGCCCCAGGGTTGGTGGAGCCGGGCAACTTCTTACACCATTGAGCACCGTATAGTGGGTTAGGATCTGTGGTGCATACCCAGGTGACGGACGCAAAATATGGATCGCAATACAGTGCAAGTTTAATGCTACACGTCTGCCGCCTTCCTTTTAGCGGCAATGTTTGGGTTAGTTCTTCCCTGGTGAGCCCAGCTACAATACGCCGGTCCTCATAGTATTCCATCGTGTCAAGGTTTTGTGTGGCCCGAGCAAGGAGCTGACCTGGCCCCGTTACTCTCGCCCTCGGCTGAGCCGCAGAGAAGTTGGACTGACGATCCAAGCGGAACTCAACATATCCGCAACAATCCCCCCCGGACCGTCATCATTGGACTCGCCCTCAGGGCCTGAAGGTGGTGCGGCCTCGCCCCCTGGAGGGGGCGGTGGTATCGGTTCGCCAGTGTCTCTGTCACTTAACGGCGGAGCCGTTTGCGAGCCCAATCGGGCCCCCTGTCCAGCTGAGCCGGCAGAGGAGCCACCAGGAGGTATTGTAACGTATTTGACTTCGATCTGGGCTTTCTCGCATGCTTCTCCCATGGGGAATTTGAGCTCTTGGTCAGCCGCGGTGCCGTCCAAAATATTACTGTCGACTTGATCGGGCTTCTCGATGATTGGGCGTATGCCTGCTGGCGTCCTCCCCGATTCCACGTTGAGTCCGTCAAGTTGACTAAGTGGCGACACGTAGCTCTCAGGCCCTACCACGCCCCCCGCTTTGTGCACATATCCGAAGTAGATCCCTGTCATCATAGCGCCGCCGGCTTTTGCGGTCCTGAATCGAAGCTCCGGAGGAGGCATGAAGCGCGCGAGGGGTCCGAAGGGGAGCAGCGGAGCAGCAAAGTCCTGTCCGAATCTGCGCTTCCAGGACGACTTGCCCTCTTCAAGAATCCCAGCATTATGACAAAGACAAACACATCGAGCGGCATGTGTCCAAAACGGCAGAGGGGGGCCGGCCTGCATCAAGGGGGCTCGGGTTCCCGTCTGAACGATTCCGTTGGACCGTTCAGCAACAGCCATAAGTTCCTTGTTCCCAGGGATGGTAGGATCACGCGCTATCTTTAATTCTGGGCACGCCCGATCGAGTTCCCTCGCGCCGTCAGTATAGCAGTATTATAACTTCTCTTCCGGGGCTTTAAAGTTAATCAAGAAGTTACACACGCGAACCACTGATTCACCATGCACACCCTGGGCCGCAAGGAAATCAGTAGCCAGGTCGCGACAAGTCACACACGCGGTCTTATCGTGGAGTCCCCACGATAGGTCGTCCACCGCAAGCCAGGGATCCATGGTGGTCAGGTGTCCGAACGTGGCGGGGTTCGCGCATTGTCTAGGTACCTTCAGCCCTTTGTTGCGCGCTTTTCTTCGCTGGCGCCTTAAAGCCTTCGCCCAGTTACATACTGAGCTGAATGGGGTTCTTGGGAGTGTGGGTTAGCAAATGCGCGAGGGAGGCCGCGCTCTTTTTGAGTCGCTCAGTCGCTGGGACCGACACCTCAACCTCTGCATCGTCTGGGTCGGAATCGGGCGGCGCGCCGATGTCAACTAAGTCAACGCCGTCCGAGCCCTCGTCTCCACGCCCTCTCTGGCCTGGTGCTGCAGCAGTCGCGTTGGGATCTGGCCGCACAGCCTCGGGCTAGGCCGTGGCGCGGTGTCGCACAACCAACGACCGAGTCGCGAGTGGGCGAGGATGAGGGCCTTACTGAGCCCAGAACGCCCGTAGGTGTCCGAATCCAACCGCACTCGTGAGCTTTGTGATCGAATAGTAGAAATAGGTGACGATATCCATGGAGTCTACGTCGGACGGGAATGGGGCATGGGCACAGCTGGTCGGCCGTCCGCATAGCCTTGGTTACCAATCATCTCTTGTGTGTGTGCAAGTCTTTGGTTACGCGTTACGCGACTCTGAATTGAATGGGGTGGAGGGCCTCCCGCAGATTCCACGTCATCCAGACCTGTCTTGGCGCCTGACGTCACGCAGCATCACCGCTCGGGAGTTGCAGGCTTCCCGACGGCAGCTGCGCGCATCCACTGACCTAGCGCCTCTCTGCCAATCGGGTCAAATACGGAATCTTGACCTCAACGATCAGGTCCACTCCATGACCGTCGGGCAGATGTAAGTAGGGTTGCTGGCCGGCTGGCCAAACGAAACTAAAGCCGTGATCCATGCACCACTCTCCTACTGAGATCACTGCCGGTGTTTCCGACATGACCAAGGCCTCAAACATTCCATCCCTGAAATTGGGGCATGCGACGCGAACTGAACCTAGAGCCCTTGAAGAAACCCCGGCAGTGTTCAGGGTGATCGACTCATCAAGTCGCCTGATCATTCCCATTGCGCCTGCAGCTCGAATAATTTTCTCCACGATGAGATTGTGTCCACAGCCCGTGTCGACTATGAATCTCAGTGATCCAAGGTGGACGGATGATCGATCCTTGCATCCCACAGCAGGTAAACCACGCGGGGCAACCTCTTCCTTTCCCTCGGACTCCAACCAAATGTGCCAAACACCGTCTGCGAGGTCGAACGCTCTGATCAGAGCCTGCATCGACGATGCTCGCCATTGCGTTGGCATCTGTCGATATTCTGCACTTGGGAATCTCCATGTCGTCTACACTCGAAGGCAGCTCCATTGCGCCGCGGCGACGTACCTTCCTCCAGGCGGCGGTGGGTCCCCTAGTCGAGGGATGTATTCGGACGCGGAGGCTGCGCCGATCCGTCTTCGCAGACCTGACGCAGCTCTCAGGTAGGGGTTCGCCACAAAACAGCTCGATGGCTTCCCGAGGAAGAGGTTGTAAATCAACGAGGATGGCGACGAGTTTAGTCAGCCTTTCCTTGCGTTCCTGTTGTAGTTCGGAAGCAGGAACTGCTTCTTCGGACAACTCATTAACTCCGATGTTCGATGCCCAATATTGATCGACCCTTGGAAAATAAATTGCCGGGCCCGTCGAAAGCCAGCGGGGGCCCCGTGCAAGCGGGGCTGGACGCGCATAGGTGCCAAAACTGGCTAAGCCAGCGCGCCGAAGCTCCTTTTCCCGTAGTCGGCTGAGCCGACACGGGCGCCGCGGCACTCCCTTCACGAGGTGAACGAGCAACAGCATAAAGTGTAAAACCTGGCCAGTCAGAATTTCGGCACTGGCGCGTGGACCGCCAGTGCTCAGTCATCGTCACGGATGGCCAGGCGTGTTCTTTGCACGCCAGCGATCTTTACCACGCGAGCAGGCCCCTGTCTCCGCGAACACCTTGCACGCTTTTCCTCTTCCTTTGCTCTTTTCTTCGTTCTTGTCACGGCCCTTGCTCGACCCCCGACTGCGGGGTGTTTCCCGCGGCGCAGCGCTGTTGTTGACATTGGCAGCAGCGGAGTCAGCTTGTTTGGCGGTGCGATGATAGCCGAGAGACTTCCCTGCCTTGAGCTGAACCTCGTCATGCCTGTCTCGCTTCAGTCTCTGCATCTGTCAGCCCTCGGCGTTGTTTGTAGCATCCACCCTGCGGGACCTTGCAGTTGCGAGGATCTCGTGAGTAAGCATGACACACAAGCCTGCTTTGGCGTTCACGCGACATCTCGGATTGGCTTCCCGTCCGCTGCTGTCTTGCATTGGAGTTGCCAAACTTGTTCGACGGAGTCGAAGAGTGAAGAGCGAAGCCGATCTTTTCCGTTTGCACCTCTGGTTCTCGGTTTCTCGCTCCTGCCTCCCCGATGATTCTCGGCGCCGGCTGGCTCGTTGTGTCCGCCTGCCGCCGACTGGGCCGGGGCAGCTGGCACCTTGGGCCTCTTGTGGTTGCAAAGGCAACCCTGCCCCGCCTCGGGGCAGTACGTTCCTTGTTTGTCGTGCCTGCAGGTCGTCTCACCTTCCTTTAGTGCGTCCGCTCGCTGTCTTACCAGTCGGTAGGCCAAGCCTATGCGCTGCCGCCGCCATCGCGGAAGCTCGTCTGCCACCTCCGCTGCCCTCGTTTGCCCCGCCACCGAGGCGGGCTTGTCTATTTCTGGAGTTCAGGTTCGATTCGTGTTCGGAAATGACCCACTTCTCGCGACCCCGCATCATGACCAACTCAACCTGCCACACAAGCCATTAAGAAAGCATTCCCGTCCCATGAGGGTCAGTCGAAATTTCATACCACTGCGTGACCCCTTCTAATCTCGGGACATGCCGGACCTGTTCGTAGAAATGCGCATGAATCGACGCCTTCATCTCGTCCGAAGGTTCTCTAGCGCCGCACAGCTCTTAGCGACGCTCCATCCATTCGTTGTAGAACAAATATAAGCCCCAATTGGGCTTTTGGCGGTCGATTGTAATCTTGTGGAGATCACGGCGTATCCAGTGCTGGCCGTTTTCCGATCTGACTGAGCACCAGACACAGATGGCACATATCATTTCGCGACCCGCCAGAAGGCGTTGCTCAGTCGGACACGAGTGCTCCACGCGGGTGATCAGCGCAGGGGAATGAGCATGTTGAACTGAGAGATTGCGACTACGTTTCATCTTGGCAAACTTCTCAAGCATATTCGTAGCTATCATGATATCGAGGCGCAAGAAAGCCCCGGCTGTCTGGAGATTCTCCCTTTCGGTTTGTGGATCCATGGCTTCCATGATCCGCAATTGCGCTGCCTTGACGTCGCGCCTAGCTCCAACAACCGCCCTCGTTTCCATTCTTGTAAGGTCTGGACGCTGGGAATGTCCATAAGGTTAAGCTCCTTGACGCTTCCGGAAGTCCTACACTTGGGACCCATTGGGTTGGCAATGCATGGTTGCAGCATGGGGCCGTTAGAACCACTGGGCCTGCGACCGCCGCCTCCGCCCGGGTCTCCGCCACCGCCGGGTCCCCCTGGGGGCTCACCTGGGGGCTCGGGCTCCCCCGTCATCGAATTGTGGTGCCACGAGCGTCCCGGTGCTGAGCTCAATACTCTACTTCGTCATCCCTTTGGTCACCGTCGTCGCCTCCACGCCCGCCCCCGCCCCCGCCGGACGCGGCTGAGCCGCTGGTGAAGGGGGGGGTGGCCGGGCAGGTCGCAGTTATCAGGAGATCCTGAAAGCTTGGTGTTAAATGGGGCATTCCAAGGGTTCGATCCTGAGACATTCGCCGTGGGCGATCCCTCAGTAGGGCCGAGCGATTTCTCCACTGCTGGCCCTGGCGTAAATCGCGAGCTCGAAAGAGGAATCCAAGGTTCATGCGGCGCCATAAACGAAGGCATCCGGTCGAGATTCGACTATATGGTCTGAAAGGATGGCACGCCCATGGCCATAGTCATGCCGCTGACCTCCGTTCCAACAAGGCTTCTTTCTGTCACGCGCGCCCTTTTGACATCTGCAACGTGTCTTGATTTGCTGTAGCGGCAGCTATGCATTGCTCGATGGCGGCCAACTCTGCTCTGTGATATTCCAGCCCATGCATCTGCAACTAGCGTCTTCGAAAGAATTCTTCCGACCGTTCAGGGTGTTTCCGCGCCATCCCATCTGCCTGTTCCGCCATGTTCCTTGCTTCGGTCTCGTTGCGGTAGATGCCTTCTATTACGCTTCATTGCTCTGCTTTTATTGCTGGATCACCTTGTTCCCTGGACTCCTTGCTTCTGGCGCATTCAGAGCACCTCTTGGCCCCTTCGTCAAGATGTTCTCCACGGGTGGGTTTTTCCGCACCATCCACATCCCAAGCTCAGGCTTTGAGCATACATGACAGGGCTCATCTGGCGCGCCCACCCGATGTCGGTGCGGCCGAGCCGCTCTCGCCCAGGCGGGGCGAGCAACAATCGGACTAGGGGGAGGCCCAATGTATTTCGGCTCAGCCGGTGTTGAGTTTGCACTCTCTTGCGATCTAACACCTCCCGGCTGGGCCGGAGCTGTCAGACTAGTCCCCTTGGCAGCCGCGCTGGGCTGCTTCGTCATCTTAATCTTCTCCAGGGACTCTCTCGCCCTCTTACGTTGTTCTAAGTCAGATTTGAGCCTTCTGTTTTCTTCACTTACGTCTCGGATGAGGAGTGCATCGTTCTTGATCTGCTCATCTGCACACCCTATTGCGTGATCCCAGGCCTCTGCCATTCGCCTTTGGTCATCCTTCCTTGGGGCGTGGGCCTGCTGGTCCTGCTCGTGGAGTGCACGCGCCGCCTCTAGCTTTATCTTTCCAGCCTCGAGCCTGGCAACATCGCGTTGGTCACGGAGCTGCTTGTTTTCTTGTGCTGCCTGCTCTCGGGCCACTCTCTCTCTCTCTCTCTCTCTCTCTCTCTCTCTCTCTCTCTCTCTCTCTCTCTCTCTCCTTCCCGTCTGGCAGCGTCTGCTACAATTTGAGATTCAACGCGCTCTTTTTCGGCCTGGCGTTGCGACGATGAGATCGCGTGTCCGGCCGCCCCCTGAATCCTTCGCTTTTCTTCCTCCTCTTGCGCGAGACGCCGCTGAGCCACGCGCGCAATCCCAGCAATGTCTGCCTCCGCCTGTAGCATGCGTCTCTGGGCATCTTCTGCAGTGGCGGCCTTTTCTTGCTCGACTTGGCGCGCCGTTGCCCTCGCTTCTGCTTCGGGTTCAGCGAGCCGGCGGTTGGCTTCTTCAATGGCCGTCTTATCCACTTGCGCCTGAAGAAGGATCTGCTGCATTTGTGCACTTGCTACCCTTATCTGCACTCTATCTTGTCCCCCACTCTCTGATAGACTTGAAAACACTCACTGAGCGCATGCAGGTCGGCAGCGAGGCCCCCCCGGTTCGCGCGCTTCTCCCGGGCAGCGGTTCTCCGCCTGGGGCGGGCATCCCGGGCCCGCGTTCCAGCGAGTTTCCTGGATAGAGAAACTGATCGCAGTCCGAGTCGACGACGGACGAGGGGGCGCAAGGGCGTCAAATCTTCTGGAGCTTGAACGTCCCGCTCTCAGGGCCTTTCCCCGCCCCTCGCTCGATGTCGGCGTGTTCTGCTCCCTCATTCTCGACCCCGCGTTCCGTTGAGTGCCTTGTGGCTTTCCTCTTTGTTCGTCCTTTTCATCTTGCGTGGTAAATTCATTAAGCTCTGGTACACTGTCGTGGCCCAGTCTCGCTGGCACGTGGCCTTCAATTGGTTGTCATGCTGCCGCACCAAGGTTTTGTCGATCGAATCCTTCCGACAACGGTGGAGGATTTTGATCATCAGTTTCGATCTTGATTTCTTTGTCTTCGGCAGTGGGGTCACACCAGTAGGTCCCCTTGCGCGTCGAGCCGGACGCGCGGCGTCGGGTGAATGCTCCGCCGGTTGAACCGAGGAACTCCCTCTTCCACGGCCCCGCGGCCCGTTCCCGGGGTCCTTCCGTCCTCAAAGTCTTCATCGGAATCAAGGACAGCCCTTCGGAAGGCTTCAGCTGGTTCGTAATCAATCGTTTCGGCATCCGATAGGCCTCCGCCTGAGACGTAGCCATCGGGCGAGTTCTGAAGAGGACTCGGGCGATACGATGGTCCAGGACACATGTAAGAGCGCATGCCTCATTCCTTTCCATTGAATGCAGACTCTCTTCCTCCGACTGCCCGTCGTTTTCTTCTCCATCCTGACCGTTCATTACGAACTGTGTGATTTGCCCGTTGATGGAGCGGTCTCCACCTGCTGAGCCGGTGGGAGCATTTCTCGGCGGGCTCTTTTCATCGTAACGTGTATGAACTGATATGATCGGGGTTGAGTGCGCTGATACGATCTCTGATGGCCTTCTGCGGGTAGCACTGGCTGAACCATGCCCCGTGCCTGGCGTTTGAACTCTTTCTTTTAGCTGGTGATCTATACAGGAATCCCCCTCTGTTAAATCGAACACCGACTCCGATGCTTGCCTTCTGGGAAGATTGAGAGGAGGAGGCCGCCCCCCTGGGGCGCCGTCCTTAGTTATACGCTCGGGACAAATTGTTGTTCCATTTCTCCGAACGGTCCTCCCTTTGGTTCTAGGCCCAGCGAAGCCGAAGGCTGAGCCGTCGTTTCGGCTGATAACCAGCTTATTGCCTGGATAATGGCTATCCCTGTAATCTGTTCCGATGTAGTCTCCCTTTCCCCCGAAGGTAGGCTTCGTGAGGAAAGCTCAGGGGGCTCCCACAAGGCCATGGCTTGGAAGGAATGTTCCGTCAAGCGGATAAGAGAGATATGTGTGGTAGGGAGGAGGCCGGCCGGCCGACGACCCGACGACGATGAGGGGACGACCCCTCGGCGCACGCGCAAGCCAGCTCGCTCCTACTTCCTATACCTCTCGGATCTGAATGGCTGCAGATAACCAATCCGTACAAAAGTAACGGTGGCACGAGCACCGGGATGGTGGTGCGGAGAGGAGCAGATTTACTCATACGATAATAGCAAGATCAATGCTTTTTGCGTTTGGAGGGCCTCTTGGGGGGTTGGGTCTTCGGGCGTCTGGAGGGTGTCTTGGGCGCTTTCGCGAGGCCGTTTGACCACCCTCCTGACTACTTTGGGCCCGCTGGCTAGGCCACACAGGGACATCCTCGGCATCCAAGAGACCCAGAAGTCCCAGGAGGACCCTCTGATGATCCGACGCCAATCGCAAACCGAAGCCTGAACCCATCCCTTCAAACATTCTTGCTATACGTGCTCATGAGGACTGGGGATGGGAGGATGAGGAGCTCCCTTTCCGTATTCTTCCCCCAGCTCGGGCGAGCGAGCGAGGAGCCATGAGGACAGGGAGCGAGGAGGAGGATGGCGCGCGGGTCGGGATCGCGCGAGAGGCGGGCCGCCAGGCGCGGGGCGAGGGGCTGCGAAGCCGCGTCGCCCCAGGCCTGGCCCGCCGCAGCTGCGCCGCAGCCGCGGGAGCTCAGGCCTTCACCTTGGTCGGCTTCGAATTGGCCGCCTGCACCTCGAGGCTCGTCGGGGCGGCGGGCTCATGGAACCCAGATCGAGGGGAGGGGTCGTCGTCGTCGTCGTCGTCGTCGTCGTCGTCGTCGTCGTCGTCGTCGTCTTCAGGCGAGGAGCAGCATGAGGCCACACAGGTCGAATGTCGCCGCCACAGGAGGATGAGGAGGATGAGGAAGAGTGGGTGAGTGAGCGAGGCGCTCCCCGACTGAAAGCTGAGCGTGCAGGGGGAGGAGTAGCAGGACGAGGAGGAGGAGGAGGAGGAGGATGAGGAAGATGACGAAGACGATGATGATGATGATGATGATGATGATGATGATGATGATGAGGAAGAGGAGGAGGAGGAGGAGGAAGAGAACGAGGATGAGACACCATCATAATATGACGACGATGATGATGATGATCAGAACCGTGATGACGATGCTGCTGATGATGATGATGATGATGATGATGCTGATGCTGATGATGTTGATCATGCTGACGATGGTGGTGATGATGATGGTGAAGATGCTGCTGCTGCTGCTGCTGCTGCTGCTGATGATGATGATGATGATTATGATGATGATGGTGGTGGTGGTGGTGGTGCCCGTACCGACTGCGGGCAGCCGGGTGTTTGCTGAACTAGACGCGCAACTGCCATCGCCAGGCGGGCCGTCAGAGCGTGGAGTACTTGATAATACTGCTGTTTACGTGCGTGCAGAACTTCTTGGATCTGTCCGTGTTCCAACTTGAGGTCGGCTTCGAAGGATCTTAAGACTGGGTGGAGGTCTTCAGGCCGCCTGGCATGAGGGCCCACGCACGCGAATCTCCCAGCGGGCGGGGGCGCGCCCAGCGTGGAGCACTCAGTAGACCTCAAAGGCAGGCAGTCGGCGTAGTGAGTCCAGTCGTCCGTCGCTGTGCAGTCAAGCAGGCACTGGTGAACAACTTCCTCATGCATCCTCGCGCTGGTCGTCCACACGCCCATCCAAGTTTCGAGGGACGACAACGAAACACGAATGAATACAAGTCTTCCTCATCGTGGCAATAAGGGGGTGAAAGTCGGTGTCGTTGATGTCGCTGGTGAGGGGGAGAGGCAAGGAGAGTGGATCGTGAAGGGCTTGGGGGCATCTGCTTTCCCTCGAGTCGCGCTGGACCTGTCACAAGCCGTCCAGATGTCTGGACATCCCTGGATCTACCTGAACTCATCTCTGGACCTACCTGAACTGATCTTTGTTGGTCGATTTGCATCAAATTCTCTGGGTTCCCCGCGCAGGTCGGATGGAGAATATTCGCCAAGCCCTGAAAGAGTGGAGAAGGAGGAGCGAACAGGAGGCCGCGGGGAAGGGGATAATGGAATTGGTATCAAATGAGCCCACAAAAAATAGCGCCGATGGGTCCTGGATGCTTGTTACTGCTCATCAGATCGAAGCGGCGGCACTGTTATCGCAAGCGGTACGTGCGGCTCGCAGTAAGCTCAAACAGTCCGGAAGCTTTGCTCCAAAAAGAACTCCAGAAGGGCGACACCTCATTTTGTTGAGTTTGTTCGTGTTGAGCCTGCTTTTCCACATACCGGTGGCATTCATGCAAAAACGTCTGGCGCAATCGTAAGAAGGCTGGAATAACCCACCAAACGAAGGAATACATGTTGCGCACACTATTGGGCGATTCCTTTTCCGCCGCGACGTAACGCGCTCAACGACATGAGCTCGGCCAAAACAGCAGCGCGCCAGCGTTAATCCGATGGCTAAACAGCTCACCAGGGCGCAGGCATCGCAGAGGGGACAGCAGTGCGCGGAGACTGGCTGGCTACCCCAAACAATTGGCTAGCAGAGGATCTATCGCGCCGGTAATCAAGATGTCAGGCATGTCGGTCACAACCGTTCGTTGTTGCGCAAGCAGAGAGACACAGCCGCGTTTGCAACTGGGGCGACGACGCCAGCAAGAACACCCGCGCCAGCACCGCGACCGCCAGCAATTCGCAGCGCGCACCAAGTACTGTTCAGATCATACAGATCGCACACCCCACGACGACGAGCAACACGCGCCGAGCAACTCAAAACAAACGCGGGCCACTGGGAACACGACCCGACGCGAAAGGCCACGCAAAAAACGCTACGAAAGGCAAGGACGAGGAGAAAACTTCGGCGCCAACGCGAACCCCCGATGACGGTGGCAGCAAGGAGGGCGGCAAAGCAGGGGACAAGACGGAGACCAGTGGAACCACGGCGCCTCACGCGGCCTCGAGGCCCCCGGCGGGCTGCCAGTGGCTCCCCCCGCCAGTCTGGCGGGGGGGGGCCACTGGCAGCCTCTCTGGAGGGGCCCACGGACGGCGGCCACGTCCGCTCCGACTTCGTCCTGGAGGATGCCGACGATGCAGGAAGCTGCAGAGAAATCGGGAGAAGGCTGAGGGATAAGCAGAAGCTGATGGAGGAGGAGGAGGAGGAGGAGGAGGAGGAGGAGGAGGAGGAAGAAGAAGAATGCCGAAAAGGTCGAGGAATGAGGAGGCTGAGGATTAAGGATGAGGCTAAGAATGAGGAGGCTCTGAGACGAAATGGGGGGGAAGCCTGAAAATTGAGGCAGAGGCTGCAGTATGAGAGCGAGGCTGTGTAATGAGGGGTAGGCTATGGAATCTGCTCCTCCTCCCTACATCCTCCTCTTCTCCATCTCCTCCTCTCCGCCCTGCTCCTCCTCCTCCTCCTCCTCCTCCTCCTCCTCTTCCTCCTCCTCCTCCTCCTCCTCCTCCTCCTCCTCCTCCTCCTCCTCTCTCCGTTCTCTCCTTCCACCCCTCCTCCAACCGAGGTTGGCGGCCGCTCCAGTGTCTGAGGGGCTCGGCGTGGAAGAGGAGAAGGGAGGCGGACGGGAGGGAGGGAGTGAGAGAGGGGGGGGGAGTCTAGCTAGCCAGCTCGAACGGATCAGCGGGTCCCGCCGAGTCCCACCCGCCCTCCCGCAACACAAGAACCGCTTCTGGCGCAAACAGAAAGCTAGACTGGAAATTGGATGTTCGATCGAACTGGAACGTTCGATGTCCAATCCACCTACGCCTCGGAGACCAGAACAAAACGGTGCCCGAGGCCACAGGGAGCCCGACAACAGCCTCCGGGGCCCAGAAGCGCTGGGCGACCGAGCCTCCACGCTCGATCGGATGTCGGCGTTCCGAGAGCCTCTGGAGGGCCTGGCGCACGCGGCCCTCTCGCGACGTGCGCCGCGCCAACCTTCTGCCACACATTTTGCACCGCCGACGGCAGGAAGTCCCGTGCGTGGGACGCTCCGCGCCCGCTTCCTGGCAGGTGATTTTTTCATTGCCGCGCCGACAAGAAGAAATTCAGCGCGCGACGAGCGAAGGCCGGGACGCGATGTGCATCGCGTCCCGTTCCTGCCACGCATTTTGCTTCGTCGGCAAGCAGCGCAGGCCGCGATGCGCGCCGCGTCCCATTCCTGCCGCGCATTTTGCATCGCCGACGACAAAATCCGAGGCGCGATGTGCACCGCGTCCATTCCTGCCGCGCTTTTTTTTGCACCGCCGACGACAGCATCCAGGACGCGACGTGCGCCGCGCCCCACTCCCGCCGCGCACTCTTCGACTACACGTAGGAGTGACCCTGGGCAAGAGTGACCTTTGGTGCGCAGCTCAATGGGAGCCGCGAGGGGACCAAACACAAGCGCGCCAGACGCCAATACCTCGTCGCGTTCGGCGATCGGGGGACCCCGTTGGGCCCGCACCAAGCGCCACACCGGCGAAAGGTCACTCTTACGTGTAGTCGAACTCTGTATCGCCGGCGACCATGTCCAAGGCCCGGCGTGCGAGCCGCCCCATTCCCCTGCCGCTTGTCTCTTGGCAGCGCCGTCGACAAAAGCGCTGGGGCACGATGTGCGCAGCGCCCCGTTCCTGCCACGCACGCATTCTGGCAGCGGCGACGACAGAACGCCCAGGTTGACACGAAAAGCACTGATGTTGCACTGTCCTTAACAACCAAGATGGATCCGATGTGGTTCATATCGGCTGGTTGAGGCTCAGAGCAGGAGTACACAATCGTGAAGAGCAGGGACAGGAGCGGGAGCTGTTTCTGCGTGTTTCGCACTGTTTAAGCTTCCAGAAGGCTCCTCGTCACCACCGTCCGCTCAAAAATCTTCCGCTGAGGCCAACTAAACCACAACGTATAGCCAGCTGCATCCCCTGCGCCCATGCCCGCACCGCCCAATCAAAATAATTGTTGTGAAATTGTGCGGCATGCGTTCGTAATTGCCGATCGGCAACTTTCTGAGGAACTTGACAGGAGCGGCTTGGTTTTGTGGGCCACTCCAATTTCGTAAATGATCGCGTGTTCTGTCTTTGGCCTTCTTCCCGGAAAGGGCTTCAGGCCCAGGGTTCTCTTTTAGAGGTTCCCCCCCGGTTTTGACGGGAAGAGGGCCGGCGGATTTCTTTTGCGATAAATAACGAGTGGGAAGAGGGCCAGCAAATCAAAATTTCAGGATGTCCCTAGCGAAACGCTTGTTTTTCAGAATTTGTTGAGGATGTCTCGAGCGAAACGCTTGTTTTGTGTTATAGATTGTCCTCCCCTGGGTACCAGAATTTAGAGGATCTCTCAAGTGAAATGCTTGGTTTCACGTGCCCAGGTCTTGAGGATGTCTCGAGCGAGACGCTTGGTTTCACGCCTCCAGGTTGCCCAGGCAGAGGTCAAGCGCCAGGATTTGTTGAGGATGTCTCGAGCGAGACGCTTGGTTTCACGCGTCCTCGTCGCCCAGGCGGATGTCTAGAATGAGGAGGTGTTGAGGAAGTCTCGATCGAGATGCTTGTTTGCACGTGTCCAGGTTGCCCAGGCGGATGCCTAGCATGAGGATGTGTTGAGAATGTCTCGAGAGATACGCTTGTTTTCACGTGTCCAGGTCGCCCAGGCGGATGTCTAACATGAAGATGTGTTGAGGATGTCTCGAGCGAGACGTTTGCTTTCACGTGTACAGGTCGCCAAGGCGGATGTCTAGAATGAGGAGGTGTTGAAAACGTCTCGAGCGAAACGCTTGTTTTCACGTGCCCAGGTCACCCAGGCGGACGTCTCACATGAAGATGTGTTGAGGATGTCTCGAGCGAACTACTTGTTTTCACGTGTCTAGTTCGCCCAGGCGGATGTCTAGCACGAGAATGTGTTGAGGATGTGTTGAGCGAAACGTTTGTTTTCACGTGTCCAGGTCGCTCAGGCGGATGTCTAGAATGAGGATCTTGACAAGATGTCTCGAGCGAAACGCTTGTCCCCAGCACGTTCCGTAGCACGTCCCCTTGGCACGTCCCGCGGTGCGTCCCCATGGCACGTCCCCTGGCATGTCGCCTGGCGCGTCCCTTGGGACGTTCCGCGGCGCGTCCTCCTGGCATGTCCCCCTGCCAAGTAGCTCTGCGGCAGGTACTATGTGTTCAGGCAACTCGAGCTTAAGATCCAGATCAGTTCGGTCAGGACTCGGATGCAAAGGAGGACTCGATCCACGACGCTATAGAGCACAACCGCGGCATGGCACATCGCAATTCAGCACGGTGCAGCACAGCACAGACTTCGGCACGGTACGTCAAGATCGATACAATCAGCATTGCAACCTGGCACGTTCCTTGGCATGTTCCGTGGGGCGTCCCTTGGCGAGTCCCCCTGGCACGTCGCGTGGCGCGTCCCCTGGCACATTCCGTGGCACATCCATTGGCACGTTCCGTAGCGCGTCCCCTTGGCACGTCCTACGGTGCGACCCCATGGCACGTCCCCTGGCACGTCGCCTGGCGCGTCCCTTGGGACGTTTCGCGGCGCGTCCTCCTGGCATGTCCCCCTGCCAATTAGCTCTGGGGCAGCAACTATGTGTTCAGGCAGCTCGAGCTTAAGATCCAGATCAATTCGGTCAGGACTCGGATGCAAAGGAAGACTCGATCCACGACGCCATAGAGCACAACCGCGGCATGGCACATCGCAATTCAGCACGGTGCAGCACAGCACAGCCCTCGGCACGGTACATCAAGCTCGATACAATCATCATTGCACTTGCCCGTCACCCAATCAGGTGTCTTTGCAAACGTTGCCATGCGTTACATTTCTATATTCCTTTCCGGGTTCGTGGGTCGATCATGTTTGGGGTCTCTGAAAGCATCTGGGGTGAGGGTCCAGGGCGGCATTCAAACAGATTTTACATGAACCTCCCCCAGCACACGCCTTATCCAGATCTCGGGGGCACAGGCACTTGCGCAGCGCATCAGTGCGCGAGAGGCGGCATCGGACTCTGCCTAGTTGTGCACAGTCTGCCAAAATCGGCCGTGCGTTGGGGAAAAGTCGTTCTCCTCCTCCCCTTCCTCCTCCTCCTCCTCCTCCTCCTCCTCCTCCTCCTCCTGATCGCCCTCCTCCTGCTCGCCCAACTCCTCCTGGTCCTCTGGCTGCCCCTGCTGGTGCAGACATGTGTGCTCCTACTCTCTGTCGTTCTGCTTCGGGCATTGCTGCCTCTTTGGCCTCGGCTCTGGCGCTTCCTCCCTCGCTGCGCTGCCTTCTTTTGGTCCCCAGAGGATCGACAACCTCCACTACGGAGCTCGAGTCTCCACTGTGACCAAACGCCTCCAGAGTGGAGGTCGAACATTCATCGGTCTTCGATCCTCTGGATCTGTGAGGCGATGCCTCCTGCACGTAGTCCTGCATGTCCTGGAAGAATTTCTCCCCTGCCTCCTTGCGGACCTCCATGCCCGCATCGTGGCCTATCTCGGCGGCGTCGGACGGAGATCCTGAGGGGGGGGCGGGGGCCGGGAGGGCGATGGGCACATGCGATACGATGCCGAAGCTCCAGGGGAGGGAGGAGAATGCGGAGGATGAGGAGGGGCATGAGGATCGATGATCGAGGCTTTGGCGCACTCTTCATCCACGCTGAACCTGCATGAGGCTTCACGTCGCCACGGCTACATTACATTCCCCTCGCAAATCTGGACAGAACGCACCCCAGGAGAAGTCCAGAGGGGGATTCTCGAAGAAGGAGGAGTAAAAAGGAGGAGGGGGAGGAAGAGGAGGATGACGATGAGGATGAGGAGGATGAGGAGGATGAGGAGGAGGAGGAGGAGGAAGAAGAGGAGGAGAAAGAGAGGAAGGAGGAAGGATGATGATGAGGAGGAGGAGAAGGAGGAGGATGAGGAGGAGGTGGAGGAGGGAAAAAGAGGAGGAGGAGGAGGAGGAGGAAGAGGAGGATGATGAGGATGAGGATGAGGATGAGGATGAGGAGGAAGAAGAGGAGGACGAGAGGGAGGAAGGATGATGATGATGCTGCCGATGATGCTGATGATGATGATGATGATGATGATGATGATGATGATGATGATGATGATGATGATGATGATGATGAACATGATGATGATGATGATGATGATGCTGCTGCTGCTGCTGATGATGATGATAATGATGAGGAGGAGGATGAGGAGGAAGAGGATGATGAGGAGGAGGTTTTTGCCTGGAGGGGCGCGGGCGCGCGGGGAGGGGACATGAGGGGCTCCATCGCCTTCGCATGGACCCGAAAGGGCCGAGGGGGGGTCAAAGGGTTCGTTTAGCACTGACCCTCCCGTCGGCCTGCCGCGTTCGCTGCTGGGGCACCTACCCCATCAAGAACGCTGCGATGTTGTAGCGCCTTCGGGAGGTGATTATCTTTCCAAGGGCGCCGATTCTGCAGGAGCTTCCCAGCCCCTCCTTTACAGCCCTAACTACGGTATGCTGCCCACACGCACATCAAAAAAGGGACTCCCCCCCACTCCTCGTTGGACCCTGTGGGAGCCGTGGGTCCCACTCCCAGAGAAAGCCGAGGGTGGGGCCGCCAAGAGCTTCCTTAGGCACGGAATCCAAGGGAAATCAGACCACAACGTTCTCCCAGTGCGTCCGTCACACTGGGGGCACTGCCAAAACGTCTCATGTGGGTTAGGCATCTGGTGCTCTGACTCCGTCAGGGCTTCATTGAACTTCAAGGCGCTTCTGATCACCGCGGGGACCTTGGGCCGCGCCGCCCTCGGGGACCGCGGCGGCGGCGGGGAACGGAAGCGAGCCGACTCCGACAAAACAGCGGCGATGTGCCGACGAACCTTGAACGTCCCCGCCTGGACTAGACCAGCACCAGCAATCGGAGCGTAGGGCAGCTGAGCCTCCTCCGCCCTCTTGCCAGCGAGCTCGTCGGCCTGCCTGTTGGCTTCCCAATACACAAGTGAGAGAGAACGCGTTCTGTGGTCGCTTGGAGGGGGGGGGGGGTGGAACCGGACCCCCCCCCCCCTGGATGAACGGGGGGGCCCCAGGAGCGTGCGTGAATATGACATATTTTGCATGGGATCGTGGCTTCGGGAACGCGGAAACAATGTAATGTACGAGGATCTTGGCCTCGAGGGCGCGAACACAGCATAATTTACGAGGGATTATTGCGCCGGGAGAGCGAATCTCATCTATTTGCACGTGTCCCACGGCCCTCCAGAAATTCAGACAACGTGATTCAGGGACGCTAGCCGAGCTGGTTTTCGGCTCCCCGCCCTCGCGTGGTCAGTAACAAATTACAGTAAGAAGCAGAAGGCAATACTGTAACATTGGAAACTGGAAACTGGAACTGGCGGAGGGAGCAGCAAACCTAAGCCTCGCAGCCTGATGGCCCCGCAAGGGGGCCGGCGGATGACGGGAAGCGTCTTCGAGGAACGAGAAGCGAGCTGGACGTTTTGGCTGAATCCTCCTCGTATCAGTAAGAGATCTCTTAACTATAGGGGGTGGCGGGCTGCATATTATACAGGCTTAGCGGATTCCTCGGGATGGCGATTTTATGTAAGACATCCTCACAAAAATGAAGTATTCGCGACATCGCGTTTAACAAAAACAAGCGTTTCGCTCGAGACATCCTCGAAAAGTTGATGACAGCGAAATTTCGCCGTCTGTGAAAATTTGCGTTTCGCTCGAGACATCCTCGAACAAATTGAAATGACGACTGAAGTCTTTAACTAACTCTTATGTTAAGAATTGCGATTTCGCTAGGGACATCCTCAGAAAACGAGCGGCAGCACGGCGGACCAGAACGAAGAGCACGGCAGAAAATTTGCATTTCGCTAGGGACATCCTCAACAAAATGAGATGTCCTCAACGTCGTCTTGATATCGTTCTCGAAGTACCTCAAGATGACGAAATGAGAGGCCAAAAAGCACGTCAAGATGGCTGTCAGAACGATTGGGGGACTTCCGAAAATAGCGATTTCGCTAGGGACATCCTCAAAAAGTGAAAACATACACCAGCATCGACTTGAAAACTGTTGTTGTTACATAGTTTTGACTTTGCTTCTGAAAAGGCTTCCAGACGGCCCAAGGCAGCCTTCTAAAAATGCCGATTTCGGTAGGGACATCCTCAAAAATTGATGCGTGCGACATCGCATTGTAATGATTTTAGGAGGGCATCAGGAAGCAAAAGAAGGCCACAACATGGCCCCAAGAGCGTCCTGAAGGTTGCTGAAAATAGTGATTTCGCTAGGGACATCTTCAAACAAATAACAAATCGAACAACATCGTTTTGAAAACTGCTGTTTTAACATCGTCTGGGGATCGCTCCTGAAAAGGCTTCTAGATGGTTTAAGCCAGTCATCTAAAAATTACGATTTCGCTAGGGACATCCTGAAAAAATGAATGTGTGATCGGACTGTAACGGTTTTGTAAGGCATCAAGAAGGCCCCCAAAGGCCCCAAACAAGCCCAAATTTGACCCCCAGGAGCGCCCTCGAGACGATCCAAAATGGCGATTTCGCCTGAGACATCCTTACAAAAATGAAATGTTCACAACATCGATTTCATAAAAAAATGAGCGTTTCGCCTGAGACATCCCTTAAACATGGGAACCCGCGAGTTCGACAGATGTTCAAAAACTAGCGTCTCGCCTGAGACATCCCAACAAAAATGATATCTTGGAGTGGCGGTTTCAATACCTCTCATGTTTAACATCGCGCTCTCGCTGCATACATCCTCAAAAACATCGGGCGGGGCATGGCCGGCGAAAAAAGTGCTCATTCGTTCTTCACGTCTATTCTGCCGTGCTCTTTCGTTCTTGGGGTCTATTCTGAAATGCTCCTTGCTTTTTTGTGCCGTGCTCCTTCGCTCTTCTTGCCTATTCTGCCATGCTCCTGGCCAATTTCTGTCACAATCCTTTGTTCTTGGGGCTTATGATGCCGTGCTCCTGGTCGTTTTCTGCCGTGCTCCTTAGCTCTTGGGGCATATTCTGCCGTGCTCCTTCGCTTTCGGGGTTTATTCTGCCGTGCTCCTTGTGTTTTTCTTGCATACTCCTTCTTCCTTGGGGCGTATTATGCTGTATTCTTGCATCTATCTTGCCGTGCTCCTTAGCTCTCGCGGTCTATTCTGCCGTGCTCCTGGTCACTGATCGTGTTTTGCAATGTTCCTTCTTTCCTGGCGCCTATTCTGCCGTGCTCCTCAGCTCTTGGGGTCTATTCTGCCGTGCTCCTGTTTGTTTTTTCTGTCATGCTCCTTCGCTCTTGGGGCCTCTTCTGCCGTGCTCCTCAGCTCTTGGGGTCTATTCTGCCGTGCTGTTTTTTTTTTTTTTCTGCCGTGCTCCTTCGCTCATGGGGCCTATTCTGATGTGCTCCTGGTCTTCTTCTGCCGTGCTCCTTAGCTCTGGGGTCTATTCTGCCGTGGTCCTGGTCTTTTTCTGCCGTGCCCCTGAGCTCTGGGGGTCTATTCTGCCGTGCTCCTGGTTTTTTTCTGCCGTGCTTCTTCGCACTTGGGGCATCTCCTGCCGTGCTCCTTGTCTCTTGGGTTCTATTCTGCCGTGCTCCTCGTCTTTTTCTGGTTTGCTCCTTCGCTCTTCGGGCCTATTCTGTCGTGCTCCTGGTCTTTTCTGTCGTACTCCTTGGCTCCTCGGGCCTTTCTGCTGTGTTTCGGTCTTTTCTGCCGTCGTCCTTAGCTCTTGGGGCATCTTCTGGCGTCCTCCTGGTCTTTTTCTGGCGTCGTCTTCGCTCTTGGGGCCTATTACGCCGTGCTCCTTAGCTCTTGGGGTCTATTCTGCCGTGCTCCTGGTCTTTTTCTGCCGTGCTCGGCAGCTCTTGGAGTCTATTCTGCCAGGCTCCTGGTTTGTTTCCGACGTGCTCCTTCGCTCATGGGGCCTATTCTGCTGTGCTCCTGGTCTTTGTCTGCCGTGCTCCTGCTTTTTTTTCTGCCGTGCTCCTTCGCACTTGGGGCATATTCTGCCGTGTTCCTTGTCTCTTGGGTTCTATTCTGCTGTGCTCCTCGTCTTTTTCTGGTTTGCTCCTTCGCTCTTGGGGTCTATTTTCCCGCACTCCTTCAGCTCTCGGGGTCTACTCTGGCGTGCTTCTGTTTTTTTCTGCCGTGCTCCTTCGCTCTTGGGGCCTATTCTGCCGTGCTCCTGGTCATTCTCTGCCGTGCTCCTTAGCTTTTGGGGTCTATCCTGCCGTGCTCCTGGTCTTTCTCTGCCGTACTCCTTCGCACTTGAGGCATATCCAACCCTGCTCCTGAGCTCCTGGGGTCTATTCTGTGCTCCCTCGCTCTTGGGGCCTAATCTGCCGTGCTCCTGGTCTTTTCTGCCTGCTCCTTAGCTCTTGAGGTCTATTCTGCCGTGCTCCTGGTCATTTTCTGCCGTGCTCCTTAGCTTTTGGGGTGTATTCTGCCGTGCTCATTTGCTCTTGGGGTCCATTCTGCTGTGTTCCTTGTCTTTCTCTGCCGTGCTCCTTCGCTCTTGGGGCCTATTCTGCCGTGCTCCTCATCTTTTTCTGCCGTGTGCGCCCAGAAGCTCTGCCAAAACGACCACCGCGACGATCCGCACGGCAGATACAGGAACACGGCAGAACACACAGAGCACACAGAGGCACGGCAGAACACAGAAGCACGGCAGAACAGGAGCACGGCAGAACACACAGGAGCACAGCAAAACACCCCGCACGCACGCCGACACGCGCGCCACGGCATACCTGCGCGGCATAACAACAACAGAGCATTTTCCACATGCTTGGTGGACTAAAGCGACGCTTCCCGTTCTTGTCCGGTCAGGTTTTCGATTTCCCGACCTTGCTCATGGCACGAAAATAGCATAGTAGTATGTTGTCGCCCCCTGGGCGTTGCCACGGGACAAGTAGAATAGTACAGTTGCGTTGCAATCGATTACAATCCATTGGATTGCAAGCGATTCGGTTGCAATCGATTGGGTTGCAATCGATTGGACTGCAATCGGTTGGATTGCAGTCGGTTGGATTACAATCGATTGGATTGCAGGGGAGGGACAGGACGGAAGGGAGGGAGGGGAGGAGAGGGAGGGGAGGGAGGGGAGGGAACGAAGGGTGGGGAGGGAGGGGAGGTAGGGGAGGGAGCGGGAGGGGGAGAGGGGCATTGCAGTGGAATGGATTGCAATCGATTGCGCTGCAATCGATTGGACTGCATTCGATTGCATTGTAATCGATTGGATTGCAATCGATTGGATTGGAATTCAATCTCTCGATCGTCGATCCTTGATCGTCGATCGTCCATCCTCGATCGTCGATTGTTGATCTTGGATCGTCGGCGAAAGGGAGGGCGGGTGCTCCGGGAGCTGGATGGGAAAAGGGGGGGGTGGGGGGGCTTCCAAGCCCCCGCCCCCCCTTGGAAAAGGGGGGAGGGGGGGTAGCTTCCAGCAGGGCGGGTCCAAGGGGGGGAGGGGGGGGTAGCTTCTGGAGCGGCCAAAGGGGGGGAGGGGGGGTAGCTTCCAAGCCCCCCCCTCCTTTGGAAAAAAGGAGTGGGGGGGGGGGAGCTTCCAGCAGGGGGGGTTCAAGGGGGGGAGCGGGGGGAGCTGAGCATCCCCCTCCCTTTGGAAAGGGAGCAGGGGGGGGGGGAGCTTCTGGGGCGGCCAGGAGGGGGGAAGGGGGGGAAGCTCCCCCCCCTGGGAAAACAGGGGGGTCCAACAAGGGCGGCTCAAGGGAGGGGGGTGGGGTAGCTTAAGCCAAGCCCCCCCCTTGCTCGGTCGCTGTGGGCGCGCCCTCTCAGATGTATCGAACCAAACCGCCCAGATTGACTATCCCTCATGCGAGGACGGGGAGCTAAGTGAGGCCACGTCTTCACCGTGTTTTTAGGGTTAGGGGTTCTTTTGTTCTCCAGAGGACTGAAAACCTCCAAAGAGGAGGTTCGGCTTGCATTCTGGAGGCGCTCTTGCTGCCTCGTTCTGGAAGCCCTCTTCCTCCAGAGTGCGGGGCTCGACCTCCAGAACGGAGGCTTTCGATCCTCTGGGGAGGTGGCGCCCGCGCGCGCAGAGTCGTCCTGTCCGCTCCACCCGGAAGATCTTCTTGCCGTCCGGGGATGCGACCAGCCCCTGCAGGCCGGCGCGGCGCACTCCCCATCGCAACCCCGCGCGGTCCAGCAGACGGACCGTCGCCGTCGTTCGAGGTTCGAGCGAGCGAGCGAGCAGGCGGCGCCGGTGCCGGGGTCACGGATGCTCGAGGTGCCCGTGTCCTGTTGGGCGGGGAATTCGGGGCCGTAGCCTCACACCATGCTCCAGTGGTTCGAGGATCGGGGATGGAATGGAGGTTAGAGGTCCGAGGACCGAGGTTCGAGGCTTGAGGGTCGATGATGTGGACTCACAATGTTTGGCAATGCTTCGCCCTCTTTCTGCCTCCGAAGGGCTTCCCGTTGCCACTGCAGGGTTCCTCTCGAAGCTCCGTCCAGAGCGCACCCCACAGGAGAGGTCCAGGGGCCGATTCTTGAGAGATCGGGGACGACGTTCGGGGAAGGAGCTGGACCTGCTGGTCGTTTTCGAGCCTCCCTGGGCCCCCAGAGGCTTTCCGAGACGGGTTTCGGGGGACCTGCGGAGGCCCTTCGGGATCTTCGGGCCGCTCGCCTCCGTGATGACGTTTTCTATGATTCTCGACCGCCTGGTCTGTCTGGCCGGGGGTGGACCTGGGCGTCGCCATGTGACAGCCGACATTTTTGGAGGTCCGCGCGGATCTCTTGACCCCCGCGGGCCAGGGGTGGCGCCAGGGGCGTCAGGATTGGAGACCTCGGAGTCGAGGTCCGACCGCCAATCTGGAGGCGTCTTCCCCCTCCAGGGTGGACTCTTGCTTATTCATGCGACCTCCGACATCGAAGGTTTCAGTTACCCTTGGTCACTGGAGGCTGGATCGACGGACACCAAGCTAAACACTCTCAAAGGGAGCCCCGTTCTGCGCTTTCGGTGGTTGCTTGGTGGGCCTCCAAGGGCACCCTCGAGGTCTCGAAGTCTCCATGAACCTCCAGAATCGAACAACAAAATCTCCATTACGAAATGACAAACGCTTTCAGACTGGAAATCGAACCTCCCTCTGGGAGGTTGGGGATCGTTGGGGGGGGGGGGGGGCTTTACGCCTTCGGCCCATGCCCTCGTGGCCACGGCTGGACGAAGCTCGGAAGACCTGTCGGGGTGGACAGGGGTGGGCCCCGCGATCGGAGCAGCCCCGGGAGGCCCGAAATCTTCGGAACGTTGATGCTCACGGACCGGGACGTGCTTACCATGTCGCGCCGAGGCGTGGTCAGCCAGACACCCGGAGACAGCGGCGCGACACGCTGAGCAGACGCTCCTGTCCGTAACCAGCGTCGCTGACCAGTACCTCTGGGGCGGGGGTCAGCAGATCTCCGACGGTTGCCCCCGAGCCGGACGGAGGTCCGAAGAAGGCCAGTGGAGACAACGGCGGCCCTCCCGCCCGGCCCAGCTCCGCTCAGAACCAGTCTCCGGGTCCCTCCTGGCCTGCTTTCAAAAGCGGATCCGGTCGTGGCGACCAGAAGCCTCCAGGAGGCCCCAGACGACAGCCGGGGAGGGCCGCCGCCGGTTGCGACGAGGGCCCTTCAGCAGCGACGGAGGGGTGCCGAGGCGGCCAACCCAAGGGGAGGAACATGCGGAGGGCGGGACCTCCTCTCCGAGACCACGGCGGGCCCCTGGCAGCTCAGGGGGGGGCGCGGGGTGACGCCAGCGCCAAGCAGAGGAAGCAAGCAAGCGGCACAAGCACAAGCTTGCGGAGGTCCGCGCGGAATGCGTGGGTCGGCGCTGGACCTCCCCTACCCTGGCGCGCGAGGCGCACGTCAGGGAGCTGCGCCGCTGGAGGCGGCGCCAGAGAGGGGGGTCCAGCGCGGACCCGAGAGGTCCGCGCAGATCTCCGAACGTGCACAATGATGCGGTTCTTCGGTCTCCTTCGAGAAGGAGCGGAGCCTGGAAGGTGCGTTCTGGCCAGAATGTCGAGGCGAATCCCTACGTGTCGACGAGGAGCCTCCTGCAGGCCCCACAGTGGTGAACACACATCTCGAACACCCGAGCCTCTAAGTGCGATCCTTGGAAGGAGGCGCCTTCGGCGCTGGCAGCGGCTACAGGCGCAGGCGTGACTCTAGGCAAGAGTGACCCCTCGTGCGCGGACTCAGGAGGGGGGGGGCAGGCCCGAGCGCGCAAGCCGCTGCCATGGTATCGCATTCAGCGGATCGGTGGACCCCAGCGGACCCGCGCCACAGGCCACTCTGGCGACGGGCCGCTCTTGCATGTCGTCGAGAGGGGGTCGGGACAGAGCGGAACGATGACGGGGCGGGCGGCCTGACCCAAACGGGTTCTGGATCCCGAGGCTTTCCCCGAGACTGGCTTCTCATCCCGAGCCCTTTGCTGACGGCCCCGGGGCCAGGGAGTGGCTCTGGGAGTCCAAAAGCGGCGACGCGCCTCCAGGCCTGAAGGCCGCCTTGGGGTGGAGGACAGTCCCGCATCGGCGATACGTCAGCGCTGCATCGGCGACGTCGGCATAGAACAACTCAAGCTCCGTCGAGCCGTGTTGCCGATGCATCGGCGATGAGGCCCGACCCTGCGATGCCTTCTGTTCCGACCCAGCCTGGGCGGCGAAGACCCTTTGCCTCCTCCTCCCCCTCCTCCTCCTCCTCCTCCTCCCTAGTACTCCTCCTCCTCCTCCTTCTCCTCCTCCTCCTCCTCCCTCCTCCTCCTCCTCCTCCTCCTCCTCCTCCTCCTCCTCAGGATGGGGAGAACGGCGAGGACGGGGACGACGACGACGACGACGACGACGACGATGAAGACGACGACGACTCCGACTCCGACTCCGACTCCGACTCGGACTCCGACTCCGACTCCGACGACGACGACGGCGGCGGCGACTGCAGGGGGCGGAACGGCCTCGAAGAGCAGCTGCCCGCCCTCGACGCGGGCCTGCCCCGCGATCGGCGTCTTGCAGTTGCCGTCCAAGGCGGCAAGGAAGGCCCGCTCGCAAGTGACGGACTTCGCGGTCGGCAGCCGTCCTCCTCCTCCTCCTCCTCCTCCTCTTCCTCCTCCTCCTCCTCTCCTCTCTCCTCCTCCTCCTCCTTCCTCCTCCTCCTCCTCCTCCTCCTCCTCCTCCTCCTCCTCCTCCTCCTCCTCCTCCTCCTCCTCCTCCTCCTCCCCCTCCCCCTCCATCATTCCTTCGTTATGGTTAACTCCTCCCTGTCGCCCCCCGAGGCCGGTCGAAAGGGCGGGCTGGGCGTTTCGCTTGAGACTTCCTCACCATTTATGGCCCTGGAGCTGATCAATTGGCAACACTTTTCACATATTGAAGGCGGGTGGCTTTCAAAACGTGATCCGCTGGCCCCCTTATGGGGCCACCAGGCTGTAGGACCAGTTCTCTGCACCAGTTCCAGTTTCCAGTTTCCTGCTTCTTGCTGCTTACTGTTCCTTGTTGATGGACCGCGCGATGGGGGGGGAGCCGAAAAGTGCCCTGGTTAGCGTCTCCTGGGAGGGTTCTCAGAATTTCTGGGGGCGCACCCGAAGCCATTCACCATCGTAAATTACGCAATGTTCGCATCCCCGAGGCCATACACCCTCGTGAATTACACCATATTCGCGTCTCTGAAACCATACACCCTTGCATAATACTCCATATTCGTGTCCCCGAGGCCATAAGCCCTCGTGAATTACGCAATGTTCGCGCACCCGAAACCATAAACCATTGCAACATACTCCATGCTCGTATCCCCGAAGCCATCAACCCTCGTAAATTAAGCAATGCTTGCGTCCCCGAGGCCACGGACGCTCGCAAATCTAACAAAAATCGCGTCCCTGAAGCCATACACCCGGGTAGATTATAGAATAATCGCGTGCCCGAAGCCATAAGTCCTCGTACAGTATACAATATTCGCATCTCCGAAACCATAAACCTGCGTAAATTGTATTATATCTGCGACCCCGAAGCCATACACCCTATACATTACGCACTATTCGCGTATCCGAAGCCATAAACCCTTGTAACTTACACTGTAGTCGCGTCTCTGAAGCCATTAACCCTTGTAAATTACATTGAAATTACGCTTTTCTAAAACTTACGCTTAAATTACTCAAGATTAGCCACATTTCTGAAATTCGACTGCACCCCTCACGCAGATCGGCGGGGTCAGGGTCTTTCTGAAATTCGGCGGCACCCCTAACGCAGATCAGCAGGGTCAGGGTCGAAAAACCAATGGGATTTGCCACATTTCTGAAATTCGGCGGGAAACCTCAGTGCACAGCATACGGAGGCAGGTTCAAAATGTAACGCTGAGTTCAACAATATCATCAGAATCTCAATTTCTCTTGCCGACGCTGCTTCACGGCGGCGCCGGGGCCTCATGATTTAGCTCTTGCGTAGCCAATTATCCGAGAGAGGGGGCCGGCGGCAGGGGGCGAAGCACTTACGGATAAAATGTGGCTCTCGCCTTTACGCCGCGCACATTCGTTTTAAACATTGCAAGGGCTTCGCAGATTGAGGGCGGGCGGTTTTCAATATGTGGCTCTCGCTTCAACGCCACGCGCGCTCGCTCTACACATTTGCAAGAGCTTCACGGATTGAGGGCGGGCAGTTCTTGAACATGTGGCTCTCGCATTTGCGCCACGCATACTCGTCTTAGAAATTCACAAGAGCTTCACGGATTGAGGGCGGGCGGTTTTCACAATGTGGCTCTCGCCTTAGCGCCGCGCACACTCGTCTAACAACTTTGCAAGAATTTCACGGATTGACTGCGGTTCCTTTTCAACATGTGGTTCTCGCCTTAGCGCCGCGTATTAGTGTTTCACGGATTCCCATGGTAAACGATTCAGGGTTGTCAGGGCGCAACAGGTACGTTGATTCGTGGTGTTGAAGTTCCAGGAACGGCGTTCTGGCGGGATTCAAGATCGTCAAGACGCGACCGTCAAGTTGATTCGTGGCGGTCGAGTTCCCAGAATGGTGTTCTGGCACGCTTCAAAATCTTCAAACGATTTTCTCCCAACGGGGCAAGTCCCTCAGTGGAAATGAATCGTTGTAGGGGCCTGTGAAGAGGGAGCTTGGAAGGAGGATAAAAAAACAACATTGTTGATGAGTCTTGGGGTTTGCACTGGCCGTCCTCCTCCTCCTCCTCCTCCTGCTCCTCCTCCTCCTCCTCATCCTATTCGCCGCCGCCGCCGTCGCAGTCGTCGTCGTCGTCGTCGTTGTCGTCGTCGTCGTCGGCGGAAGAGAAAGTGGAGGACACGGAGAAAGGAAGGAGGAGGAGGAGGAGGACGAGAAACGCGGAAGAAGAAGAAGAAGAAGAAGATGGGAGCAGGAGGAGGGAGAAGGAAGGGGGAGGAGGAGAGGAGAGAAGAAGAGGAGGAGGAGGATGAGCTGGCTCGGTTCTGGTTCGGCCGAGAACTCTCACCACAGGTCGGAGCGATGAGACCTGGCTTTCCTGCTGGAGCCCATATTGTGACATGGAGGAGGATGTGCGAAACGAAGAGAACACACAGGACATGACCTGCTGCACATCGGCTGCGACAGCTTTGCGAGAACACAAATGCGCAGATGGGGTTGCAACTGCTTGACCCCATCCTCAACGTTTGGCATGCGGAGCGTGGGACAGCACGTTGGCTGGCACGTTCGCGCACGTCGGAGCCTGAGTCTCCACCAGATAGCGGCGCACTCCGTACCAGTCGGTCCCTGAGGTACGGCTGCTTCTGATGGCATGGTCCTTCGCCGAATTACTTACTGTCTTTTCGGTTCCTAAGGCTCTTGGCTTTTGCTGGCCTGCCCTTCACCGCTTCGAAAGCAATATAAGTCTGAGGAAGAGGCGGGGGCAGAGGAGAAAGGGAGGAGGAAGGAAAAGGCGGAGCGACACCCACAGCTCAGACCGTCCCCGACCCAATCTTCTCAACCACCTTCTTCCCCCGATGACAGCCAGTGACAGCATCCTTCTCGGACGGGTCAATCATATGTTGCTTAGCAACTGTTGCTTCAGCATAGTCGCCAACAGCCGCCAGCAAGCGCGGCACGCATCCAAAGCCTGCAAGCTCGCACCGGATGCCAGAGCCGAACGTCAGCACCTCTGGCCCAACTGGTGACCAGGGAGGGGGAGGGAGGAGGGGGAGGGAGTAGGGGAGGAGGAGAGGAGGAGAGGAAGACGAAGCGGAAAGATGAAGGAGAAGGAGGAGGAAGAAGAAGAAGAAGAAGAAGAAGAGAAAAGACGGAGGAGGAGGAGGAGGAAGAGGAGCGGAGGAGGAGAGAGGAGGGCAAGGGGGATCGAGGATCGAGGCTCTCGGACGGTCTGTCCTGTCCTCTGCCTCCCGGCGCCCGTGGTCACCTGCGAGAGCCCCCGCAGACCTCCGGCCGGCTGGCACGCAAGAGCGGCCCTGCGGGCAGGAGTACCAGTGCAGCCTTCGCCCGCCACCCTCCGCGCCCCGCGCCGCGCTGCCCCGGGCCGCGCTGCTCCCGCCGGTCTCCGCGCTGTCTGCGCGCCCTCTGCGCGCCCACCCCCTCTGGCAGCGACGCGCGCGCGCCCTGGAGCACCGCGGGCCTCCTCGCGGGGCAGCGAGCCCCAGGGGCAAGACCGCCGAGGCCGCGCGGGCCCCCCGCAGGCGGGGCCGCGGGCAGGGCGGCCGCGCCAAGTCGTCGTCGTGGCGGCCGCGCCGGCGGCGAGCCCTGGAGCGGCAACGCCGCGCTGTGCGGCGAGGTGCGGGGTCGGGCTCGCAGGCCTGCAAAATATGGGGAACCCATGGGCGCTCGGGAAGGGGCCAGTCAACGAGGGTCTGCAGGCTTCCCACAGATTGGACCTCCAGGAAGCCCACGCACCGACGACTGCCCGGGGCTGTCGTTCTGCCGGTGGGCGGCGGAGGCACCCCCGTGCCAGGGAACAGTCGGCGGGGCGGGGCGAGGCCCGTGCAGGAGGGATGAGGCAGGAAAATCACGAGCGAGCAACGGTCGCCAGTCCCAGGCGCGATCCCATGGGCACGCCCTGGACGGAATGGCCGCCGCAGGATGCACCACGGGATGCACCCCAGAGTTCAGCGTGCCTTCGCGCGTGGACGAGTCGAACCTTGGGAAGGAAAAGTTCGGTGCCTCCTCGCAGAGCCGCCGTGTAGCGTGCGTTCGAGCGTGGATGAGCCTTAGCTTGGGAAGGAGAAGCGTGGGGCCTCCTCCAAGAGCCGCCCTGTGTCCCTGGGGCACGCCAGCAACAAAAACACTGCGCGAACACGCGCTCTCGGAGGTCCGCGCGGGCCTCTTCGGCGAGCGCTGGGCCCGCACCCTCGGCGCGGGGCCCAGCGCCAGCCGCCGTCGTGCATGGAAGGCCTCTGCACATGTGGAGCACTTCCGCCGCGCTGCCCCCCCGCACGCGAGAGGTGCTTTGAGCCAAATTTGCGACGGACTGGAAGAGGAGGAGGAGGAGGAGGAAGAGGAGGAGGAGGAGGAGGAGGAGGAGGAGGAGGAGGAGGAGGCCTAGGATATAATAACACCCTCTAGTTCTGTTGGGGCGCCTTGCATATGCAATCAGGACGAGGCAGCCCTCCCAGCTCACAAGCTGCCTCTTAGAACATGTGGCTCGCACCGCCGCCCTACAGACGGCTACTAACTGGCATTCTTACAGGCCCCCCGGCCGAAACCCTACATGCCGCCACGCTGGTCCCGGGCAGGCTGCGCTGCCTGGCCGAAGGGGGCGAGGAGGGGAGAAGCAGGAAGACGACGACGAATGCGCAGGCGGGGGTCCAAGGCCGGCGGGGCGGGCGGGCAGGCAGAAGAGAGGCCAGGCGGAGACGGCAGGCAGGAAACAGGAAGAAAGGAAAGAGAGGGAAGCAACGAGCAGAAGGGGAGGGAGGAGGAGGACAAGGAGGAGGGGAGGGGAAGCAACCGCAAGCAGACAGGCCGGACCGGGGGCCGCGAGAGAAGAGTCACCCGCGACGAGGCTGCGGACCCTACGGCGGCGATTTGGGCGGGGTGGCCGACCTGGGAGGAGGAGGAGGAGGAGGAGGAGGAGGAGGAGGAGGAGGAGGAGGAGGAGGAGGAGGAGGAGGAGGAGGAGGAGGAGGAGTGCACGTAACCCAAGAGGAAAAAACGAGGGCAAGCGGGCAAGAAACGAGACGAGGGCAAAAAGTCTGTCCGCTCCTGTCCGTCTACCGCGCGTCTACTTCCAGAGCGATGCTTGGATGGCGCACAACCCTGCAGCTCTCGTAGCTGGGGTCGGCGCGGCGTACTTCATTTTGTAAAAGAAGTGAATGGCGAGCGCAATCCGCTGATTCGACCACGTTAACGAGAGCTCTTTCGCAGGATCAGACGGAAAGGCTGCGGTGGGGCCCAAGCCCCAGGATGTAGGTGAGCTGCAGAGGAGGGGCAAGTCGGGGGACCAGAGGAGGCTCAGGAGGACCGAGCGGGAGAGGTAGAGGGAATGAATCGGGCGCTGCTGGGCACCCTAACACACACGACATCATCGAGAGAACGTGCATGCGGTGGGACTTCGTCCGTCCACCTGCGAGTGTCTTATATACTACCCAGCGCCAACACGGATGAGCGGTGCACATGGCATTCGTCGGAGTAGCGCAGCGCGTGGCAGCCTCTGGTGGCGGAGGCGGCTGAGAGACGCCCCAGGCTGCGATACGCTTCTCGAACGAGACTGAGAGAGGCGCTGAGAAAGAGGCCCGCTGCAGCGTGAGCGCGACCGCGCGCTGCAGCCTGGGGCGGCGCGGTGGCTCGGCACTCGGGGCCTCGCGAATTTCACGGGCAGCTGCGTAGTTCGCCGCGGCCACGGCAGCTGCTGGAAACGGTGCGGCAGTGAAGAACGGCTCGCTTTCACCTCGGAGCATGCAAATGGCGGAATGAATGGCGAGGGCAACGGCTGGCATCTGTGGCGGGCACAATTCCGCCATGGCAATAGGAAGTATTTTGCGAAATGTGTTAGGCAGGGGGCTGCGCAACTTGTGGGAAATGTAATGTGCACGGCGGGCAAGCTTCTGATCGAGCAATACGAACTGCGAGACATGGCTGAGCATTGAAACGACTGAGGAGAAGTGAGCGCGAACGGTGGCATCACTGCCACTCTGCACTATCTGAAAGGTATTCGCCCGAGGCGGGACGATGACACACTTGCGATGTATCATGGGGAGGAGCGCGAGCTCCTGAGCGGCGGCCAATGGCTCAGAGTCAGCGCGCTGCGTGTAGAAAGAGAACGTGAAGAGGCCAATGTCGCCCGCGCAAACTCCCAGGTAGCTCTTGTCGTGCATGAGCATGCCGTCGACTGTCGCGATGAACGAGGCGGAGTGATGAACGAGCGGGCCCATGGCGATCACCCATGCCAAGCCGCTCACGGGGCAGCCCTGAGCCGCGCCAGTCTCGATCGGAACCATGAAGTGGCGAATGCCATCAACTTTGAGGAAGCAGTTGGAGGCGAGGCACAGCTGGCGAGAGAAGTTCATCAGGCACTCAGGGACGCCAATGGATTCCAGCGACGCGAGGAGCCAGACGCTGCCGGACGACGAGGGCGCAGCCGCGAGTACGAAGCTGGTGAAGACGGGCTTGGGCTTGTCGGACTCTGGATGAACTCTTGCGCGGTGCATCTCGGCGGCGGGGTGGATGATGTGCTTGGTGAGGATGCAGCCCGCTGCCAAGCCCTGCTGCAGGTGATAAGTCCGCTCTGCCACAGCGGATTTGGTGAGGATGTTGGTGTCGCCTGCGATGGCATTGATATCTGTGTACTTGAGGGGCGGCGGGCGAGTGTCGCCAGGGCGGCGGTCCGTGGTGGGCACGCCTATGAGGTTGACGCCCTTTGGCCTGATCGCGAAGCCAGAGCCGTTCAGGACGAGGATGAAGACAGGGTTGAAGCAGAGGTGCAGGGCAAGGTTTTCCAGCGGGCCAAGGGGCGCGCCCGCGGCGAGCCAGGCGCGGCGCGGCAAGACGTCGAGCCCAGACGCAGATGGTGCCGCGTGAAACAGAAAGCCTCTGATGCGCGGCTTGATGGGCGCGCCGACGTCAATGATAGGATGGCTGAGCGAGAGCACGACCATGCGCTGCTGGGCCTTGATGGCGACGACGCGCTTGCGATTGAGGACGGGGCTCCAGTGAGCGCCGAGAGCACCAACACACAGCTCTCTCTGGCTACCCCTGGGCGGCCCTCGGGATCGGTGGTTTTGATTCCCTGGGTAGCCAGACGGCGCTTCCAAGTGTCCCAGAGAAGGGCCCTGCGCAGGGGAGATCGGTTGACCTTCCTGAGCCTCTTGGGATCGGCGGCTCCTAAGGAGCCCCGCGGCAGCTGAGCTGCACGGTGCGCCGGAGATCGCTGCCGAGCCTCGGAGTCGCGGTGCAGCGCGGCAGACTTCACGGTGAACTCGGCGGCATCCGTGGGCGCGATGCATCCGACGTCGATGTTGAGGAACTTGGCGCCAAGCTCGGAAGTGGATTGTAAACGTCGTGCTGGGCGAACGTCCTAGCGCCAGACCGCCCAAATATGGCTAAACGCGCCACGTGGCCTCCGCTGCGTCCGCGAAGAGCGCCTGGAACGACGTGAGGATGGCGCCGCGCTCAAGGTCGCGGAAGGTGGCAAGCTCGAACGCCTTCTCGTTCCACTCCAGGATGGCGGGGTCGGCTTGTCCCTTGACGTCGAGGCGCGCGACGGGCATGGCGCTGCAGTGGGCCTCGCCCTTGGCTCGATGTGCTCTCCATGATTTTTGAGGATGTCGGTGTTGAAGGAGCAAGAGGAGTTTCTTGCATTGGATCTCGGTGCGAATCTGCTTAGGCGACTTGTCAGGGTTGAGGTGGATGTCCGTTGGCGTGCCCGAGGCGTCGACGGAGGTGGAGCGCTCCCATCTGCCTCCAGCATCGCGCAGGGCCCGCGTGAGCGCCAGCGCGCGCGGGATGGCCACGCCGCGCCCACCTTTGACTTGTAGCACAAATCTGCGCGCGGGTTCGTCTCCATGAAGTTCGACGGCGTCGGGGCCCAGGTTGGCGGAGGCGATCCACTCCTGTAGGTCGTTGAGGAGCGCGTCGGGCGCGATGAGCCGCTGTGCCCCGATGGTGAAGATCGCGGGGTCGACCTCGCGGCCCCAGTCGGCGAGCTTGGTAAGGTCCGCGATCGGCGCCTGGGCCTCGGCGAGCGCGAGGGTCTCTCGCATCTGGTCGATCTGCAGCCACGTCTTCTTGTGTTCCTCTGCTTGACGGCCTTGTTCTCTACGAGTGCGTGCGACGACGTCATGAAGGGTGTCGGCTCGTCGTTCGGTAGCTTGGACTTGCTGAGCAAGAAGTTGGCGAAAGCTTTCGCGTGAATCATTGAGCAGGACGTTTGCTTGAGCTTGGAATGTACTGGCAGCATGGGCGACTTAAGCTTGCATGAGATCTTGAAGAGCTTTGTCGAGTTCGGGGTCCAGACCTGGGAGGCGAACGGGGTCGCCTGGCGTGGCGGTATCAGTATCGGCGGCGGCTCCGACGGCGGCAGCTCCTCCAGCGGCTGCTGCGCCTCCAGCACGCCATGGGTCAGCAGCAGCGACAGGGTCGTGGCGTAGAGCTTCACCTGGAAGTTGCGGCGGCGGCTCGGTCCCTTCACCAGCTTGAAATTGGCGTGCATTGACGGCGACGGCGGCGCGCACAGGGTCTGCAACTTCTTCTTCTCCAGTGTCCATGGCGAAGTGGGGCGGCTGATGGTGTGCACGAGCTGCGGAGCGGCAGGAGCGAACGGCATGTCCAGATGCGCGCCCTGAGCGTGGCGCTGCCTGAGTAGCAAGGACGGCGTCGCCGAGCGAGACCAGGGTGGCGCGCCCTGCAGCTGCTCGACCATTTTTATCAGCACGGTCTGGGGGAGCTCGAGCAGCACGATCTTGGTCGAGTCGTTCACGCTCTCGTCGACGGTCTTTCCTTCTTCGGCTAGCAGATGGGGCACTTCGGGAGGTAGAACGTTCTTCGCTGGAAGATGACATGGTTGAGACTGTGGGCTGCCGTCGGACTGACTGCTGTTCTGCTTCAGGAAGTTGATAGCGACAGCGCCAGACTCCAGGGCCTTCGCGGAGCCACCACGTGGCAGCTGCTGCAGCTGGGGAACGAGCGGGTCGACGTCCAGCGGGTTATGGGGAAGAACGACGGCGACGTCAGTGAGGCCGAGGTCCAGCTGGTGCACGGCGACAGAGGTCGGGGCGCACGACAGCGCGATATGGATGGCAGCCTGCAATGCCAGCACAAAGAGCAGGAATGGGCGGCCGCACGCCCCTGAGTGTAGCGGCAGAACGCTTGGGTGCCAGCTCACCCTTGGAGGCGGCTGGAAACAGTTGGGGTCTGGCCTCGGCTCAGAGGTCTCCATGCGGCCGCAGCGCGACATGGTGACTTGAGCCAAAATGGCTACGGGAGGAGGAGGAGGAGGAGGAGGAGGAGGAAGAGGAGAAGGAGAGGAGGAGGAGGAAAAGGAGGAGGAGGAGGAAAAAGAGGAGGAGGATGATTAGAAGAGGAATAAAAGAGGAAGAGGAGGAGGAGGAGGAGGAGGAGGAGGAAGAGGATGAGGATGAGGATGAGGATGAGGATGAGGATGAGGATGATGATGATGATGATGATGATGATGATGATGAGGAGGAGGAGGAGGAGGAGGAGGAAGAGGAGGAGGAGGAGGAAGAGGAGGACGAGGAGGAAGAGGAGGAGAAGGATGAGGATGAAGAGGAAGACGAGGAGGAAGAGGAGGAGGAGGAGGAGAGGGAGGAGGAAGCGGAGCAGCAGGACCAGTGTACACCTAAGACTCATCAACGATGTTGGAATCACCCGTCCCTCCAAGCTCCATCCTCATAGGCCCTTACAAAGATTCATTTCCTTTGGGGCACGTGCCCCGTTGGGATATAACCGCTTGCAGATCCTGAAGAATGCCAAAACACCGTTCTCAGGATCCCAACGCCGCGAATCAACCGGACTGCTGCGTCTTGACGATCCTGAGCCATTCCAGAACGCCATTCCTGGGACTTCAACACCGCGAGCCAAAGTAATTGTTGCGCCCTGACAATCCTGAACCGTTCCCAACAAGAGTTCCTGGTACCCTGACCGTGAGAATCCGTGAAACTCTTGCACATGTTCAAGACGAGTGCGCGCGGCGCTGACCCAGGAGCCACACGTTGGAAATGACCCGCCCTCAGTCCGTGAATGTATTGCAAATGCTTGGGGCGAATGCGCGTGGCGCTGAAGCGAAAACCACATTTTGAAAATGGCCCAGCCTCTCTTGCATATATTTTTAAGACGAATGCACGCGGTGCTAAAACTAGAACCGCATGGTGGAAACCACCCGCCCTCAATCCGTGAAACGCTGGCAATGTTTTACTACGAATGTGCGCGGCGTTGAAGCGAGAGCCACATGTTGGAAGCGACCCGCCCTCGCCCTATGAAGCTGCTGACAACTTTGAAGTCTCCGGCGAAACGCCCAGCCCGCCGCTCCGACTGGCCTCAGGGAGGACAGGATGAGGAGGAGGAGGAAGAGGCAGAGGAGGACGAGGAGGAGGAGGAGGAGGAGGAGGAGGAGGAGCAATAGCAAAAGCAATAACCCTGGGGCGCCACACCATCCGTCGAACTCGGAAGCTGAAGGCGCCTAGGTTTTGGGAGGAGGGGGACGCGGCGGCGGCGGCGCTCCTGAGAGTCCAACGTCACTTCGGACCACGGAGCGTAGTAGGGCTCCCCCCTCACATCAGTAAGCTCGGCACCACTCCGCACGTGAGACACGAACGGCCTTGCCCGAGCTCGGGCGCAGCCCGCGCGCGGCCCGTGCCGAAAAGAACGGCAGGGTCCATCAGCACGCAGCAGCTACGCGGGAGACCAGGAGCGAGCGGGCGCTACACCAAGCCAGGAGCAGGCGAACGGCGAACGCGCAGGCATCCACAGGTGGACACCCGCGCACAGGCCTTTCACGCAGCACCCAACAGGGGGCGGCCCCCGAGGGGGGGGGGGGGGAGGCCGGCGGCCCGGGAGGAGCGGGACGGGCGAGAGGAGAAGGGAGGGACGAACGACCGCAGGAGGGACCCACTTCTTGCACGAGCTAGGAGCGCACACGCGCACTCTTAGCAATCAGGCGGTGGAGCACAACAGCTGTGGCACGAAACAGCTGGCCATCGTTAGGACAAGTCCGCGCAAGATGCCGAGCGGCACCGAATGGACTGAAGTCCAAGAGGCAGCGGGGGATTGGCGCGCGCCGCTGGTCGTCGCCCCCCGCGCGCACTGGCGCGCCTGCTAAATACAGGCGGACAGACGCACGGCAGCAGAGACAGAACAGATCACGCAGCCGTCACCTCGAGGATCTTCTGACGCTCCAGCTCGAGATGGCCAGGCGGGCGGGGGCCCGACCAGGCATGCTCCTTTTCCGCCGCCTCGATCGCCGACAAGAGGACGCGCCCCCATTTCTCATCCTTCACGGCGATGAGGAGCCTCTTCTTCTTACTGTCGAACAGCTTCTCCGTCCTGAGCAGGCTGGCCATGTGCCGCGCCTCGCGACAGCCAAGCTTGGGCGTCTCCAGGTACGTCTGGAGGTCGGCTCGCGCGCCTCGCGCGCCGCCTCGACAAGGGTGGGGCAAGCCGCCGCGCGCAATAACGTATGTGGCGCGCCCAGCCCGCGCCGTGCCTTGCCCAACGCCCTCGGGAGGTACTCCTCGTTCTGGGTCTTGGACATCGCCTGCCACAGCGTGCCCGCCGTGCTGATCTCACACTGGGACGTGCACGCTGCCCCGGTGGGCCTGGTCTTCTGGTTGGCGATCGCGCCCAGCTTGAGGGACAGGTTGACATTTACCCTGTCCTCTGTGCCCTCAGCCTTCGCGCACAGGACTCCTTGGCCCTGCGGGGCCGCCGCGTCGCCGCCAGCCCATGCGAAACCAAGCTGCTCGGACCGCGCACCCGGCGCGGCTCCGACGCATCTTCTGAACGGGGAGGGGGGCCGCGCAATGGACCTGCAGCGTCGGACACTCGCCGCCAGTGAGCCTCGATATCCACCGCGTCTTGTTGATGCACCTAATTGTCATGCGAACTTGTTGTCACCCAGGAAGACGCGTGTCCAGGTGCGCCCTGGCCTCTTCATGCGAAGCGAACTCGGTAGAACGCAACTCACACTGGCACGGGGGTCGACGGCATACGCGCGACTCGCAACCGAGCCCTTAGATTTCGGACATATACCACGAGAAATACTTGTTCCGAGCTGTTCATCAGCATAACGACGGGCAGTGTAGAAGTTGTCGCTCCGAATGCGCATATTGGAGATGGTGGGGGGCTTGGCGAGGGACCTTTTCGTGGCCATCAGCATTGGAGTTGGCCATGTGCAGCAATCGCTGTCTTCTCGCGCCAAAACCATCCCACATCCAGCGACGCCGCAAGCGCACGGTGCTGGAGCTGGGACTCCAGGGGCCAATTCGACGCCAAGGGGCGGCGGAACCTGATCCTCTCCCCCCCCTTTCGCCCCACCTCCTCCATCTCCCTGTCCAGGTCCACCCGTGTCCTGCTCCTCTACTGTGCTCACCTCGTATATCGCCTCCAACGTCCTCGGCCCTCCTTCGGTGCACTTGATCTGCGGAAGCTCCACATTGAGAAGCGCGCCTCTGGTCTCAGCATTCCACAAGAGCTCCAACTGGCCTTCAGAGTGGCGCAGGTCGCACTACTGGCGCGCCTAGCTCTACGACGCACGCCGATATGTCCAACAAGAATTGGCCCCACCATTGGCGGGGAGGACTGGCGCCGGGCGCGGCGCGGGCGTCCCCCTGGACGCCGCGCAATTTCAATTTGCCCCGCGCCGCATATCCGAAAAGCACGGCCAGCACGAGAAGCTGCCCCTGAGGCTTCCTAAGCATCTCCTGCCACCAGCGTACCTCCACGCTCTCAGCGCACAGCGGGGCGTGCACCGTTCCATTTCGTCCCTGATCTCGGTGCTCGGGGGGGCGCGGCATTTCTTCGGGCTCTCGTTGGTGGCAGCTATCTTCAAACATCCCTTGCCCTGGGGTGCTCGCCTGGCCAGATGCGCACGCGCGCCTTCCAGGTGCTGCAGGTCGGCTTCGCTTGAGGGTCGAGCAACAACTTCCGATGTCAATGATCCCTCCACCATGCTTTTGCACATCGCCGCCCCCCCCCCCCTCCCCCACCGCCACCTGCCAGTCGCGACCTCCGACCAACAACTGCCGAGCACTGCGAACGCTCGTCTCGCTCGCCTCGCTCGAAAATGCACTTCAGGCTTGGCGCCCGCTTGAAAATGCAGCGCCCCACCCAAGAACGGCGCCTCCCACCAGACCTCCCCCATCATCCCGTTCTCGTCTCGACGCAGTCGCCTCGCGCCATCCTGCGCGCCCTCCCCCGCCCCAACAGGACCAACGACACTTGCTTGTCACCGTTCAACGCAACACCTATGTCCGCCAACCCCGCGCAGAGCGAACTGCACAGGGCCCGCGCGCGCAGGCGGCAGCGAGCGGCGCCCGTCACTGCGGGCGCGCGTGCGATGTCGCCTGAGAAACTCGAAAGCGAGATGTCCACGCGCTGCCTAGACAGCTGGCTCAAGTGCGCTCTGCCATCTGTGCTGTCTGTCTGGCAATGCCGAAGCCAGTGGACCTGGGCGCAGATGCCGTGGGCGCCCGCTTCAGGAACGCGTCAAGCGGCCGATTGCGCGCCCCCGAGAACTACAAACACGAGATGGCATCGCCTGGTCGAGTCTCCTGCCCGATGCTGCCGATGCTCACAACAAGCCTTCCGTCTGCATGGTCGATCGACGCCTGGGCGAACCTAAATCTCTCTTTAAACAACTCCGCGCCAAACTCATCGCAATGCTCATCAAGGCGCGCGCGCAGGTGCTCGCGCAACGCACTCTGGAAAGCATTCGCGACGTCGCGCGGCGCGGAGAGCCACCCCATTCCACTGCCGCGCCAACGCGCGGCGCGCGCGCTGAGCGAAAAAGCCCGGCTCTGGCGCCGCTGCATGGGGCCCCCCCCCGGCGGCGCGTCGTCGCGCAAATCAGTGTTAGACGCTTGTCAATACTAGGGGGTGCCATTCGCTGTCTCCATCCTCCTCCGCCAACGCTCTAGGCGCCAAATGCACGCGCTCGCTGGGCCACGTCGTCGGCCGCCACGCTCAGCCAGGAAAGCCCCAGCCGGGCGGCGTGCGACGCAGCCTGGCCCGCTTCGGTCTGCCGCGGACCTCAATGTACTCATCGATGCCTTGCTGGAAGCCGCGCGCCCTCCTCCCGCCCCCGTGAGCCCCCCGACCCAACTCGCCCAGCGGGGGCGAGGGGGGGGGGGGGCAGAGGCGCAGCTCGCAACTGCCTGCGACCGCGCCCGCGCCCGAGCCGCGCCTCCCGCGCCAGTCGGGCGGGCCTGCGCCTTCGGCCGTCGATCGAGAAATTCCGCGGCGCGCGCGCGCGACCTCATGCGCCCGCTGAAACATTTTCTGGCACCTCTGGCGCACGCATCCAGAACTTCTGGCGCGGCGGGCCCCAAAGGCGAATCCGCCTTCGACGAAAACTCGAAGGGCACTTGCCCGAAGCGAATGCATCCCGAAACGTTGTCGCGATCCCACGCAGCGGCGGCTGAGGCTTCAGCTCGAAGCTCGGGCCGACTCCGACGCGAATCACCAAAGGTGGTCTCTTCTGGGCGGGCCACTGATTACCTGCAACCGACCCCGCGCCCTCCCCCCCCCCACCCCCACCCCCACCCACGCGCGCGCGCGCACGCACACACACACACACGCACGCACGCACGCACGCACGCACGCACGCACGCACGCACGCACGCACGCACGCACGCACGCACGCACACACACACACACACACACGCACACGCACACGCACACGCACACGCACACGCACACGCACACGCACACGCACACAGTCAGACACAGACAGACACACACACACACACGCGCAGCTTACGCGGTTCGACACGCGCTTCGACACGCGCTGGCAAACTCGAGGGAGCACGCGCGTAGTCCATGCGCGAGGCGTAGTCTCCCGAACCGCGGTAAGAGGTCGGCCCCGTTTCGAAATTCGAATTCAAGCCACAGAGGTGATGGTATTCTACAAACTAGCGAAAACACTTGCCCTTGAAGTTCCCTTCGTCGAACTCAGCATTGTCCACGCGCGGCGCCGATTCCGCCGATCCGACCCGGGCGCTGGCATCGAGCGCGAGCGCAGGGGTGGTGCGCGCAGGCGGTATATCTAGTAGCTGTAAGAGGCCGAGCCAAAACTGCTTGCGTTTCTCGTCACGCGCCCTTCTGTCTTTCTGGGATCCGATGGGGTCCGCGCGTGCATGGCCGGCCACGAAGGTGAAGTCCACGCGTCTGCCTTTGCGCCGGCCGCCCCGCTGCGCCCCCCCATCGCTCCGGGGAAAAATCTGCCTGATCATGTGGCCCTGCGCGAGCCTGTCATTCAGAAGACGCCCAAGCCCCATCGGTCTTCCTGATGTTCCTGCAGCGCGTGACCAGCGGAAACGCTGACATCTGCCTATTCTGCCCCGTTGGCGCACTAGGCTCCGTGACTCCGTGCGCTGCGCGCCCTCGAGAACGGTCGCCGCGCGCGATCTCAGTTCTTGCGCGACGTCGCTCCACCATCCCTCCTGTCGCAGCGAGAGAACATTAAAACTGCATGCTCTGAGCCTCTGCATCGCGGGCGGGCCGCCCGAGCATGAACGCCTTGGGGGGGGGGGGGTCGGAAGCGCGGCCGCGGCGCCTCGGGGGCAGCCGGTTGCCCCCGCGCGCATGCCCCCTCGGGCCACGGGGGGCTGAGGAGGAGGGCGACGACGACAACGACGACGAGGAGGAGGAGGAGAAGGGAGGAGTTCGGGCGCCCTGGGGGGCACCGAAAGCGCCGCAACCAAGCGGCTGACGGTGGCGCGGGGCGCGCGGCGGTCATGGCCGCGGGGCACGCGTGGAAGGCGAAGTCGGCGTGCTTCGGGACAGGTATGAAAGGCGCTGCGGGAAAAGAGAAATCCACGCAGGCGCCCAGGAGACGGTTGGACCTGTCGACGCAGCTCTCATATCACGGGGGAATCATTGATATAAAACCCAAGAACCGGTAGAACCGACGACATGGACTCACCAGGAGAAAATGAAGGGGGGGTCGCAAAACTGACGTAAACACCTCCCTCACCACTAAGAGACGGCCACAAAACAACTGGCGACCGCCACCTGGGGAACTGCGGGGTTATTGCAGCGAAGAGGAGGGGTTGGGAATTCTGACGACGGCGCGGCCGCCCGACCCGTTAGCACCCTTTGCCGAAAGTGAACGGACGACCGCGCGGCCAGAGAACCCCTAAATCGCTTTATATTGGAGTCGCGCTAGTGATGCTCTCATCGCGGGAGCCCGTGACCAGGGTGTCAAAGTACTCGTCGTCGTCCGTGTTCTTCGCAGGCAGCGCCCGTGCTACCTGCGGCGGCAGGTCGTTCGCGTCTTCGTCGCACTCGTCGTGGGAAACTCCCCACACGCAGCGTTGCATGCGTTCTCCATCATCTCGAGCCCCAGGCTGAGGGAGGCGTGGTCCCTGCGCACGGCCCCAGAGAGCATCTCTATCCTCTAATGGAGGGGGGCGAAGAGTTTCTTCTGGGTAGTGGCTGCCAACGCGCTCACCTGATCGGAAACTGTCTTCATCATCTCGCTCTGGAGGGTTACCATGTCCTTGTCGATCCGCTGGTTGATGGCCTCGTGATCCGTGCACGTCGCCGCGGGATGTTCCTGCAACTGCGCGACGACCTTGGTGTAGAGCGTCTTGTGTGCAGTGGCTGTCATCTGGTTCACCATATCGGAGAATGTCTGCATCGCTTCGCCGCTGTGTGTAGCCATGGTCTTGAGCGGGTCGAAGAGCATGCTCGTGGTAACGAATGGGTCGGTGGCGGAGCGCACCTGCTCGGACCAGAGTGTGAGCGAGTCGGACAGCACCTTCTGCGTAACGAACGGTTGTTCGAATGCGTCGATATTCTGAATCAGTGCTTGCATGAGTCGAAGTGCATATTCTGTATGAAGAGCGATCGCACGAGCGAGTCCACCTTCTGCTTGGCAGGCGAGTACGACTTGCAATAATAATCCACAGAGACGATGTCAGACCATGACTGGTTGCGGGTCGCCGATGTAGCTGAAGTGCACAAATAAACCGAGAAGTCGCAGACGAGGCAGGCACTGCGAGATTGACGACGCTCATGTTTGTGATGTGCTTGGCGGTGTCCGCCTGCTCGAACATGCGGTGCATCTGCGTTTGCTCGTCGTGGTTCAGGAGGCCGGCCTTGAAAACAGCATGTGCCGCACGCTTGCTGGTAGAGTGCGGCTGGAGGAGCTTCCGGTCCAGGGAGGCGTGCAGAGCCCTGCCCTTGACGATGCGCTTGATGTCCTGGTAGTCCGCCGCAGGGGTCTCCACGAAATGGCGACCAGGAGCAGAGTGCGCCGTAACCTAAGAATGGTCCTGCTCGAAACGGCGTTGCTGGTCACTCGTGGGGGGCGTGCCGTGTGCAAGTGCTGAGACCCAGGATAGACAGCGCGGCATCACGAAGAGGATGGACTCCACTCGCAGGTGAAGCAGCACGAAAGAGAGGAGGGAAGCGATCAGCAGCATGGCGGCGCCGCCATGATTCCCGCACCGCGGCGGGGAGCCCGAGCGCCTGGAGGGGCCCGAGCGCGCGCGCGCGCCCTGGAAGCCCTTGAGCCAAAAACGGAGGAGGAGGACGAGGAGGACGAGACGGATGAGAAGGAGGAGGAGGAGGACGAGGAGGAGGAGGAGGACGAGGAGGAGGAGCAGGAGCGAACGTCGCTCCAGAGGAAGAGTCGCCTACCTACCCGTGCGCGCACGTGCAATATCAAGGCAACGAAGTAAGTGCTGTGGCCCAGAACCAGGATGCGCAGAGATGATAGCGTGCAACTGGTGCGCCAGGCTGAGCCTCAAGACCGACCGATCGAGCGAGTCATCGGGGGTCGAGGCATGGTCCCGCGAGGACCCAAGACAGAGCTTCATTAATACAGAGCTAGAACAAAATTCCCGAGGAAAACAGGCAGCCCACCACAGGTGCCGACACCTCAAATAATGTGACATATTGTCGACCCCATTCTCACAGCCGAATTTACACGGGGCCGAACGGACATTCGTGACATGCATCCTGGCCGCTGTGGCCGAGGAGGAGCAGGAGGAGGAGGAAGAGGAGGAGGACGAGGAAGGCGAGGAGGAAAATTACTTAGCCCTGACCACTCCATCTCAGCCACAGCGGTGGCGACCCGAGACCTCCGACATGCTGATCTTTCAGCCTGCGGTCCCCCCAGGGCAAGCCCTTGCCCTGGATGCTTCCTCTGCGTCCGGCAATCAACGAAGGGCGTTCGGCCCCTCCCTCAACCCCCCACCCCGGACGGGTGTCAAGATCGCCCCCGTCATCCTCAGCGCCGCGGGCGTCCGGCACTGAGCGTAAGGCCTCCCCCTCCCTCCCCTCCCCCCCTTCCCTCCCCTCCCTCTCTCCTCCCCTCCCTCCCTGCTCTTCCCCCCTCCTCTCCCCCGACGGGAGTCAACCTCGCCTCGTCGGCGCACCGCGCCCACAGTGTGCTGGAGCGCCTTCGGAGCGCAACGGCCGCACGCGACCGGGGTCGCTTCGGGAGCGTCGGCGAGGCTGGCGCTCAGCATTGGAGCTCGGAACGCATTGGCTGATAGTCCTGGGGCCCGCGGCAGCAGCCCAGCCCGACACCGACGAAGATCGAGCAGGATTGAGGAGGTGGAGCCGCTGGAGGCATGGGATCGGAGGTGGGCGTGGGCGCGGCCTCCCCGGAGGGTCGAAAACCTCCAGGATGCAGATTCGGCCTCCATTCCGGAGGCTTCTGCCATGCATTCTGCAAGTTGCTCTTCCTCCAAAGCAGCGGCTCGACCTCCAGGATGGAGGCCTTCGACCCCCTCGGTCTCCCAGAGGTCTCGACCCCTTCCCTGGGACGGGTTGACGGTTCCGGGGCATGGTGAGGGCCGCAGGAGGCCGAATAAGAAACACAACTTGCTTGTGTTCTCTGCAAAACGAGAGGAGGCGCGGGGAGGTCCCCGCAGGCCTCTGAAGGCCTCCCCCAGCAGTTCTGCCGCGCGCCCTGGCCTGGAACGTCTGCTCGTGCGACAGCGGCCTCAGGTAGTCGAGCACGCGCTGATCGTCGGAGCGGCACTCGCGGCGCGCGGCGCGAGGGAGGGCGAGGGAGGGAGGACGAGAGAGAGAGAGAGACGAGGGAGGGGGGAGGGAGGGGGGGGGAAGGGGGGGAGGGGAGGAGGTAGGACGAGAGAGAGGGTGGGGGGGTGAGGGGGGAGGTGGAGGGAGGGGGGGGGGGGGGGGGAGGGACGGGAAGGGGGAGGACGAGAGAGAGAGGGAGGGAGGGAGGGAGGCCGAGCGTCGGCAGGGAGCCAGCCGCCCCTCGGCAGATCGGCCGCTCGCCTCGCTGCGCGAGCAATGGCATGCGCCTTCCCTGTTGGGGGACACCGTCGTTTTAGATCTGGCGTGCGCTAGCTTTCAAAGGAGATGAAGCGCCACCACGACTCGCCTGAGGCTATCTGGGGCTCGCGTGCAGGAGGGCGAGCTTGGCCAGGGGCTCCTGGGGGAAGGGAGAGCAGCATGCTTCCGACACGAGGCCAAGGAAGACTTCACAGCAGAAGTAATGCTTGAACGAATCGGGGCCCAACCCACAAACTCGACAACGGGCGTCGGGGTTCGGTATCCGCGTGGACGGTATCCATCCGCTCCAAGTCTTGAAAGCCGCCATGCGCCACGACGGGGGGGGACGCGCACGACGGGAGTGGGGGCCCGAAAAGCGGGGCTGGCGAGGCGGGGCTGACCCCGTGGCGGCTCAGCGCGCTCAGGCCATGCCCACTGCGCCTCGTGATGACTACCTGCCAGACCACCCCATGAACCTGAAGACCCACATCTCGGGGTGGGGGTGGGGGTACAAGTTGCACATGCGCTTTTTCTGAACGTTCCCCGACGCAATCCCCCACTGGAAGTGGAGGGTAAATTGGGGCCTTCGGGTTGGGTTGGGGTGGACTGGCGGGTGGTGACGTGACACACAGGCAGCGTCAACGAGGTCAGAGGCCGTTTGGAAGAGGTTGGTTGGTAGAACCACTAAGCGGACTGGCGGTCAGAGTAAATTGGGGCTTCTGCTCGCCCAGGCAAGGGGCGGTTGAAGGTAGGAGACCATCGACTCTTGAAGCAGGAAAGAAAACCCAAATAGATCGGGACCTGAGAATCCAAGAGCTTCCGCTTTCGGCGACTGGCCCGTGCTCACGACCCCTCGGCTCGAGCCACCCGACACTCCCCGCGCTCGAGCCGCTCGTGCCTCCTCTGACCCCGCCGCTCAAGCCGCTCTGCCCTCCCTGTGGCCAGGCAGCACAGACTGCCGGCAGCAGGTGGCCAGTGGCATTGATGGAAGATGTGCTCCCACTAATTACCCTTGTCAAAACTAACCTCAACTGCGTGTTACGTGCGAAATACTTGTTGGCGCCCACTCTCCAATGTCGGTCATCGTGGAATTTCCGAGTCGCGCCCCCCCAGACAGCGGGCCTTCGACACTGAAGGGGGCGCGATCGAAGGGGCGAAAGGAAGCGACATGGAAGGGGCGCGACAACGAGAGTAGATCCTAACCGTGAGGAGCTTTGCGCTTAACCGTGCGTGATTGAGTGCACGCTGTGACTACACGCTGTGAGTGCACGCTGTGGTCAGCGCACGCTGTGAGTGCACGCTGTGAGCCCACGCAGTGGTGAGTACACGCTGTGAGCGCACGCTGTGAGTGCACGCTGTGGTGAGTGCACGCTGTGAGTGCACGCTGCGAGTGCACGCTGCGAGTGCACGCGGCGTCGAGGGCTCGCTGAGCTGATGAGCGCGCTCGCACAGCCTGCGCTCGCAGCGTGCGCTCACAGCGTGGGCTCACAGCGTGGGCTCACAGCGTGGGCTCACAGCGTGGGCTCACAGCGTGGGCTCACAGCGTGGGCCGACAGCGTGGGCTCACAGCGTGGGCTCGCAGCGTGGGCTCACAGCGTGGGCTCACAGCGTGGACTCAGAGCGTGGGCTCACAGCGTGGGCTCACAGCGTGAGCTCACCACGGCGGGCACGCACAGCAGCGTGTGCCAATCACGCTGTGAATGCACGCTGTGAGTGCACGCTGTGAGCGCACGCTGCACGCCACCAGGTGAGAAAGACCGTGAACGCACACTGTGAGTGCACGCTGTGGGCCCGACGGAATCTCGAATTGCTTACGCGCTGGATTTCTCCGCGCGGTCCGAGAGTGATTTCCTCTGTGGTGTGTGTGTGTGCGTACGTTTGTGTGTGGTGGTGGTGGGAGTGGTGGTGGCGGTGATTGTGGTGGTGGTGGTGGTGGTGGCGTTGGTGGTGGCGGTATCGTTGGCGGTGGTGGTGGTTGTGGTGGTGGGGTGGTGGGGTGTGTGTGTGTGTGCGTGTGTGCGTGGTGGGTGTTGTGCGATGTGCGGCGTGCGGTGTGCGGTGGGCGGTGGGCGGTGTGTGGCGTATGGTGTGATGTGTGATGCGTGGTGGGTGCTGTGTGGTGCGTGGCGGGTGGTCTGTGGTGGCTGGTGTTGGGTGGTGTGTGTGTGTGTGGTGTGGGAGGTGTGCGGTGTGCGGTGTAGTGTGTAGTCTGTGATGTGTGGTGTGTGGTGTGTGGCATGTGATGTGTTATGTGTCGTGTGTTGAATATGATATAGTGCGGGTGGTGTGTGGCGTGTGGTGTGTTGCGTGTGGAGTGTTGCGTGTGGTATGTTGCGTGTCGTGTGCGTGTGGTGTGTTGCGTGTGGTGTGTGGCATGTGGTGTGTTGCGTGTGATGTGTTGCGTGAAGTGTGCAAGTGTGTGGTGTGTGGTGTGTTGCGTGTGGTGTGTTGCGTGTCGTGTGTGGCGTGTGGTGTGTTGCGTGTGGTGTGGTTCGCGTGGTGTGTTGCGCGCGGTATGTTGCGTGTCGTGTGTGTGGCGTGTGGTGTGTTGCGTGTGGTGTGTTGCGTGTTGTGTGTTGCGTGTGATGTGTTGCGTGTGGTGTCGGAGTGTTGCGTGCGGTGTGTTGCGTGTGGTGTGTTGCGTGTGGTGTGTTGCGTGTGCGGTGTGTTGCGTGTGGTGTGTTGCGTGAGCTCACAACGTGGGCTCACAGCGTATGCTCACAGCGTATGCTCACAGCGTGGGTTCACAGCGTGGGCTCACAGCGTGGGCTTACAGCGTGGGCTCACAGCGTGGGCTCACAGCGTGGGCTCGCAGCGTGGGCTCACATCGTGGGCTCACAGCGTGCACTCACAGCGTGGGCTCACAGCGTACACTCAACACAGCGTGTACTCACAGCGTGGGCTCACCACAGCGTACACTCAACACAGCGTGCACTCACAGCGTGCACTCACAGCGTGCACTCAGTCACTCACGGTTAAGCGAAGAGCCACTCACGGTTAAGCGAAAAGCTATTCACGGTTTGGATTCCCCTTCCGCGTCAACAGCTTTGGAGGTTAAATGTTTTCGAGGGCTGCAAGTTTCTCAGGGCCAGGTTTCATGCTGTCAGCCTTCATGGGCCCCGCGGTGGATCCCCGCGGGTGCCCAAGGGAAAGGGGCCTCGACGGCGGCCCCAGGCTCCGTCCGAGCGCAGGCACGGGGAGCGGACAAGCAAACAACAACAACAACAACAACAACAACAACAACAACAACAACAACAACAACAACAACAACAACAACAACAACAACAACAACAACAACAACAACAACAACAACAACAACAACCAACAACAACAACAACAGCAGCAGCAGCAGCAACAACAACAATAAGTTTTTTAAGACAGATCGCCCTTATATGCTCGAGTGTCCAATAACGCGTATTTCCCAAACCCTCGATACCCGCCCTCTTCGTTTTCGATCGAACCCCTTTTGGGGGGGTATACCTTTTTTCCCTGCAGGCCGGGCCCCGGCAAGCGGCGGGGCGGCCGCGGACCGTCGGCCTGGCCAGCGGCAGCGCTGATCGGCGGGGCGGCCGCGGACCGTCGACTCGACCCCAAGAGGGACGGACAGGGGACCCACCACGACGACGACGACGACGACGACGTCGAAGACGACGGCGACGACGACGACGACGACGGCGACGACGAGCGAAAGCGAGAGCGAGAGAGAACGACAGCAGGGCCACGAAGGGCACGAAGTAGGCCACTAAGGGCGACAGCGGGGACACGAAGGGAATGCGTATGGGGCCACGAAGAGCGCGAACGAGCGGGGGGCCACGAAGTGCATGGCGACAGCGGGGCCACGAAGGGCATGCACATGGGGCCACAACGGGCGCGACTCCTGGGTGCCTGGGTGTCGGGAACGCGGCGCTTGGGCGAATTGCAAGAAATTCCAACGCAAGGCCACTCTTCAGTAAGTTGCAAGCAAGTCTCCAGCGAAAGCGCGACTCCAGAGCGCCGGGGGAGCGATTCCTTAATAAACTGTAAGGAATTCCCGAGCGAGAGCGCGATTCCTGAATATTATCCCAGCAAAGCAACCTAACAGCCATGTGTACGAGCATATATGGAAGGATTCTTCTTTAGATTCATGTTCGGATTTGACTGGAAGCGAAACGCTGCGATCAATAGTGGACGTGTCTGCAAAGGAGGCACTACTATCAACGAGACAGCACATTCTTTTTGTGCTCATTTCAAACGAGACGCTGCTATGCAGGGGTGTAGGTGCAAACGACACGCTGCTATCAATGGTTCCCGACCCAAACGAGACACGAGTATCAATGGATTTAATTTCGAACGAGACACTACTACTTACTACTACGGATGCGTCTGGAAACGAGACGCTGCCATCAATAGTGGATGTCTCTGCAAAGGAGGCACTGCTATCAACGAGACAGCACATTGTTTTTGTGTTCATTCCAAAAGAGACGCTGCTATCAATGGATGTAAGTCCAAACGAGACACTGCTATCAATGGATTCAACCTCAAACGAAACGTGCTGAGGAGCACCGTATCTCACTATCCACGGCTGCACACGAGTGCAGGTTGAGAAGCACCACACGAATGCAGGCTGAGAGGAACCACGCGAATGCCGACGGCCAGGCTGAACAGCACCGCCACAAAGCAGGCTGCATCTCAGCGCTCCTCAAGCTCGCGCAGGCCAGCCCAGCGCCTGTCGGGCCTTCGCGCAGGCGATTTTTGTCGTGGCAATCTTGTCTGCGAAGAATTCGTCGAAGGCCTTCGCGATCTGTTCTGGGGGGCCTGACTCGATGATGCTCCGGTCAGGCAAGCCGTGGCTCAAGAGCTGGCCGAAGCTCTGGGGCCGCGACAGGCTGACGTAGTAGGCCAGCCAAATGGACTCTTTCTTGAGTCCTGGCGGAAACGTCCAGTGCACGATGAAGCCTGGGTCCGCCGTCTTGCCCTGCGCGCCATGCAGAGTGCCCTGCTTCTTGGGCAGCACGGTCAACTGTGTCCTGGAGACCGTGATGGCCGGGCCATCCGCCGTTGCTTTGAACTTCCAGGGACGGGCCTGCGGGGTAACTAATCGCGAGCACTCCACGCAGGTCAGGGCCGGCAGGCTGAGAAGCACTGCCAGCAGTCACCGGCGCGGCCTTCAAGAAGAGCTCATCGCTGTCATCGATCTTGACATAGACGGCCTTGGGCATGTAGCGGAGTACCGCAACACCATCCGAGACAACGGACGCGCGACCCTCCACCGGAGGCTCCAGAGCGTGCTGCTCTATGCCTACCACCTTGCCCGGCGCGCCGCGGACATACTTAGGCGGCAAGACGGACTCCGTCAGGATGACCTCCATGCCGAGGAAGAGCGGCAGCAGCCCCGGCATTTTTGCAGTAGCGCCGATGTTGAGCTCCGCGCGCATCTTGTCGAATCAGGCTTCGCGAGGCGCGCAGCTGGTCTGTCGACTGCCGGCGCGTAGAAGAGCAGCTGGCCAGCATCGTGCGCATCAAGCTTGGCCTGCGCATGCATGGCGTAAGAGACGATGCGCCACTCATATGCCGACTCGTACCAGCCTCGGGCTGCGCGCAACCGGTGGCCCCAATGGGGTTGCTGAGCAGCTTCGCTGGTGCTGGCGGCAGGCTGACCAGCACCGCTGGAGCTAACGATCTCTGTTTTGAGGACCGCTTGCCAGCTCTCGCGCCGCCTGGAGTCCTCATGGCGTGAAGGGCCTCGACCTGCAGCGGGTCTGTAAATCGCTGCATCTGCACGAAGTCGACGACGAACTCGAAGTCGGCGAGCAACTTCCGAGCCTATTGGTGCTCGTAGGACTGGCCCGTGTCAGGCGCCAGCAGGGAGGCGCTGGCGGGGACCGGCGGTAACTGGTAGAAGTCCCCGCAGAGGATCTTCGCCGGCATGCGCCCGCACGTCTCCTGCGGGAGCATGTACTTGGTAGAATCGAGGTTGTAGCGCAGCGCCCTGCCGTAGGTCGCGCGCAGTGCATCCGCGCGCAGCAAGGGCCCCGGCACAGCACCCAGCTCATCGATCACGTCGACGCCGAGTGTGCCTGTGAGGCGGTCGAGCTTTTTCTGCGTCTGCGAAATCAAGCGCAGCCTGGCGGTCTGCAGGGAGTCCGACATGAGGATGCCGTTGGAGGAGTGCAGCGCCCTCCCGCGCGGGCCGAGGTTGTGGGCCGCGTGGTTGGGCTGTGCTTTGGCGAGGTAGCCGTGCTCGCCGAAGTAGATGATGGCCATAAGCTCCACCACTCTGGAGAGGGTGCGTGTCTTGCCGACGCCGCCTCCTCCGAGCCAGATTGCTCTGTGGTTGCCCGTCGCGGACACCACGGGGAGCAGATGCGTTGTCTTGTCTGGCCTGCCGTCAAAACGTTTCTGCAAGGACAGCGCGAACAACGCCGCCGCGTCAATCTGCTCCTCCGCGCACTCTGCATCAGTGACCAGCTTCCACGCAACAGCCGCCGGGCCCTGCATGGCCAAGAGCTGCGGCACGAGCTCCGGCTGCGCGTCCTCAGCAGCAGGCTGAGGAGCACCACTGGGTTGCCAGTCGCCCCCAACATCGGGCAAGGTCTCTTCATCCAGACTCGCTTGCTTCTTCTGGAGCGCAATGCTCTGCCGCTGCAGGGCCAGCATGTCAGAGAAGCTGTCGTCCAGCCGCGTGCCCAGATGCCCCCGCGCGCCGCTGCTGGCTGGCTGCGCAAAGCTCGCCTGCAGCATGCCGCCGTATGCTCGGCCCAGGTTCTTCAGCTGCTTATCCGCGCAGCTGAGGCGGCTCTTCTGGTTCAAGCGCTGCAGTTGGTCTTGCTGCAGAGCCAGCTCGGTTGCTCTGGTGTGGTCCCGCAGCGGCAACATGGAGATCTCGGTAATTTCGGCGTCCTCAACTTCCTCCTCTACGTCGCGGCCACCGCCTCCGCCCACGTCAACGAGCTCCAGCGGGACCCGGCCCTTGGGCCCTTCGGCATCGCTCGCGGAGTCCTCCTCCGCCTCCAGGTGCGCAGCCGCTGCCGGCCGAGGCTTAACCCGCGCCTCCGCCGCGAGGTCCACGTGCGCCAGCACGTCTCGCGCCGCGCACGCGCAGAACTCCGCCAAGGTGCACTGCTCCTCGCGCCATCGGCAGTGGCGGTTACTGAAGGCGAGACGCGCTGGGCCGCCTCCACAGGCATACGCCGCGCCAGCTGGGCTCCTGCGGAGTTCGCTAGGCTGAAGAGCACCAGCTCGCCCTCCGAGGTTCGCCCGGGGTTCTTCCAGCTCGGAGAAGAGGGTCGCGTCCGCGAGCACGAGCCTCTTGCGGGCCAGGCGGCACCTGGAGTCCGCGCGCGCCGCCAGCACGTGGATCTCCGCGCGCCGAAGTCGCCGCGCCCGCTCGAACGAGTGTGGGCGCGCGGCAGGGCAGTCGCAATTCTTCAACATATGGCTGCACTGGGTAACGCTGCCACAAGTGAGGGGGCCCTCGCACGCCCAAGGCGCGAAGAGGAGGGCCTTGAAGAGCGAGTTCTGCTCTGGGTCCTGTGCCCAGGTCGGGCACTGGGAGCCGTCGATGGTGGGGGCGTCCATCCGCGTCAATTGGACCTCCTGCGCGTACCGCGGAGCCATGACGTAATGGTTCTCGAAGACGAAGAATCTCGGCCAGAAGCTTTCACCCGGCTCGGCTTCAGGACTCGGCGGACGTACATCATGTAGATGTAGTACGGCATGGTCTGCAGGCGAGGGCCCCTGTGGGCGTAGTCGTCGGCCGTGTTCGCGCTGGTGGTGCACGCCTGCGTATCCTCGCACTCCGCACCGCCAGCCTGCTCATCACCAGCAGGGGTCTCTCCAGGAGGCTGAGGGGCACCGCTGGTCCCATCTGCGGAATGCTCTTCCTCGTCCTCGGCGACTGGGATCTGGATGCGGACTGCCTGTATTGGCACCTGTTCATTCTGCTGCATCTCGCCCGCACCTTCGTGGTTCAGCAAGCGTTTGCACTGCTGGCAGGCCCGCTGCAGCTGTCTCGTGAAGAGGCGCACGTTGTGGCGCGACTGGAGGCAATCGCCGCCTGTGAGGATGTGCAGCGCCACCTCCGTCGTGGAGAGCCAGAAGCACCGGTTCGCCATCGAGGCCAGCCGGATACAGACTCGCCGAGCGCGGCGAGCGAGGTGCTCGGTCGTCCGGCGCCGCTCGGCCAGCGTCTGGTCCTCGCCATCAGCGCCGCCCTCACTGAGCACCTTGCGGGCCTCCTCCTCCTGCTCCTCCTTCTCCTGCTGTTCCAGACGCTGCATGCCGCCGAGCATGGACTGGAAGACCGGCGTCATGGATTCCATCATCTTGCCTTGGCACTTGGCGATGTGGAAGTCCAGGGAGAAAGCCTCCTGGAAAACCGCTTGGAAGCTCTCCACGACCGCCGCATCTTGTGGCTGCAAGGAGCCACAGCCGTAGAGCCACTTTCTGCCGCCGCTGCGCACTGCGTTTGCCCGGCCTGGGTTCTTCTTCGTGGCCGTCTTCTTGGTGGGCCTCCTGCGTTTGGCCGGCTGAACAGGGGCGGGCGCAGGCGGCTCTTCCTGGGCAGGCTGAGCAGCACCCAGCCTGAGGCACTTCTGCTGCATCGGCGGTCTCGTCTGGCGCACACATCAAGAACTGGAAATCCACGTTGCAAGGGCTGGTGACCTGAGAGACGTTGTTGCTGGAGCTCCTGAACGGCTGGTCGCGTTTTACCTGGCAGCGGCACCGCTGGTTGCGGTCATCTGAGAAGTCGATGAACGGAGTCCGGACCAAAGGCTTGCCGCGCCGACGCACTCGCTTGGCGCGGCCTGCCAGACATAGCTGCTGGGCGCGGAAGAACCAGAAGCGGCACGACGGGGCCCTGTTCGAGCGCAGACTCTGTTTGGCCTCGAGCTTCTTCTTGACGTACTTGACGCGCGTCTCGGTGCAGTCGTGCACGTGGTTGGAGCAGATGTTGCAAAAGAAGTCATGGCTAAACGCTGCGGCCCACGCCTCCGCATCTGCGTGAATCTCCTCGACCGAAGCTGGCGAGCCATCGGGCTTGAGGACTCCCACAATCGCTCCATCCTCGTTCATCTGGAAGAGGCCAGCATGGCTGGCTGGCATGGCAGGCTGAGGAGCGCCACCAAGCTGCCCGAAACTGGTTCGCTGGCGGTAGCTTGGAAACGTGGACTGGAAGGCCCCTGTGAGCGGAAGGCCCCGGTACGCTGCAGCGCCGACTGCAGGCATCCGGTTCTCTGCGGCCGCCCGAGCGCGCTCCTCCACAAGGTACGGCTGCTCCACTGGCGTGCCGAGCGCTACCTGCTCGCGCAGGGCGCCGTCCTCCTCTTCGCCTCCGTCCATGCGGCTCTGGCGCTACTGCCTGGCAGTGAAAGGCTCTGGCGCGACGTCGGGAAGGCCCAGCTGCCGTGCGGGCTCGTCGGCAGCTTCGTACTGCACGGTCACCGCAGTGGAAAGAAGCGCAGTTCGCAGGCCATGAGCGGCGGTGCGCAGCCCTCGGACCACAGCTGACCGCAGCCACGCCATCGTAGGCCCGATGACGCTGTGGCCTTTGCCGTGGCCATGTGCGAAGCCCCGGCCCTGTGTCTCGAAGGGCGCCTGCACGTCAGTGGTGCCTGGTGCCACGCACGGCTGCAGAGACGCTGCCACCTCGTCCTCCGTTGAGAGCGCCTGTTGAGCTAGCGGTGTGCGGCCAACATGCAAGCGCTCCAAGCCGATGATGTAGCGGTAGTGGAGCTCGGTCATCAGCAGGAAGAGCTTGGCCTACGCCCGCGGGTCTGCTGCCGCAATCTGGTGCATCCGCTCTAGACAAGGCATGGTCGGCGCAGGACTCTGCAGGTCGCGGCCGACAGGCTGAGAAGCACCGTAAGCCCTGGCAACCGCGCCGCCGTGGAGGTCCAAGTGGCTCCGCTTTCCGGGCTCTTCGTGAAGCTGGAGGACCAACGGGCTGTACGTGTCTGCGAAGTTCGGCGTGACGAAGAAGCTGGCCGCGCCGAACTCGAGGTTGTTGCCGTGCCCGTTGAAGCGGAGTGCGGTTTTCCGCCCCTCGGTGCCAGGCACATCGGAAGTGCTGAGTAGCAACGTCCTGAGGGCAGTCATGACCTGTGCAGGCATACCGGGGCGCGAAATGGCGGAGCCGATGCAGTCGCCCGGCTTGGCGATGTTCAGCGCCTGCATGAAATCCTCCGCCGACGCCTCTGCCAGGATCTGGAGGTCGGTGTCGAAGCCTTTCCTGCCAATCGCCGCCCGGGTGCCCTTCAAGAGCCGCAGCCGGCGGATCACGTCGACGAGAGCCGCAGACTGCGCTCCCGCATACTCCTGCGGCCTCAGCCTGCATCAGCCTCAGCCTGCATCAGCCTCTGCCTCAGCCTCAGCCTCAGCCTGCCTCAGCCTCAGCCGCACCTCCGATGGCGCCGAGGTGGCTCCCGTGCACGGAACTCACCTCCGATGGCGCCGAGGTGGCTCCCGTGCGTACCTGCGCGCACGGAACGCTTCTCCGATGGCGCCGAGGTGGCTCCCGTGCGTACCTGCACGCACGGAACGCACCTCCGATGGTGCCGAGGTGGCTCCCGTGCGTGCCTGCACGCACGGAACGCACCTCCGATGGCGCCGAGGTGGCTCCCGTGCGTACCTGCACGCACGGAATGAGCTCCGCCGGATTCTCCCAGTTTCTGCCGGCTTCTGCCCGGACCCCGGCTTCCGCCCGGACCCCCCTGGAGTGTCATGATGCTCTCTTTTGACCCTACTAGAAACCTATCAGCACAAGCTGTTGCGTAAAAATGCGAGGAAGTCTCGGGCGGGAGCGGGGGTCCTGGCTAAATTGCAAGGAAATCTTAAGCGGAAGCCGTTGTTGTTGTAACCCGGGGGCCAGGGGCCCAGTTTGAGCAGGAAGACTTTCCCTGTCAAAAAACAGGCTGCGAGCGTCGAGGGGCACACTTTGATTGAGAAAAAACAATATGCACCGGTGGGGGGGATCAACAATAATTATTCTTCAGAAAGGAGAATTCAACAGCAGCAGCAGCAGCAGCAGCAGCAACAACGACAACAACAACAACAACAACAACAACAACGACGACGACAGCAGCAGCAACAACAACAACAACAATAAAAACAACACCACCACCACCACCACCACCAACAACAACAACAACAACAACGACGACGACAACAACAGCAACAACAACAACAACAACAACAGCAACAGCAACAACAACAATAACAAAACAAAACAAACGTAAACCGCAAGCACCAACATTCGGAGGCCCGCGCGGACTTCTCAGGTCGTCCTTGGGCCCCCATGCCCCCGTGCGCGGCGCGCTGTGCGCACCAAGTGCGGCACCGCCAGGGACCGCCACGGCGGGGGGGTCCTAGCGCTGATCCGAGAGATCCGCGCGGACCTCCGAGAGCTTATGTCTGTGCCGTTTTCTTCCTCGAGGGGATGTGGATACAATTGTAGAGGGCAGAAAAAAAAACACTCTCCTGATGAACACCCCTGCAAGCGAAGCCCTTTATCAAACGCACCTCACCGGGGGCAGGGAATCGAACAGGGCAGGACCGTTCAGCAAACGCTCAGGACTGTCCAGCAAAGGCCACTTACCGAGGTCGGTGGAGGAACAAAAAGATACCGATGCCGCCGCTCGCCAGGCGTCTCGCACGGTGTGTCCTGACCCAGATTTTGAGGCGAATCCAGCCGTGGCAGCGGGTATAGCGGTATCGTTATCTGCTCCTCTTCTGAGCCGGGGCGGTTTTCGACTACGTACCCCCTGGATGCAGGGACACGGGGGGCTAGTGCACATGCTGCCAGGGGGGCAGTCCTCGCCACCAAGCAACAGGTTGGAGCCTTCGCGACCCACGGCCAGGCGCCGCACCCCAGGATCAAACGACATCGAATTTCGACTCTGGATCGGATGGGAACGAAGAGTCGGAATCGAATCGAAGCGGCTGCGCCTGGACACACAACCGCACCGTGCAAGTGTGGGGCCGCATCGGATGGCCAGGAGATCGGCATCTTGTCGGATCGAGCAGAGTGAACTCGACATGGAATCGGATCGATCTAGTTCAAGTGGGCCCTGCATTCCTCCCCTCGCACCTCCGACGCAGCCCCAAAGCGCAACCAAGCCGACCACTCCCTGTCACCCCAAGCCGACGCGCACCTCGGATACTTTTGGTTCCTGCTGCAGTGGCCTATTCCAATGGCGGCGGCGGAATCCAAGCTCAATGCTCCCGCGGGGGTGCAAAGTTGAATCGAATGGCACGGTGCCGAAGTACACTGCCAAAATACACAGCCGTTCAAGCCCGTCTCGATGCGGGGCAAGACGCGCCTACAAGACACGCCCGCATTTCAAAAAGCAGCGAGAAGGCTGGCCTGTGTGCGTGCACGGTGGCGCAGGTATGATTCCATCACACATGCGACCGCGTGCGCTACTTGCGCGTGACAAGCACTGCCGGTGGAGGCGGTACCTGCCAGGCTACGGTGTCCAGAGCACGCCACTTTCAGGCCGCGCAGCTCGACAATTACGGAGAGCAGCGCCTGCCTTCAAACACGGCGCGCGCTGCCTGTCTAGCCAGGCAGCCCCTCGCAGCACCGGGGGGATCGACCCAGACCTCCGGCGTCGTGCTTTTCTCCATGCGAGGCCCCCGGAGTACCCGGCCTCTTCCCAAGCACCGGGGCCCTCAGCCTGGACTGCTTTTGCTGACGGCCCCGGGGACGAAGAGCAGTCCCCCTGAGGCCGAAAGTAGCTGAAAACCTCTGTCGCGATTCGGGCCTCAAGGCGTCAGAAGTCGGAAGTCTGGGGATCATCGCTCGCGTGGCAAAGAACTAGCTCGAAGGCGCAGCTTTTGTAGCCGTGACAAGCCAGATTGGATCTCCGTGCTGAGGGCTCGCGTCCGCGCTGCTCAAGTCCTCCCAGCCACCCTTTGGCCCATGCTGGAAATACCTGCCAACGATGTGCGCGTGCCCCTCTCCGTCGTAGGTCTCCTCGGCCCAAGCCCGCACGCACTTCTCGAGGAAACAGCGGTGCGAGAAGGCCACGAGGGCCATCCCTCCTGTGACCAGAATGGAAGGGCCCAGAGGATCGAAAACCTCCAAAAAGAAGCTTCGCTCTCCACTCTGGAGGCCCCCACCCGATTCTGGAGGTCCTTTCCTGTCAAAAAGACATCCAGAATGGAATTTGTCGATCCTCTGGGTCGTCCTGGAGAACCGGATCCTGGGCCCCACGGATCCCCCGGGACCAACCTTTCATGCTGAGTTGTTTTTTGACGGTCCCAGGGTGCTACCGATAGTTGTGAAAGACCTTACGGCCCCTTTCCCTAATGCACCCCGTTATTTTCATTGTTATCCTGGCTTCATGACGCGGTGAACCTCGCCGAAGACAGCGCGAGGGTCCGTGAGATACTGAACACTCAACGCCAGCGTCACAAAGTCAAAGGTGTCGTCCTCCCATGGAAGCCTCGCGTCGGCGTTCAAGTCCTGAACATGCCGCTCGGTGGCCTTAGGATGGAAGGTGGGGCGGCAAAAACATGCAAAATTGCACCGATACTTGACGCTACTCTTCCCATACCTCACCCGGCGTGCATTATGATCAGAGGCGAATCCAACCGTGGCGACAGGGGCTATCCAGGACTCCCAGAAACTCGAAAACGGGAGGCGGGGGAGTGGGACGTGGTGATTATCCGCCTGGCGGGCTTACGTTGCGATGACGCCCACTTTGGGTTCCCTGACACCGCATGGATCCTCCAGCCTTGAGCAATCGTGACTTTCTGAGAGCACCGATCGTTCGATACTGGCAGATTCTGGGCCACTGGCGGTGTTTAACCTTGAGCGCCACGCTGGGGTCGCCGCTGCGTCAACGCAGCGCGAACCCACCGTGTCTTTTCTTCATCTGATCTCATCATGTGCCTGCTTATTCTTCGCGAGCTCCGCCTCGTTCAGGCCGTGCACCTTGCGGGCGGGAAACATAGCCATACCCATGGCCTCGCAGTCCGACCCCCTGGCCGCGATCCCGTGGATACAGAGCGGCCCTGCGCGGGAGCCCCGCGCGGAACGCGTGCATAGGATCGCGCCGCGGCATCCAGACCGCGAGTAGGAGAGCGCCAACTACACAATTACACCGATCCTGGCCAGGCCTGTGCTGGACCCAGCATCGGTGAAGACACCCCCGCGGCTCGGGCAGGAAGGCATGCACACCGACCCTGGGCCCAAGATGGGCCTGGCCAGGATCTGTGCGGGTGTATACGGTCGGGAACTCTTGCTCAGCCCGTCGCTGCGGCGGCCCCGGCGACACGCCCGCCTTGCAACCTGAGAGCGTGTCGCTCCACTCCGCGGGGCTGGGCGATGGGAACCACTCGGGGCGCTGATGTCCGGGGGCTGGGACGTGGTCAACGTGTCGCGCCGAGGCGTGGTGGGCCAGAACCGGCAGCGCGACGTGCTGAGCGCAAGTTCTTGACCGTGGTGGGTGCTCCCCGAGCGGGTGCATGGACACGGAAGTGTCCGTCGCTCGTGCGCACCGCCACGCGGGCGTCCTCCAGCAGCTCCTGCGGGTAGTGCGACGTCCACGAGGAGCACAGGTCCAAGGCCGCGAAGCCGCGCGGGGCGGACCGGAAGGCGCTCCGGTAGACCTCGGTCAGCCTGCTGCAGGAAAGCAGTGGAAAACATAAGACGCAGGCATAATAAAGCGGCAGGAGAAAAGCCTCTAGAGCGGAGGTCGTTGGAGGCCTTCGGTCCTCTGCGGAGGACCTGGGAGGATCGGGGGGGATCGAAACTTTGGGTCGTTTGTGGCACTTTCTGAAACCTTTGGAGGTCACGGGGGCCTCTACAATGCAAGACGAAGGCAGGATGAGGGCAACTTCGGATGATAATTCTTCACGCTTCGCGTATCCCCACCAGCCGTAGCCCCCTGGCTCAAGCCGTCTGGTGGGCCTGCCCTCTCCGGGGCAGTCTCCCGCCGCTCAAGGGGGCGCCCAGACGCTGCGTCGTGGGCCCGCGGCCCTGGATCCCCACCGGCCCCTGGGCGCGCCGGCCATTGCTGCTCCCTTGCCGCCGCGCAGACGGGCTCAGCGGCCCTCGGCTCAGATCGGATCAGGGCCGCCGCCCCATGGATGACCGAGCGATCGATCGACGATAATCCTGTCATCCCTGTGGGGGCGAGGGCCGCATCACCTGACATCGGCCTCGGGACCTGTGGACTGAATGACTCAGGACATGCTCGCCCTGGATCTCAGGACACCATCCCGCCGGGACAACCTTCGCCCCCTGCTCCCTGGAATGGGAGCGCTTCAGCCGATGCTTCGTGTACACGAGGACCGATGGCCCCCAACCAATCGGAGGGAGGGGTTGACTCCCTCAACCCTGTGATGCACACCGAAGTTGCGACCTTCCGTCGCTACCCTGGAGTCGAGATCGGCGGACGCGCAGTGGTAGACGGGGTTGATTCGTTCAGCCCTCTTCTTCAAACTGACAGCGCGACCTTCCGTCGCCACCCTGGATTTAATAATGGCAGGCATGAGGCCCTCCCGCCTAGCTACCCTCCTCTTACCCCCACTCTTCCTATGCCCACTGCTGGGCGCCCAATTTACTTTTCTCCAGGCAGCGCTGGGCACAACGGGACCGCCCATGGCGAGACTAGGTTTACGGGGGCCAACGGCCCCACTCCTGAAGCAGCTTATCCCCCCACGGATTCTGTTCCTTTCAGACGGTTCGGCGACGAGCAGAGAGGTGCCCTCGGCTCCCGACGCAGGGACCTCGGCGGCGTGGAAGGGGAGAGCATGGACCCGACACCCCCAGCAGGCGCCCACGAAGGCGAAGTGGGGGGAGATGGGCAGTCGCGACGCCCTGGCCCCGTCGCGCATCTTATAGGCTTTTACCCTCACTCCGCCGCGCCCCCCTCTCTGGATGCGGCTGCACCGAGCGAAGCTGCTCTCCGCAGCGCTTTGAGCATAAAAGACGGGCCCTCAGGGTATGGCGCGCACATCGACGCTGATGCCGCACAAGGCCACCCTCAGGGACCTGAGAGCGGCAGGCGCAGCATCGGAGGAGGGGGTAACGCGTCCATCCCCACAATTTACACAGATCTTGCGACCTTCCGTCGCTACCCTGGAACGGACTGCGACGGGCAGAGGAACGCCCGCGGTGTTCAGCCCAGGGAACGGTGTGAATGGGAAGAATGCATCAGAGAGCTAACCCCCATGGGGAGTGGTCGTGAGAGCGTTGGCAGAATGCACTCCGACGCTGCGACCTTCCGTCGCTCCCCTGGACGCGATGACCGTGGGCGCGAAGCCCTCCTGTCTAACCCAACCGCCTCTCTCACCCCTACCGCTCCCATGCCCACTGCGGGACGCCCAATTTCCTTCTCTCCAGGCGCTGTTGGACAGAGTGGATCGGCCCTAGGCGACACCAGGGCTACGGGGGGAGAGGGCCTCGCTTCTGCACAAGCAAACCCCCCCACGGATCCAGTCCCGCTTAGGCCAACTGACGAGGCGCAAATGAACGTCCTCGGCGGTCGTCCCATGGGCCAGGGCGACTCGGGCGGGGAGCTCAGGGAACTGATACCCGCAGGGAATGCTCACGAGGGCACAGGCAACAGGAATGGGCAAGTCCCTGCCCGCAGCCCTGGCCCGCTTCACGGAGGCTCACGCCAACCCACCGCCGAACCCCCCCCCTGGACGTGCCCGCGCTGAGTGAGGCCGTCCCCACGGTTGAGCTAAGCGGTGGAGCCAGGCCTTCCACCTGTGAAGCGCATCCCGACGCCGATGCAGCGTTCGACCGCTCCCATGGACCCGAGAGCGGCATGCATAATGCTGGAGAAGGGGGTGATGCAGGCATCCCTGAGATACACACAGATCTTGCGACCTTCCGTCGCTACCCTGGATCGGATGGCGGAAGGCTGGATGAGGCCCAAGGCGTTCGACCCAGGGATCAGTCGGATGTGGGAGTAAAGGCTATAGACCCTACCCCCACGGGGGTTGGGCGGGGGTGCGGTAGCTGTGTACACCCTAACGCTGCTGCCTTCAGTCGACCCACTGGAGTTGAGAGCGCTAGGCACGACGCTGGCGGAGGGGGTGAGGCTCTCTCCCCCGCGAGACACACAGAACGTGCGACCTTCCGTCGCTACCCTAGATCGGACGACGGCATACAGAGGGAGGCGCACGGCGTCCGACCCTGGGACCGTTGGCAGACGGAGGACATGACCTGTGACCCAGCCCCCACAGAGGCGGGACGGGAGAGCGTCGACAATATACACACTGATAGTGCGACCTTCCGTCGCTTCCCTGGAGCAGGCAACGGGCCTGGCCTTCCGCCAGAGGGAGTGGAGCGAGAGTCGGGGGTTCCCGACTCCAGTGATCGCAGGGAGACGCCTTCCTCCACAGGGATGATCGATCGCATCTTTCCCTCTCCGGGATCGGCGGATGGAAGGCCCGACGGGCCTCCTCGTTCGCCCCGCACCCCCAGGGTTGCTTCCGATCCCGCGGTCGGGGCCGCTCCTCATGTTGATCGGATCGGTCGGGCAAGGTCTCCGATCCCGGCGGCTGGATCTCCCCGTGCCTTTCCTCCCTCGTCCACCAGCTCTTCTCCCGACTTTTCCCCTCCCGACCCGCCCCCTGGGCTCGAGTTCCCTAACGCCGCGTTCGGTGGATGCCGCCGTGGACCTGACTATTCGTCACAGGACAGAGAGCGGGGGCCTCTCCTTTGGTCGGGCAGCGGCTCGCCCTTCGTGGTTAGCCACACGGCTCACGGGGGTTCCGTCCTCGCGGACCCCCCCTCCTATCCATCCCCAGACCTTGCCCTGGAGGACGAGTTGCGAATGGACAACCCGCCCACCCCCTCAGACCTTGACGACCCCAGCCAAACGCTGAGGAGCAGAGGGCAAAGCGCGGCGGACCTCCACGCCCGGTGGCTGGACGCCACTGGGCACACGAACGCTGTCTGGGCGGCCAGCCGGGAGGCGGACGGACCCATCTGCGGCCCACGCGTTGCGGACGCCAGGATTTCTGGCAGGGGGGGCACCATGAGGGCCCTACGTCGGCACCTTGTGCGCATTGATGGGCCGTGGCGCGAGGTTCCCAACCGCGGAGCGCCGAGAACATCGCGTGAGACCAGCAACCTAGAGCTCCTCATACACCACGCGTGGAGGGGGCACCGCCCAGGCCACCCAGGCATACGAGCCGACAGCCCCATGCGCGCGGCTCCCGTAGAACCAGCTCTCCTTGGACGTTGCTCGGAGCTCGCCACTTCAGCCCCGATTCTCGCTATCCTGGACCACACTTGGCTAGTATGGTCCATCACTGGAGGAGACTATGAGGGGCGTCTGGGAGGCGTTCAACCGGACCCAATACAGGTCCTTGCCTTCCGCTTTGCGAGCATTACTCATGATCCCAGCATACGAAGAGAAAGACTGGATGCAGCCGACCCCTCAGTGACTGAGAGACAGCTAGCACGGCTCGAGTACGTTGCCATGGCCGCCGCTGCACACTACTGCGACATAGGAATGGAGCTCCCGAGCGGTTTTGACACAGATAGGATGCTCATGCCCACCAGATCTCCCGAAGATGCTGTTCCCCTGCACAGCGGTGGCCCTAACCGAACAGACGGGACGCAGGACCCCGCGGATGAGGAGACCATAGAGTATGCGCTCAGAGTCCTAATTCATGAGCGCAGAAAAAATATATTCCACTTTTCGGACCATGGGGACGTCAGACAGTGGGCCATCACGAGAGGGATCCTCGAGCGAATGGGGAGTGACGTGCACTCGAGACGACAAGCAGGTAGAGGCCCAGTACCATGGGTAGAGCCCGCCCTCTTGGGGATACCCGCCAGCTCCACGGGCATCCCTGGAGTCCCCACCCAAGGAAGCGACAGCAGCGACAACGTGTGGCCATGGTCCACCACAGCTCACAGGCTGCGGCTGCGGGACTTCTTCTGCCCAGGAGAGAGATGCAATTTCTGTGGCACCTGGATGCTCCGAGACCCCTCAGGGCGAACCTGCATTACTTGCCACAGGCTGGCCAACCCCTGGAGTTACAACCCAGAGGGGCCGCGAGCAGACGCCTCTCCTCAGAGTCACCCAGGAGCAGGCCCTGGCCAGCCACCCAACAGGCACGCCCTCGACCTCCTGGACTCCGCTCTGCTGGCTCAGTTTGTCAAAGCGGGCATGCGTTACGCCCCAATCGCCGAGCACCTTTACTCCCCCACCCCGCCTGGCCCCTCCGACTTCACCCCAACTTGGCTCGTGGGTGAACTCCTGGGAGCCTGGAGGCATATGGTGGCCCACGCTGCAGGCCTACCTGAAATCTGGTCATACGAAGACTCAGGAGGCCTCGAAGGGGTCGGGAGCGATTGGCAACTCCGCACAGCAACGATCTCGCTGGCCCTACTTTGCTCAGCACCAGGCTCCTGGGCCCTAAATGTCTGCCAGAAAATTCGGCACGTCATTAGGACCTACCCCCATGGACGGCTCGATGGGTGGTTCCCTCCCCCTCTCTACCATGGCGGCCCAGACGCTCACCCACCAACACACTGGAGGCCCCCACTACCCAGCAGAACAACTACATCCGTCCCCATAGGACCGAACACCTTGGTGCATCTGGATGACCTCTGCTGGTTAAGGTACACCATCGGCGGGGATCACCTTGACCGCGCCATAAGCGACGCACGTGACCATACCGATCTCAGTAGACGCTGGTGGCACAACAGGGACAGCCCACACTCGCAAACAACAGAAGTAATGAGAGGGGCGCTGCAGGCAGCCGCACGCACTGAATGGCGCCCAATACATCCCCAAATGGGGCAGGGTACCCCCCTGGGAAACCTCGTCACGGACGCCGTCATTAGACGACTGGATGCAGACAGCAGGGGTCAGGACCAAGTGCGTTCTGGGCGTCCTAGAGAAGAGCACGCCCCCATGGACGTGGACAACCCCCGCAACGGCGGGGATAGCCACGCGGGCTCAGAAGGGGTAGGAGCCAGGCCTCCCCGGAGACCCCCCCCAGTCCTGGAGGAAGGGCTTTCCCAAGCGGAGCGTTCCCAGCGAGACGCTTTCATCGAGGAGGTGCGGAGAATCAGGACGAGGGTCGCAAACAACTCCGTCACCCCTGGCATGCGTTGGAGCAGCATCCTGGTCCCCTTCATATGGGGTACAGCCACCGACAGAGGTCGAGGCGTCCTCGAGCTGGCCTTCAGGAGCAGCAACCTCAGCACCACTATTATTGACCATGCAACAGCCTGGTGGAGAGCACGGGGCGTCAGCTCCTACAGAGATGCCCAGATAGCGCTTGCGTCCGAAGCAGACGCGGCGTCCAGGGCAGCTGGTGCCTCGCTCGAGGCCCCCGAGGTAGGCGGATACATTGCACCCCAGCTCCAGGAGCGGATGATGCTGCACCTGGATGCAAGCGGCTTCCTTCAGACTGCCATCCTGTCAGGGGATCGGCAGGCGGTGGAAGCTGGAGCGAGGGTTCGTGCGCAAATGGTCAGTACCGGACCAAGAGTAAACCCGAGGAACAACGGGCCCGCGAGCGAAGGCAGAGCTCGCCCTGGAGTTGAGACCGAAGCTTTGGAAGCCACAAGCACAACCACGCCTTGGCACGCGGACATAAGACAGATGCTCAATCGGGCAAGCTTCGCTACCCTCCAGGGCAGGTTACCGGCTGGCATCACCAGAGAAGGGCTCCTGGACAGACTCATACGCACCCTCGACGCCAGGCAGCGGGATGAAGAGGAGGCAGGCAGAGGGACCATGCCGGCCCCCGGAGAAAGGACCTCTGTCAACGGAGACCAGGCGCAATGCCTGGCGCAGAGCATGCTCCTGGAACATAAGGTAGACCGACAACCGGGTCCCTGGATCTCTAGAGCCCTGTGGCTCTGCCTGGCCCCACACTACTTCCCACTCCTCAGACCAGTGCTGAACGTGCGGGCCTTGGACTCTCGACCCTATGACGTTCTCCACCGCTGGGTGACCAGGAATGAAATGCACACGCCGGAAGACCTCGTGGCCTGCCTTCGAGGGGACTTCCCGGATGCCGATCTAGCTCCATACTCCAACCTCACCAACTTACAAATCCAGGCCCTCATATCCCATCTCAGTGAAGGAGCTAATCTGACGCACCTCGACGCCAGTGTGTCCGCCAGGGCCCTCATCGAGAGCCTGGGGGATGGCTTATCCCAACTCAGCCACCCGCCTGGAGACAGTGTCAGGCTCCCTCCGGAAAGCATGGACGCCGTGGATGTTCCTCCCTGGGACCTGGAGGTAGGGACCCCCCGATGCGCGATCTGCAGCGAAGACATCTTAGGTTTCGCGGAAGCCCTGGTGCCATGCGGCCACCTGTACCACGCCGAATGCCTGAGACAGTGGAGGGTTAGCCAGCCAGCGCAGGCCCTGTCCCACGGAAGATGCTTCCCAGTGAACTGTCCGACTTGCCGCTCCAATATTGGGTAGCGTCTCCGTAAGGATGCCAAGACGACCCCGAGATGCCGACGCCGCTGAGGTGGCGGTACCACCAGACCTCCTGCAGCTCCGCGACGGGACCCTACTCCCACTGCAGCCTTTCCTGAGCCTGCAAGAGCTAGCCGATGCCCTCAGGCATCTGGCCCCTGATCTGGACTGCCTCAGAGCACAAACACTCTCCATCCGACGTCCCCACACATACGTCACACTTTCAGACATGCGCAGAATCCATGCGCACGTTACCGAGAGGAGAACCGCGCAGGAGGCACGTCATGCCCCGATGGAGGTGGATGGGACCCCACCTGACGGTGGAAACGGTGGAAGCGGCATGGACTCCGACGACACTCACAGCAGCACGCAGGGACCTGGGACCTCGCCTCCGCAGCGACCCCTCGGTCCCACCAACAGGGCAGATAGGATACGGCAAGCCCCGCGAATCACTTTCGGAAGATGGGCACTGCTACTGGGACGGAACCCCCCAGAGGATGAACCCAGGAAGAGGGGACCTGGGCGGTTCTCGGTAGGGCTGCTCACCGCGGCCGTCCGAGACATCGATCTGGTAATTTCCAGAAGCACCTATCTCGGCGAGCGTGTAGCGGACGAGACGGGAGTCACCTTTGCCCTTGCAGGCCCAGACGCCTGGGAGCAGATCGAAGCAGTGGTCACGGAGCGCAGGAACCAGCCTCAGGGGAACGCCGCCCCAACAGTCCTCGTGGTAGACGCCCTTGCTCAACACATGGATGCCGCCCTGACGGCAGCCGCCGTCGCGGGTAGCCCATGCTGTCTCGTCGCCCTGGCCACCGAGGGAGTGCCGTCCCCTGGAGGACCGGATCCGGTCGAGCTCGCAGCTTTGGCCAACGCGCAGTGGGGATACCGAGCCGCCAGCAAAATTACCCATCTCGTACCGATTGGACACCCCTACCGACTGGCAAGCCCAGCCCACCAATGCAGCAACTCTTCGCCGCTCAATTCGACCTAGAGGGCAGGACACTGCGCACGATCCTACCCCCGTCAATAGTTGTGCACTGGGGAGGGAGGAACGGGGACACCTCTGACGCTCTGCACATCCTAACCCCTGAGAGCGGCAATGACGGTGTCGTTGCGCAGATCATGAGGTGGAGGGACGAACTAGGGCGATCCCACAACGGGGCGATCGCAGCCGACTGGGTCACCACGAGAGTGCAACTCCCCCGGGACGAGCTTCCGAGATACCAGGGACTCGAGATGCTCTTCCACCACGTTCTCCGCTGCAGAGCAGCGAGACCTACGAGCGGTGGAAACGGCATACGTGCCCCCCTGGATAACCTGCAGGCGGTAGCTCAAACCACCATGCTGGCCCACCAGACGGCGTGCGTCTGGAGAACACACGAGACAAGTGACTCAGTGCACATCCCAGTTCCCCCCAGGGCGATTTGCATAGCCCACTCCGTTGCCTCCGCAGCAGCCCGAGCCATGGGACACAGAGTCGGAATCTGCGGGACGGGGCTTCTTCTGATCTCCACTCCAGAAAGAATTGCCGCCCCCGTCTTGAGGCACCTCCGGGACGAGCTTCCGCGGGTCTTTGGGGACGCCTCCTCCTCCATGGCACTAGGACCGCGTCGCATCCTCCTGGAAGGACCCTGGGATGGAGGTCCCTCATTTGTGCGCCTCTCCGACCCCGAGGATGGCTTTCACCTAAGATGGAATCTCGCGGACATGGGACAAACGCGGCCTGAGGACGTCCTGCAAGCCGTAGAGGCCACGACCGGTCCTGGCACGGTCGAGCAGGCCTCCACCGTGTACGCCTGGTTCCCAGATGTCTCTGACTACAGATACATGACGCAAGTCCGCATACGTTTAGCTGCGGCCGACGCCATGGCGGCAGCCTTCGTGGGCACCAGTTGTATAGTGATCGGAGCCCAGACCGTCAGGATCTTCCCTGCCACACCCAGCAGGGACCCCATGCACAGAGCGGCTGCGACATCCAGGGAACTGCAAGAGCATGTGGACGCGCTGGCCAGCATCTCGGTCCGACAAGCCCCCAGACGCGCTGTTCAGCCCCAGGTCCTCGAGATCACCACTTTCGACAGGCACGGGACGCAGCTTGGAGAAGTTCGCCCACGCAGCATGCGCCCCGACGCTTGGCTCCCTGGACACAGCACGCTTCGGCTCTTCTCTGCCTCAGTTGGCTCGGCGAACGCCCAGCTACTAACTCGACTCTGGCCACTCCCGGATGGCCCGGATGGTACCTCGGACCCAGCCAATACCAGAGCTGCCCCACCTAGCATCACGGGGGACTGGCTCCGAGAGAACGCTAGGGCGATGAGCAGGAGCGCGCCCAATACGGTGCCCAGCGTGTCGCGGGAAAGTGGCCTACGGGACTACGAGACCGTCCTACAGCCTGGAGAATACCTACTCGCCGCGATAGCAGCCGGTGGAGCCGTTGAGGTCACCACGAGCGGTGAGGCAGGTTTCCTGTTCACGTCGGTCCCCACCTGGGTGACGGTGCTCCTCCCTGCGGACGCGGACCTCAGGGCAGCCACGAGGGGTGCTGACAGACCACAAGCTAGACTCAAACTTCAGCTTGCCGCGGGCCCCATCCACGTTGCACGCCTGGACTCCGCCCCTGCAGCCACACCAACTCCCGCTTCAGTGGGGCTGAGGGTCCATGCTCCCTCCCAGCAGCCACTTCCTAGACGTACTTCGGCTTCACTCAACCCACTCCCTGGACCCGCCAGACCCACTCACTTTCCGGAGCTCGCCGAGGTACTAGTGAGTGCATGCAGGCCGCCCCCGGCCGAACTGGTAAGAGCCGACGAAGATGCAGTCCGCATCGCGCGGGGTATGCTGGGTAGATACGCCGCCGTGGTCCCGGAGCAAGCTGTGCACGACATGGCGCGCGGCGTCCAGCGCCGGATCGCCCTCGAAATCCGCAGACAACTCGAGGGCCGGCCTATACAGAGGTACAACTGGGACATGTTCGCCGCCATCTGGATCCTGCAGTTGGCCAACCCGGGGAGCCTGGACCGCGATCACGTCTGGCAGCTCATACGAGAGCTCGGGATCCGAGAAGAAGTCACGAGGCAGCTCCCTTTCACCCAGTGGCTCGCGCCTGAGCCTGACGACACCTACTCAGCCCACCAGCCCTGGCTCGAAGTCCCTGGATCCAGAGGTGCAGACGTTGACGCCACCACTGCGCTCTCAATCCCGGAAAACGTCACTAGTGCCCTGGACGCCCTGATCAACAGGCTGTCTAACCTACACTGGGAGGAGCGGCAGCGCCAGAGTCACTCGGGGGCGGAGAGGCACCTCCCAGACCCCCAGAACCGCTGGAGCGGGGGACAGACCTATGGACAATCCAGGCACGAACCAACGCAGAAGCCGCAGCCGTGCGAACAATGAGACGGACGTGGCAGGTATGCAAGCGGGTGACGCGAGACCACCTACTGCGACAGGTCCTGGACCGCCAGCCGCACCTGCAAACCCCGGGCCCCCCACTTCGGCGACACCACAGACATGCGCAAACCCCAGCGGAGGGGCCAACGACAACCCGGCACTTACCGCGCAAGGAGTGCAACCTCGGCGACAGATGGCACCACACGAGCAAAGTACGGCACCACCCTCCGTGGCCAGACCGGCCGGCGAAGGAGTGGCGGATAATGCCGCTGCCCGGACCGACATCACCGTCCAATTCCCACCCCGGGCGACCTCTGCGAACCCCGCGACACACAGAGAGGGACCAGCACGGTCACACGCCCCGGTCTGCGCCACCACGCCGAGCCCGGGCGTAGGCGAAGGTCCCTCCACAGCCTGCAACGCTGCAGAAACTGTGGGACGAGATAGCCCTGACCCCGCAGAACCTCCCGAGAGACACAACGGCGTGAACACCCCTGTGAGCCCACGGACCTCTCAGGATGAAGCAAATGCCAGCACGGAGCTGCGCTCGACTGGGAGGGGTGGAACCACGACTCTGGACAGCACAGAGGAGGCTCGGTGTACGGCCCCGGCTGCCAGCACTACGGGCACGGGGGGCGCGGCGGGTAGCGAGGACGCGCCTCCACGGGTCCCCACGGACGCGGCGACTGTCCAGAGCAGGAGACCGCCGCCGGGCACGGCGCCTAGTACTTGTAACGACCCCCTGGGGCGAGGAGACATGCCGCGAACCGGGCCTGAGCCCCCCCCGTGCATGGACGCGGACTGGAGACGGGAATATGAAGTCATGGCGCGCACGCTCAGACTGGCACAGGTGCACGCCTCTGACGGCACAGGCAACCCTCCCTCCGAAGACGAATGGAACCAAGTTCTCAGTGTGATCGCATGGGCCGCAGCGATCCCCCAGCTGGACAAAACCGTCAGGGACCTTCACCAAGAGCTTGGACTCGCCACGCGAATCCCAGACGCCTTCAACACCTACTGGAGTACCCACCCACCTCTGGGCACGCGCAACCCCGCCGGCAGGAGGATAAACTCACGCCAAGCGGCGCTGACTGCTGACGCGGCTTGCGCTCAGCTGAGGCAACTCGCAGGCGGTCCGGCCTCTCGCTCGGACAGCGTGTCGGCACCCGATGCCCCTTTTCAGAGCCTTACGCCTGCCATGCTCCGCACCATCCTGCGCGCGGGAGCGGGCGCCCCATTCTCGGACGACAGGGGCCAGGTCCTGAGCGAGACTGTAGAGGCCTCTCCAAGGAACCTACGCAGTACCGGTACCGCCGCCCGGCGTGCCGGCACGCCCAGACCTGCACGTGCCCCGGCCGGGACTGCTGTGAGCACAGCCAACGACGGGCTGACCAGGCGTGCCCGACACCGAAGCGCGACCGGACCGCGACCAGTAGAGCCCAGCACCCAGCCCCATACCACCGCCGCTGACAGAGCTCGTGGGAGTCCGGCGCGCCAGCCACCCAGAGGCAGGAATGACGGCACACGCAGGACCGCACTACGCGGTGCGACCCGACGCAGAGCTGCGGGCAACACAGACAGGGAAAGGTCCACCCGACCAGACAGCAGACCTCCCCACCCAAGAACTCTGGTCGACCTCTGGGAACGCTCCCGCGCAGGGGAGGGCCCCCCCACCGGGGTCACAGGGAGAGGCGTCACAAGACGGGCGCCCAGACCGGCGAGTGCGGAGGGCGCACGGATCCGCAGGCCGCGGCCCCGTCCAACTGTCTTCTCACCAGACGAGCCCACGGCCGCCCCCCAGCCCGCCGATGTGCTTCAGCAGGTGTGGGAGCGACATAGGGACGGACGAACTGGCCTCTCTCCAGTCGCACCTGCAGACACGACGCTTGCTGCGTACCAGATTGCGGGCTTGGACAATACACAGATCATCAGCACTCTAAGGACTCTCCAGCAGGATGGCCTCGTCTCCAGCGTTTCCCCCGACGGCACCTGGGACATCGCGGGGCACCTTAGGCTCCACCCTATCAGCGATCCCAGACATGGGGAAGACTGGACGTATGACTTCACCCAGCAGACGAGTGCACACGTAGTCAACCCTCGACCCGGCCCGAGTGCCACCGTGGGAGCAAGTCTTCATCTTGTATCACTCTTCGATGAATGGGGCCTGGCGAGACTGGCGGTAGGCGACCTCTTAGCCAAAGTCGCCGCGATTTCTCGGTTCAGATCCTCCGCCTTCGTCGAGTTCAGCGAGGAAGCGGCGGCTCGAGTGGAGAGGCGTTGGGACCGTGACAGTGCCACGCGCTTTGATGGAGGACCCCCGCACATTAGGTTGGGAGCTGATGTGTGGGATCTCCTGAGAGGGGACGACCGCCGGAGCCCCTGGATCGACCACCTCAGAACCCTGGACCCTGGAAGCTTACTTGTCATCACAGCGGGGCTCCCAGGTGCCAGCCTTTCTGCAGCCAGCCAGCACGGGGGACTTGATGGACTTGCGGTTCCCAGGCAGTGCAGTTCTTTGCCGTGCCTCTCCTCTGGGGCACCGCCCGCAGACTCCGCCCGGATGTCCACGTCATAATATGCTGTGAACGTCCAGCCACCATCCTACAGGCGCACAAGCAGGCAATGTGCACTGCACTGGGGGAACTCCCCCCAGACTGGGCGGTCCGCATAGATGCTGCACCCACAGTCGCCAGCCCGAGAGACCGATTGTGGTTCAGCAATTGCCCTCCCGCGGATGACCTCGTTACGTACCCTCGGCTCCCCAGTCCCTGGGAAGGGGGATGGACGTACAGACCGGACGGACACATCCCTCCCTGGACCCAGTCCAAGGCTCCTGCCAACGCCCTGGAGGCAGTAGTTCCGTGCGGTTATCAGACACACCCCCTCTCTCTGCTATACAATGGGGACAGCAGCCACAGATGGCTCCTTCGCACCCTCGCCGACACCAGGAATGGCATCAATAACATTCTTCAGGAGACCGGAGCCGAGCGTAACTTCCAGGGCTGCGAGGAAGGTCTGACGCTCGTCTGTTACGGAAGAGAGCGAGAGAGCCTAGCCAGCGAAGGAAAAGCCAGGGCCTGGGCGGGCTGGCTCCAGGCCCATGGCAGAGAGCACGGACTCAGGATCCCATCTCCGGAGGAACGGGCCCGAGCGGTGGGCCTTGGTTCTTACTATCGGTCCCTGGACATTAGTGGGAAGAAGCTCTACGATGCCGTGGGAACCCACCTGGGCCCGAGACGCCTCCAGCGCAGACTTGCGACCGCCATCCTGGATTGGAGCATGAACGAGAATATCTCCGGCTACCAGCACGAAGCTCCGACAGAGGGCCATATCTTGGCCGCGTGGAGGCAGGCGCGCAGCTTCGCCGACAGAAACTGCCCTTGGGCATCGCTCGCCGGGAACCCCTGTCCAGATGACATAGTTCGAGCCAGGCTGCAGCAACAGCTCCTAGATCAAGGGTTGCCGTTCCCCTAGACTCGCCTGAAGACCCAGGGACGCTTCACCTCGCCCTTGGGTCTCCCCCGCTCACGAATCTCGTTCTGGAGGCGAGAACCAGAGCCTGGCAACTAGCCTGCTCCTCCCTGAGCCGCGCCCTTGCCCTGCACAGTAATCATGCCGTGCGGCGACCGCGAGCCCTCTGGGCCTTCGTACACACCACCCCCTGGAGCAACCCCACCTGGGCGGACCTCTGCGGGGGCCTTTCCCTTCGGTCGCTGATCGACGCCATTTCCAACGCCACGCAGGCCGGTCCACTCAAGGTGGGCTGTTGGAACGTTAGGTACCTCAAAAGCACGACTGCTCATAAGAACATGATCAAACACGCCTTCTTGACGCAGATGACCACCAACGGTAGGATCGGACTCATTCAGGAGACCCACTGGACAGAACACGAGGCGGCCGTCTGGTCCACCATGTTTCACGCCCGCACGCTTGTCGCCTCTCCAGCCTACATTGGACCAGCCGGGGGATGCGCCGGCGGAGTGGCAATCATCATTCCCCACGGCACTACGCTCCTACGGGCAGAAGACCTCGTCCCCGGATGTGCCGTTGCAGCCACCATCAGCCGAGGTGACAGCACCTACCGCCTGGTCTCGGTGCGCCTCCCACCCTCCAGGAAAACCGAAACCATTGACGCCATCAGACAGGCCATCGAAAGGCGGGACGACACCCCTACATACTGGGGAGGGGACGTCAACATCCAGTTGGACAACCCCAGGGACGGTGAAACAGACGAGGCAGCGGCCCTCGCTGACCTGCTCTCGCAGTCTGGTTCAAGCGTCTGCCACTGCGACGGCCCCACCAGAGTGGACGCGGACAATGAGTCACATATCGACATCGTTGCTTGCCCTTGTCGTCAGCTCGGTGCCTACGGGGTCAGGAAGGCCTGGAAACCCTCAGTCTCCGACCACGCCATCCTGTACATGGAGCCGCAGGGCGCCCCCAGAACCCGCCGAGACAACACCATTCGTGCGGGCGATCTCCGCCTACTTCCAAGCGAGGCGCACGCCGAATTAAGGACTCTGTACTCCTTTCTCGAGCGCACCTTTGGGATGCCGGACATCGATCTGACCGGCCTCCTACAACCCGCCGACTGGGTCCGCCCGGCCACCCCAGGTCAATTCCCAGCCAGTCACTGCGACAACGACGACGGCGAAGGAGAAAGAGAACAGGAACCCTCCACTCCTCCCCCGGCCCCTAACCCGGGTGATGACCACACCGTCCCGCTTCTGCCCGCCGTCCTCACGCTTGGTCGCCACGCTCTGTCAGCCGCAATACAGGACTGGTGGAGGAAGTGGCGCAGAAGCAAAACCAACCGTTCGCCAGGGACCCTGCTAGCGGCAGCGGTAAGATCGGACTCCATGACGCGCCCGGTAGGAGCTCTTGCTGCCTGGCTCGCTGAATACGAGTGGGACGGCAGCGACTTAACACCTCAGCAGGCTGCCCTCTGGCTGCGAAGGTGGGACAATGACGCCGCGCAGAGACGCGCCGCCCGCCTCACTCCCGCGCAAAGGGGCCCCGGAGTTGAACGCCCCGCGCTTGCCTCCCACTACTGGACGGGACGAGAAATCTTCGTCAGGACACATGCCATCCTCGGAGTACGCGACGAAGACGGCAGCTGGAAGGAGCGCACCAAGGAAGTAGACGATGTCCTATGGCGGAGTCGGAATCCGATCTGGCAAACCGCCCCTCCCCTTCCCCCTGCAGCGGACTGCGTCCTAAACGAATACTTCAGGCAAAAGGACACGGGGCATTTTCCACACTCTCCCAGCCCGCAGTGGGGCAGGATCGCCTCCCTCGTCCTGGGGCCTAATGGCAGCGCCCCCGGTGTGGACGGAGAGCTGTGCGAGCTGTATCATCCCGGAGCGCGCTTTGTTGCTGGACTCCTCGCCCAGGCCTGGTACGCCGCGGCGCTGAACCCAGGGCTCCTGGACCTGGTCCTTGGCCCCTCTGTTGACCTTCTGGTCTGGATCGGCAAGAAGCCGGCCGCTGAGCGTCCCAACGACATGCGCCCCCTGCAGCTCCCCACTTGCCTACGGAGACTGCATGGAGCTACCATTGCCGATTGCCTCGGCCCCGTGATTGAACCCAGGCTCAGCCCCAATCAAGCTGCCAAGCGCGGTGGGCAATGCGGTCCCAACATCACCACCGCCACCGACCACCTTGCCCTGGATCCCGTCACCGACACCGAACCTGGGCCCTCGTGGACCGCCCTGCTTGGCGCGCACCAAGAAGCCGTTGACCGCTATATACTGGACGCCGCACGGCAACTAGGCCCTGCCCCGAGCACTGCTGTCCTCTTCTGCGACCTGAACAAAGCCTTCGAGCGCATATTCCTGCAATGGATGGGTCAACTGGCGAGGCGTTGGCAACTCCCGACCTGGCTCCTGCACTCCGTGGATTGCCTCGTCGGCAGCAGGAGCGTGCGCACCTGCAAGGGTAGGTACACAAGCAGAATAAGGAAGCTCTAGCGGTCCATCGGAATGGGAGGCACCGCCTCCCCGCTCCTCTGGTGCCTAGGATACGACCCTCTCATCGGCGCCCTGGCTGACATCACCGGGGCGGACGATCCGACGTACGTGGATGACCTCGCTGCCCTATTGGGCGCCACCGCCCAATCACTACGTGCTGGTATCGCTTTGCCCTGGCTCGCAAGAGCGGCAGGGCTCCTCGTCGAAGCCCACCAGTGCAGAGGCATCGCAGCCCCATCCGGCATCAACGTCAGGCAGCACCTGGACAACGCCCCGGTGGACTTCAGCGATAACGGCACCACCACAACTGCTACAGGCCTGCCTGCCGGACTCCTCCTGGAAATTATCAGGCACGCTGCCGGCCCTAGAATTGCGGCTCAGTGTTCTCCCTGGAGCAGCACATGCAATTGCAAATTTAAAACGGCCCTGGCCCCCGCCAGCGACCACGATTGGTGGAGACGCACCATGGACTACACCCCTTTTGGCTCGTCCGCCGTCCGCTCTCAGTGGCCCTATCTCGGCGCCTGCATCGTATCTCGGGCCGCCGAAGGGGAAAGCTTACCGCCCAGGGGGAGAATGACAAAAGGGCAACTCGACGCCCTCGTTGCCGGCACCTGGGGCAAACCTCTCCCCAAGCTGCGGGACCGGGCCATGGCCCTACACCTTGCACGCATTTCTCCCGCCAAAACCGCCCTCGCCTGGAACACCTACCTCATCGCGCTCATCCCGTACCCATCCCACTACTCCCTCCCTGACACCGTGCAAGAAAGGGCACTTCGGGCGCACTTGCGGGTCGCCCTCGGTCTTGCCTCCGCCTCGTGGATCCCAGATAAAATTCTCACCGGTCTGGGCATCCGCTTCCAAGTCCCTGGCTGCCCCAAATGCCCGGTTTCCACCTCGCGCGCGATCGCGGCCAGGGCGCGCGCCCTTGACGACCTGTGGGGGCCCCTGCAGGCGAGGCAGAAGACAAGGAAAAGGTGAAACAAACTCGTGAAATGGGCGCGGGAACTCACCCCTCGGGACGAGCCACGCCTGCCCGGCTCCAAGGTGCTGACCGACGCCAGGGCCGCGGACCTCTTCAATCGTGCCATGAGAGAGCCCCCTCGGCGCCGGGCTCGATACTTCGGGCGCGTTGTATACGTCGCGGCATGGACGCAGCTCCACGGACACGTGGTGAGCGCCTGGTTCTCCAAACCAGCCACGAGCGTAGGTGGGTTCAAACAGACGGTGCGGAATGGTCCCTCCTTGGGCACTGCGCCTCCTTCACCGAGGCGCACCACGTCCTACGAGTCCTGGCCAACGGACTACCCGGTTCCGCGCGTAGACGAAGTGTTGCTGACAGGATCCCCCACCAGTGCGGCTGCGGCAGGGTGGCCAATAGAGTATGGCTCACCGCTGGACAACGGGATCGCGGTCAGGCTTGGTGCGACTCCTGCCTCGGGCCCTGGACCGGAGAAGCCTCCCTTTGGCCCCTCCTCGGCGACGACGCGTTGCCCGAGGACTTGCGTCCACTTGCTGTGGAGAGAAGAAGGCAACTCGGCAACATCACCGTTCCCATACGGCAAGGACTCTACGGAGCCTGCCCTCTCTGCGGCCTAGGGGAAGCCACTACTGAGCACGTGTGGGGCTGGTGCCCCTCTGCCGCCCTTGCCTGGGAAAAGGCTAGGGGCCCTGACCACCCCAGAGACCTTCCCACCGCGATATGCTCCACAGGTCAGCACCAAAGGCTTGCCTGCCGCCTTTTACACCAGATCTCCTTCAGATACTGTGTGAACCTGGACTGTGCCCCCATGGGTGCCGTCGAAGCCGCCAGACTCATCGTCCAGGGGATCTCCGCACCTGACACCGACCTCCAGGAAGACAATGATGAGGACGACGACATACAAGAAGGGCAGGCCCCCGCTGCACCGGCGGACGAAACTGCCGTCTGGGCCCCCATGCTGGACCCCTGTCAGCATTGCAATCCCCAAGGCCCACATCTGCTGCGCATGCAGGGGGCTGCCGGTCCGCATCTCGGCAGACAAGCTCCGCGCGCCGGGGGGGAAATCTGGCGCCTCCCCGTCACGACCAGGTTCGCGCGGAGCGGGGATCGTCTCGCCGTTCTCCAAACGGGCGACACCAGGGCGAGCTGGATGCCGCCAGGGGTGGGTTGGTTCCCCTGCCCCAGGACTGACAGGTCCCCCAGCGCCCTCTGGACCAAGAGCTACTGCAGACTCTGCGACCTGCATACCCTGGTGCTCAGAGCTAGCAGGGACATGGAGGCAGGCGAGGAAATCACCGTCGGAGACTCCCCGCTCCCCGCTGCCGACGCGGCCCAATGGCCCTTTGAGCTCACCTTTGACAGTGGGGCTCGCCGGATCGGGGAAGGTGATGAGGTCTCCGGGGCGGCAGCTGTCCTCTGGAGACACGACCCGCACCGTGGCTACCCGCGCGTCGTCGCGGTCGCCGTCGTTGCCCTTCCAGGCTGCGACAATGCGCAGACGGCGGAGGCTTCCGGGTGCAGAGCGGGACTTGCCCTGCTCCCCCACCTTGATACCACGCTTCGAGGGGCTCGAGTGGTCGGCGACAATCTAGCTGCCATCCGGTACGGAGCCGGCACTGGGCGCTATCGCCGGCTCCACCTGGCACAACAGATGGACTTCGCCCTTCGACAAGCAAGCGAAGCTGGGTGGACACTCACATGGCAGGCTGTGCGTCGTCGCCTCAACAAGGCAGCCGACCGTCTTGCCACACTAGGGGTTTTCTGGGCCGACGCTCTTCGAGGCGCCGGCGACCTGGCCGTCACTTCCTGGATCGTCTGGGACGGGCGTCGACCTCTGCGACTTGGACCAGGTTGCGCTGTTCGTTGATGCTCTCGAAAATCCCCCTCCCTCCCGTCCCCTCTGATCGCCCCCCGCCGCGGCACACTAAGGTCCTGTCGGGTCGCAGCGTCATCTGCCAACACAAGACAGCGCAGCATTCCGCTGCCACCCTGGACCGGCCCCCACCCTGGGTAATGCCCAAAAAACAACCAGGGCCCCCTCCGTCGTTGGGCCTCCTGCCTACAGTACAGTGACGACGGGCCGCCAATGCGCATGGGCACGCGCGTCTTCTTGGCCCGTTTCTGCCCCTGGATGCGTTGGGTCTATTTCCACGGCTGTCGGCGGCACTGGTGCGAGATCTGCCAGGAGCCCGTCGACGACACAGCGCACATCCTAAGCGATAAGCACTATGACATGTCGTTGGCACGGTACCGGGACGGGCGGCCAGACCCGAACACCATCGTCACTCCTGGGAATATTTGGTGCATGTGTGGAGGGGAGCCCTATGGCTCGTCCCACCAGGTGTCCGTCACGCGGATGCCCTGGCGCGGCTGGAAACCTGTCCAGCCCTCGGTTACCCGTGACGGGGTGCGCTCGCTCCCTGGCATCGCGATCCCCGAGGATGCGCTGCGCGTGCCCATTACCTACCCCCTCTGGGACGATCCGCCGACATATAGCTGCCCAGGAGGCACCAAGGTGGACCCGGAGAAGGTTCGAACGCACATGATGGACAGGCGGGGCGCCGCAAGGGAGGGCCTCAGGCCGTCCGAGGACGGCGACGGGAACAGGATGCGGGCGAAAACGTCCATCTGGCTACCCCCTACACCTGGACAGGCCGCAGGCTCCTCCGGGGTACCTCCTCCCCCGCCCCCGCCGACTCACCCTCCTCCTGCCTGGGGCCCACCCTGCCAGCAGCGAACAGTCCATTTGGCCGAGGACAGCGCAACGGAGGTCGACGCTCTCTCCCCGACAAGCCCAGCCGCCCTGGATGAGTCACTGGCCATGCAGGCAGCCTCAGAGGTCGCCAGCCTCTACTCGGTTCCGTTGGACTCCCCGCACCCCAGGGCCTACCCCAAGGCAGCGCTCGGGGAGCTGATCAATGCCGTTCGACTCCCCTCACAATGGCCTTACTCCCTCCAGGACCGAGGGCAAACGTTAAGGAGGATCGCCTGGGTTGAAAGCCAAGCCTCGGTCGAGACGGTAGACGATGGCAGAGGCTCCACGCGAGAGGACCTCGCCAGAAGAGGTAACTGCGCTCTCGGAGTTCGCGTCACCAGGATCGACGCCAACGCGAACATGGAGGACCTGGACACCTTTCGGCTGCGGAACGCCATGAACCTACCCGACGGGAAGGAATTTCTGTTGTTGGAGTGGCCCGCAATGTACAAGGTTGCATCCAGACCCCTGGAACGTGACAAAGAGAGCAGGTGGCTGTACATTTCAGTCACGGGCCCGACAGTAGACAAGATCGCAGACGTCTCAGTTTGGTGGCCTCCCGCTCTGGGCGGTCACATCCACCCCAAGGATGCTCAAGCGCTAGGTCTCAGCCCTTCCGCCAGGTACCCCTCAAACTGGTGCATCGTGGTCTACAACTACGGGAAGGGTGGGCAGTTTCACGAAGACGAGACCAAGGCGAAACGCCCCCCGAGCGACGATCTCCCCTGGTATCGCGTGGATGAAGCCCCTTCTGACATCCAGTTTTGGCGGCAATGCTCGGCACTGGACCAAATCTACTACCTACGCCAGAACCCAGCGGACTTGTTTGGCCACCAGCTGTCACCGATGACGTACCTCCTGGCCTTTGTTCACGCCCCTCGGTCGGAGCGGACTTTGGCCAACGACTTGGGACACGCGCGTTCCTTGGGGCTGAGCCTTAGGGCCAGGGCGGCAGCCACCCTGGAACAGAGCGTCCCTGACGCCGACCACACGCAGGCTGTCAGTGACGGCACGCTACTGCAGGCACCGCCTCTCCCCCAAGGCCTAAAGGCGTTCTCTGACGAGGAAATCTCAGATGCGACAGGCTCTGTCTTCCAGAGGGTGCGTCCTACTCCCAGCCTGGGCACTCTCCACAGGATTGTGGACAAGCACAAGCCGAACGGCGATGCGTCCAGTGCCCTTCAGGCCACCCTGAACCACCATGCCGTTCTAGTGCACGGACCCCCTGGAACGGGCAAGACCACCTTCTCAGTTGCCTGCCTGGACATGTGGGGCTCCTGCCTACGCCCTGGACACGCGGTCGCTTTGGAGGCAGGATCCAACACGGCGGTCGACCAACCAGCCCTGGCAATGATCGAAGCACAACGTCAGCGGCGCCTCGACCAAGACACGGGCTTCCCCGACAAGTTCGTGCGCCTGGCAAAGAAGGACCGTGTCAACGAGGCACTTGTCGACCTTACACCCGAAGGTCACTACAGAAACGCCCGCGGCGATTTCCCGTTCCAGGACGGGGACAAGAGCCAGGGCTTCAGGCCCTATAAGGCGAGCTTACTGCGTCAGGCCAGGATAATCATGTCTACGCACGAGGCGTCAGAGGCACTTGGTCAAAAGGACAGCCCCCAAATCGTCCTCCTGGTAATCGACGAGGCTGGGCGAGCCACAGAGCTCCACGCGCTCATGTCCATGGTAAACTTGATCAACAGTGGGGGGACCGTGGTCCTCGTCGGAGACCCGAACCAGCTGCCCCCCACGGTGCTCTCCGAACTGGCGAACGACCTAGGGCTCTGCGTCAGCATCTTCGACAGGATGTTTCACGCACTTCGCGGCCAGGAGTCTTCCGTGGTTCACCTTTCAAACTGCTATCGGATGCACCCGCAGCTACTCGCCTTCCCGAACGCAGCCTACTACGGGAAAGGCATGAAGTCTGGCATCCTGGATCCGCTCAGAGAGCGGCCAATCGTCGAGGGCATCCCCTGGAGAGACATTCGCGTGTGGGAACCCGGGCGACTGGCAGAGCTGGCCAGACTCACCGATTCCGACGAAGGTGACCTCCGCGCCACCCTTGAACCGCTGGACCCGCCGCTAAGCGCAGACATGCACCATTTCCTAATGGTTCACACACCCTCCTGGGAGGTCACCTCTGAGCTACAACCAGGCTTTGCCAATCTTCAGGAGGCGGCTCAAGCCGTGGACATCGTGCGCGCTCTACTACCAGAGCTCAACAGGGGCACCACTGTCAGAATCGTGGTCGGCTACCAGCTCCAGACGGCTATTCTCATGGACGGATGGCCGCAGGGTCCTCGTCACCTCTCCGGCGCCCTGCGCAACACTAGAGGAGGCGCGAAAGGGCAGCCCGGCAAGGGGAAAGACGGTCCTGGACGCGGTGGAAGGGACGCACCTGGCCCCGGACAACCCCCTCAAGGCCACAGGGTGGACACTCAGCGCTGGCAACAAGTGTTCCGAGAGGACGATAATGCCCACACTGCCATCAGCTCCAACTTCCCTGGACTACGACAAGTTGCGGGCGAGCATATGAGCACGGGGGCGCTCAAGCTCACGACAATCGACTCCAGCCAGGGAGGCGAGGCGGACATCGTAATAGTACTAACTACCCGGAGCAACGGGAGCTATAACTGGGGTTTCGTCGATGACGCCAAGCGCCTGAACGTGGCAATTACCAGGGCTATGCGGAACATCCTGATCCTGGGAGACGGTCGCATGTTTGCCAACGCCACCTGGTCCCAGCGTCGCGTGCTCTCAGAGTACGGGCGATTGACTCGCCTCTGGGTCCAGTTTCGAGGCCACGCCCCTGTTGGCCGCAGGCTTTCCCTGGACATCGACGAGAGCTTCGACCCACTCAAGGACCTTGCCGCATGGATACCCTCGTCCGTCGCCTGGGGCAGCGTCGCAAAGGGGGAGAACGGGCAGGACGAGCTGGACGTCGCCAAGAAGAAAGCGCGCGACGCCCAGGCCACCTGTCTCGCCGAGCGTTATAACGCACCCCTGGAGGAGAGTTACGACTGGGACACCCTGGGCAAGCTAATTTCGGGAGGGCTCCACGATATCCTCTCGACGCCTGCCTTTCATGTGCTCATCTACCTTATGTCCGGGCTGCACCCTCGCGAGCTCACGCTGGCCAACGCACCGCGGCAGCCGGGCGTGCTCGACCGCAAGGCTTGGTCGCGCCTGGGCTTCTTGTTTGACATGTCTCTGGGGCTCGATGCGACCAATCTGGTCTACAACACGCTGTGGGCAGCACTGGTCTGGTCGCTCGGCCTAGGCACCCCCTGGGGGGGCGCGAGCTACGCCGTGCCCGATGACTCCCTTCCTCCGTTGCCCCGCGCCAACGGTAGGCGCGCGACGCTCTGGAAGCGCCGCCAGCGCACCCCCAAAAGGCTCTTCCGTCAGGCCCCCAAGGCTTGGAGCCCCGCTACCAAGGACTGCTGCAGACACAGGAGGCACCCTGGAATGGCCGGGTTGGGAGACATCCTCCGAGGATGTGGTTCCTCGATGGGAGAGTTTCGTCTGGGAATCATAGACACCGACGGTCAGCCCATGGATTCCTGCAAGGCACGTTCGCTTCTGGTTGTCATGATGCTCATGCTCCGTGAACCACGAGTGTTTCTGTGGCCTTTCTCTTGCGCAGAGCAGGCCGGGGACGTCATCGAGGCCATTCTGGGGTTTTGCGTCCCCTGGCAAGAGGTCCACCAGGATTTCCGAAGCCAGTTCGCCAGTACCTGGAGCCTCACCCTGGAAGACCTGGCTGACCTGCACGGTCGCATCGAGGCGGTGCTACCTCACATCTCCAAGCTCGTGGCATTGGCGCATCACCACCCGGCTGCACAGAAAGCCGGCTGCCCCCAGACCTGGAGCGAGATGGACAGGCAAGACTTCCAGCTAGAAGCACCGATGCTCGTCCTCGAACGGATCGTCCCGGCAGCAACTCTGACCTGCCTGGATACGCACGGCTGCTCAGTGTGTGCGCTACACGTCGCACTGGCGGGGTCCGACGCCTCCCTCGGTCCCAACGACAGGGTCGCGGGTCTTTCCTACATCGGCGGCGGACTTGCCCTGTCCCGGACCGACCTCAATGCCCCTCCACCACCGGCTCCGGCCCCAGGCACCAGACTGGACCCTCCTTTCATCCCCGATGAGAGGCTCGTGCTCGAGAAAAAGAATAACAGGTACACGTGCGACAGGTGCGGAAAGGACCATCTGACTGCCGCCGAGGGTATCTGGATCTCCGACAGCACGCGCCAGATGGTCGCTGAGAATAGACCTCAGGCATACATCAGCGGTGCCAACATGGGGTGGCATTGCGCTGTCTGCTGGATACGCCACCTCGAGGACAATGGCCTCCCTGCGCCTGCCGGAACGAAGCTCGCCGACAGAGTCAGGGAACATGAGCAGCAGATGTCGGGGACCAGCAACGACAGGGCGAGCGCCCTCCCTTCCCTGGGGCACCTTCCGCTCGGCTACGGGTGCACCCCCCTGGCGGACACGAGGCGGTTAGCTGATCTCTTCATGGAGCCGACGGGCATGAAGATTCCTGAGTGTGCCAATACCACCATTCCGATCCTCCGGATCCGGGATGGGCGCTGCGGCATCAAAGCTGCCCAGACGCAGACCTACTCTGCGCGGTGCGACACCTGCCCCTAAGGGGCCCCGCTCCTTGTCTGGAACCCCGGCTCCCCGCCTCTGGGTTGCTTCATCTGGAAGCCGGCGGAAGGTATAGGCGTTCCCGAGCAAGACGGGCTGCCCCCCATCGACAAGCGTGCCCTGGCCTGGTGGGGGCGCCAATGGAACGCTACATGGTGCTGCCGACGCTGCCTGGTCCCGATCTGGAACATTGGCCCGGCCACCCTGGATCACATCCTGGATCGCGACTTCCGATCGCTGTATCCAGAAGAACCTCCTGCCCTTCCCCCGCTCAGCAGCCAGATTGGGTTCGAGGCGCCTGTGGACATTGGGGATTCTCTCCCTTGGCTTGGCGTGGACGCCAAGGCCCAGGACCAATTCACCAAAGCCGGAGAAAGCAATCCCCCTGGACCCAGCGCCACAGGCAGCTCCGGTGCGGCGGCGGAGCCAACACCCATCACCTCCCTGGCGGAGTCCCCACCAACTGGCGCGAGCGACGACAGGCCAGACACTCCCATGGCGGCCGACACAAACAGGTCCCAGGGCACAGTGGACAACGACTCGCGCATGGGTCACTATGACCCGCCCGACTACGACAACGGCGAAGGCGCGGAAGACGGGATCCCCCTGAACAAGATGGAGCCCGATTACGGAGAAGAGGAACCCGCTCGTCCTCCCACGTGCTCAGAGTCGGCCCAGGAAGATGATGACAATCGCTCAGGCGGCGATGCGCCGCAGCGAAGCCCATCGGCGGACAGCTCTGATACCAGCCGCGAGGATGCCGCGATCTCAGCCGCAGAGGAAACGCCCTACGCCGACCGCAGAAGGGGTCCAGCCCGAGACCCCGCGAGGCAAGAGAGGGCCAGCGAGAGGGCCAGCGACGGCGGTGGCTCGCGGTACGAGCGCTCTCCTGCGCCCACCCCGCTGCCCCCTGGACAGAGGCCCTATCACCCTCGCTATGCTGGTTCATCGGAGCATGACGCACTCAACCTGTTGTCCTGCCCTGACGGAGGCGGCCCAATGTACAAAGTCAGGCTGGGCGCTGTCGAGCTCGAACGTCCCGACGAGACACCGGCCAGACGCATATCCAGGCTTCAGTCGGAGCTGGGGGCAGTCTTTTGCGCGCTGTGGGCAACGAACACGCAGCGTACCCTGGTCCCTGGATGGAGGGCGCCCAAATCCGACCCGAAACTACACTCGCCCTCGGACATCAACAATTTCCTAGGAGGCCTGGAAGGACTGCGGGTGCGACGCCTACGAGATGAACGAGGTTGGGCTATGATATCGACTGGGATAGGATAAGAGCCAACTACCTGCGTCACTCCCAGACAGACGACAGGGGCAAAGGCGGCTATCACCACACGGGCTGGCGCGACCGTGCGACAAGTTCCTGGGGCACCTGGGGCAGTGAGCAGGGGGAGTGGCGCGACGGATGGCGTGAAGATCACTGGCAGACGGGTGGCAGACGCGGCGGAGGTCGCCCTGATGATCGGGACGATCGAGATGAAAAGAGACTCCGTTGGGGAGACTGAGCTCCCTCTCCGCCCCCTCCCCGCCCCCATTGCCCGCGCCACCACCGACACCTTGCGACGCGCTACCGCGGCCCTCCGCCGCTCTCTCCTTCAACCTGGGGCAGCACCACCGCCCCTCCCCTGGACGGCCCTCTCACTCACCCTTGGGCCTTGGGGTGCCGTTCAGTAATGCCATCTGCTCTCTGCGTGACACCGCGCATCCTGCAGACCAACGTGCCACTGGCATCGCTGCCTTTCTCCTTCGGTGGCCGCAGCCCTCCCGCCGCAAGGCTCTCCCGCTCCTCGCCGTCGGTTTCACTTCCGAATTTCCAGCTGGCGCTGCACTAGGCCGCGCCGTGGGCTTCTCAATCGCAGCGCTTTGCCGCCCTCCACCCGAGGCGCGCACCCCCTGCCTTTGGATTCAGGTGCGCGCTTCGGCAATACCGTCCACAGCCCCCCCGCTGTGGACTCGTGGCCTCTTGCCCTACTGTAGATGTCTCACCGCCAGGCGTTCCTTTCGGCCGTCCGTGGGCCGCGGCTCGCCTGGCACTCCCTGGATTTATATATATATATATAAAAAAGAAAAAAAAAGCTGCACGGCCTTCCGCCGTCACCCTGGATCGAAGTGGCTCTGAGGGATGCGCCTTGGATCTATGACGGTCTCGTCCCTCGGGTGCTATCCGACTCGGTTTGGTAGCGCTGAGACACTTTGGATGTGCACACGCCACGTGGTCGACCGTGCATCGTGCACTACGACGCCCTTCCACTCGATGGATCTGGGCTGACGCATCTCTGTTGTGGAAGGTTCTCCTGTCATCATGCTCCACACCCTGGATGCCTTTCTTGCGTCGCGACTTGGATTCGCCGTCAGGTTTTCCCGCTGGACTTATGTCCCCAGTCAGTCTGTGTTACCCGTCAGACTCCCTGGATCGACGTCCTCGGGAACTCTTAAATGCTGAACGGCCTTCCGCCGTGACCCTGGATCAGTGGCTATGAAGGATGCGTCTTGGGTATACGTGGGTCCCGTCCCTCGGGTGCTATCCGACTCGCTTGGGTAGCGCTGAGACACTTTGGATGTGCACACGCCACGTTGTCGACCGTGTATCGTGCACTACGGCGCCCTTCCACTCGTTGGATCGGGCTGACGCATCTCAGTTGTGGAAGGTTCTCCTGTCACCCCCACACCCTGGATGCGCGTCTGGCGTCGCGACTTCGTGTCACCGTCAGAATTTTCCGCTGGACTCATGTCCCGAGTCAGTCTGTGGTACCCGTCAGACTCCCTGGATCGGTGTCCTCGGGAGCGTTTCTTTCTGTTCGCATTTGGACTTCTGGGAACGCCTCACGCGCCATTTTGGCTGCGCTTGGTCTCCTCGGCGCCTGTCTTCAGCCTCGTTGGTTGCACCGTTGCATGCCCGTCCTGGGGCTGTCTCAATCTCCCTGGATTGCACGTCGGCTGCCGCCCTGGGCGCTGCCTCCCTCGCCGCCTGATCCGCGGCCCCCGCGCGCGCTAGGCAATTTAGTCGCGGCCGTAGCCCGCCCGCGACCTCCCGCCGCTGGCGCTTCCGCCTGCGGCTGTAAAAAAATATCCCCACCAGACGAGGGCTTAATTTATAGGACGTGGCGTAGTCGCTTCGCTCTTTGACGGCGCGCGGTTGCTCCGTGTCGCTCGCGAACAGAAAAGTATCCCCACCAGCCCATTCAGGAACCCTGCCCTTCAGAGCTGACGGGAAAAGGGACGAAGAGACACATCCAGGGAAACAAAGCGAGCAAGGGGGTGGCCTTGGAAGGCCTCTTCGGGCCATCCCTGGGTGCCGCGTTGGGGCGAGGGGAAGAGGAGGAGGAGGAGGATGACGAGGACGAGGACGCGGAAGAGGACGAGGATGAGGAGGACGAGGACTAGGATGAGGACGACGCGGACAAGGACTCATGGAGCCATCTAGAGGTATTCTTGCGGCTGCTGCTGCTGCTGCTGGTGCTCTCTGGGAGTTTTGGGGGCCCTCTTGGAACCCTCTTGGTAACCCTGGAAGACTTCTTGGGATCATCTGGGAGGCCATCGTGTACAGGATGGGGTGATCCCCGACTCAGTTCCCCCCTCAGGAGCAGGCAGCCGCTTCTTGGGGCTCTCTTGAAGCACTCTTGGGCGCTCTTGGAGCGGTCTTGGGGCCGTTTGGAGCATCTTGGGGGCCATCTTGAGCCAGCTTGGGCTATCTGAGCCATCTTGGAGGTCATCTTGGGCTCTCTGAGGCCGCTCGGGGGCTTCTTGGGGGCCTCTCGGGTGCCTCTTGGGGCCCTCTTGGGACCCTCTTGGAGCCCTCTTGGGGCTCTCTGTGGGCTCTCTTGGAAGCCCTGGAGCGCCTCTTGGGGCCATCTTCGAGGCTATCGATCAAAGGAGGGATGGTCCCGATCGGCGCCCCCCCCTCGGGGCCACGATCCTCGTGAGGGGTGTGCAGCATTGGCCCTCCCAAAGACCGATTTTGGACGCTCGGCTCGAACCCCTCGCGGCCCCTCCCGTCCAGGTCCAGCGGAGTGGTAGGGGGAGGGGTAAACCCCTCCCCGAAGGGGAAGAAGGGTTCCTGGAAGAGGAAAGAAACTCATCGTTAGACTACCTGCGCCCAGAGGGCTGGTGGGATAAATCAGGAAGCTCTGATAGCCGGCGGGGTCTGGAGGATGTATCGGGCGCCGCAACTGCTCCAGACCGGTCTGGAACGCTCTGAGGGAGCGCTCTGGAGCGATCGATCCCCACCCTGCGTACGCCTCTGGACCAGCCGCGCGCAAGGAGTGACCCTGGGTGAGAATGAGCTCTGGTGCGTGGCCTGCCGATCGTTTCATGAGATGCGGCAGCACCGGCCTGCGTGTTTGGGCCTGACCCCTGGCGCCCCCCGAAAGCCACAGACCAAAGGCCACTGTGGCAAAGGGTCGTTCTTACGTGAAGCCAGGGCGACCCTATACAGTGTGCGTGCGCGTGCGCCCAATTCTTGGTTATTCGACCTGTCCAGGGAGGCGTCGTCCAGGTGCTGCACGAAACGGGGCTTCGCGTACATGTCCATGTCGGGCGACTCATCCATCCTTACAAGGACGGGAGTAAACAGCGCGGGCGGGATCCAGGGTGCTAGTTTCGGGCTGCTCCCTTGCCCCTTGCTCCCGTAGCCGCTAAGGGAGCAGCCCTGCTCCCTTGCTCCCCTGACCCCTTGCCGCTAAGGGGGCACCCCTGCCCCTTGCTCGCTCCCTTGGTCTAGCTAAGGGAGCAGCCATTTTACCTTGCTCCCTTGCTCCCGTGGCCACCAACGTGCGTAATGACCCCCTGCTTTCCACTTCCTCGGCCTCCTCACGCTGCCTCCTCCTCCTCACTCCTTCTCCCCCCCGTTCCTCGCCCTTCACCCCGCCCCATCCCGTTCCTCACTCTCCTTCCTCGGCCGCGCTTCTCCTTCTCCTCCTCCTCGTCCTCCTCTTCTTCCTCCTCCTCCTCCTCCTCCTCCTCGTCCTCCTCCTCGTCCTCCTCCTCGTCCTCCTCCTCGTCCTCCTCCTCGTCCTCCTTCTCGTCCTCCTCGTCCTCCTCGTCCTCCTCGTCCTCCTCGTCCTCCTCGTCTTCCTCGTCCTCCTCCTCCTCCTCCTCCTCTTTCTCCTCGTCCTCCTCTTATTCCTCCTCTTATTCCTCCTCCTCCTCCTCCTCCTCCTCCTCCTCGTCCTCCTCCTCGTCCTCCTCGTCTCCTCCTCGTCCTCCTCGTCCTCCTCGTCCTCCTCGTCCTCGCTCGTCCTCCTCGTCTCCTGCTCCTCCTCCTCCTCCTCCTCCTCCTCCTCCTCCGCCTCCTGCTCCTCCTCCTCTTCGTCCTCATCCTCTTCCTCCTCCTGGTCCTCATCCTTCTCCTCCTTCTCCTCCTCCTCTTCCATCTCCTCGTCCTCCTCGTCCTCCTCGTCCTCCTCGTCCTCCTCGTCCTCCTCCTCCTCTTCCTCCATCTCCTTCTCCGCCCTACTGCTCCCCATGATAATCCTGCTCCTCCTCCTTGCTCTCCTCCTTCTACCGCCTCCTCCTTTCCATTTTGACAGGCGAAGTCCCACGGGCCCCGAAAGACTAGCTCCGCCCCGCTACTCGTCCTCACGCGCCCCGCCCCGCTGCGGACACGCGAACTCCCACGCGCCTCGCTCCGCCCCGCCGCGGCTAAGCCGATCAGGACCCCCGCGACCCCAGCACCAGCGCGCGGCTCGGACGAGCCTGGCCCTTCGGACCCCCCTGCCTGGCCACGCCCGGGCGCCTCGCCACGGTCGCCGGGCAGGTTCACCTAAGCCCCCAAGCTGCCCCGGGATGCCGGGGAGCTGGCGGCCACCGCCAGCTTCTCAGCATCGGGCACGGGGACGCTGGCCACGCGCCGCTCGGTGTTGGCCACGTGGCGCTGGGCATGGGCCGACGGTTGCGACCCCGTCGGGCTCCGACTGGAGCCTCGTCACGCCGACGTTCTGAACCTGCGCCTCGGGGGGGCCCGCCAGTTGATGTTCAATTTCAAGTCTCTCGCGGCCAGCAGAACCACCAACGTATAGCGACGATCCATTTTCCATAAACTCTCGCTAGGGATGCACCTTGTCGCCCATGCACCTCGCGGCGAGCCCCCCGGCGCTCTCATGGCACGGACAGCGGCACTCGCCCCGCGTTATCCCGCCGCTGGTGCTGGTCCGGCGGTCCCTTGGGCTGGCGGGCGGCTTTACCTCTGTCCCCGCCTCCGCTTAAGTCTGGTGAATCCTCGGGTCGTGCCTGCCGGCGCTTGAAGCAACGATCCTTGATGTTGAACAGCATCTTTCCGCAGCTTGGGCAGCCCCAGTCTCCGTCTAGCCTCCTCGCGCCGCGGGGGCGGCGCCGGCGCCCGCCCAGCTGGCCCTGGCGCACGCCGCCCCACTCGCACTCGGAGAACCTGGGCCCGTCGCGGTATAACTCCTCGAGATTAGATTGTCGGCGTCGCCAGTCCGAACAGCATTCCCCGAAGGGCGCCGGATGCGGCTGCGCGACCGCGGCCTGGCGCCAGGCTTCCTGCGCGGCATCCCCGGCGCGCAGCAGCGGGGTCGGCCCCGAGCAGCAGACCTTCCTAAAAGAAATGCCCGCGGATGGGCCTCCAACTTGCCCGGCCCCCTCGCGGGCCCCTGCGCGGGGGGAACAAATCTTTTGAAGCGGCGCCGCGCGCTCTTGATCCCTCCCATGGCGCGCGCGCTCCTCATCGGGCGGGCCTGCTCGTGGCGCGCGCACGCAGTCGATCTGCAATGGGCCAATCGCGAGGGGCGCCGAGACTGAGGCAAAGAGACGAGTCTGTTTGCACCTAATAAAGCAATGATCGCGGCCACTGCACTGCCGCCTGGTCGCCCGCGCACTGCCGGTGCTCTCGCGAAAAGTGCGCGGGGCGGGGGACTCGCCGACAAGCCGACATCGGCGGCCAATGCTGGGCGACTGCTCAGCAAGGGCGCACTCTTGGCACCGCGCTTGCTCCTGCACATCGGCTCAATGATTAGAATACTTCCCACATGCCACGCTAGAGCCCCCCTGCAGCCAAGCAGCGACCCCCGAGCACAAACCGCCATGGCGGCAACCGCGCCAGAGCCGAGCTGCAGAGATAAAGCGCTGGCAGCGCACAGACTGAGGATCCCGCGACGAACGGCGCGGGCGTTCAGCTTGTCGCTGAAATTCTGGACGACGAGCGCCAGGGAGGCCGCTGTCATGTATATCGGTGCGCTCGTGGGCGGCTTGTGGGCGAGGATGCCGGGGAACGCGCGGCGTCTGTCTGCATCTTCGACGGGGAACGTTCGCCCACAGACCACCAGAGAACAGCGCCACGGGCGCGCGTCAAACGGCAGCGGGAAGGGGACATCGAGGACAGGCTGGATTTGCACAACTCGATCGGTTCTTGGCTGGGCGCCGCGCGGTTTGCCCAGGGCAGCGCTGGCGGCCACGTGGCCCCGCAACGCCTGAGGCTGGATTGCGGCCGCGCGGCCGCAAAGCTGCGTCGTGTCCGCGGGGCCCCGCGGCACCGCAATGCGCGCGGCCCACTGGTTGGCCAGGCCGCGCGCGGGGGCGAAGTCACTGCTCGAAGTTGCGCCCTGGGCTTCCAAGTGGACGCTTGCGCCCCTGCTGGTCTCGTCTGGCCTGGGCGCGAGGAAAATATACACCTCCGTCAAAGATCGCGCGTCCACCGTCCGCGCGTCGCGCAGGCGCGCGGCCCAGCCATCTTCGCCCCTGCGCAAAGGCACGACGTCTGCGCGCGGGACGGGCCATCTCGTGCACACCGCGAGGACGAAGACCATCCTCACCGTGCAGCCGCGCAGACGCGCCAGCAGCCAGCTTCTGGGAAGGCGGCGCCGTCGCGCTGCATCAGCTCCTGAGGGACTTCAGCCACCCGCGCGGCGGCGTCTCCTGGGGACTGCGCGGGCCGCTGGCGGGCGGCGCACTCGCAGGATCAGCGTCGGAGCCTCCGCCCCGCGGAGCCCGAACGGCGACCGCGCGGGGTGCCCCAGGTGTGGACGAGCGCCCTGGCTGCCGCGGGGTGGCCGGGGCTCTCCGCGTGCCCGGGCCTGCTGATCGACGACTGCGCGGCGACCAAGCGGCCCACGGCGCATCGACAGATGGGCGGCGAGACCGCCCGCGGGGACGGCCGAGGGGCGGCCTCCGCTGGCCCTCCAGCGAAGCACTGATCACACGAAGCCGCCTCCTGCTCGAGCTGGCCCCCCTCTGGGGGGAGGCAGGGGTCCCGCGCGGCCAGCTGATGGCGCGCCCGGGGGCTCCGGCTGCGATCCGCCTTTGGTTGAGCCAAAGTGGCTAATCGGTGATGACAGGACTCTTCGTCGGTCCTGCGAACCCCTCCCCATCATCACACATCGTCCCCTCGTTCCTCTTCCCCGCTACTCTTCCTCACTCCTCCTCCCTCCCTTCCGCACTCCTTCTCCCTCCCTTCCTCACTCCTCACTCCTCACTCCTCCTCCTTCTCCTCTTCGCTCGTAGCCCAGGAAAGTCCGAAAGTCATCACCGCTCTACCTCGGCCTGCTGCAGCATCTGGGCACGTGCAGCACGTGCCGAACAATCGAGAGACTGGGAGGGGCAGCGACGGTGTGCATTGCACATGTAATACGCAATGATCATGCGCTGGCACGCAACATCACGCTCCACATCTGTAAGCGAGCGTTCAAGTGCGAGCCGCGAGAGAATTGGGCGGGGGAGAGGCACCTCGGGGAACCAGGCGGCGATGATCGCTGACCACATTCTTGGGCAGCACATATAGTGAGCGTGCCTGTCCGAGGCCTCTTCCTCCAGACAACCAAAAATACACTGGCATTGCTTCTGTGACATCCTCCTCTCAGTCACCCACCCGCCCGCCAATGTCTTGACAGTGCATATCTGCCATGAAGGTGGCGCTTGCAACAAGCGAGAGCGGAGCGCGAGCCAGTCGATGGCTTTGAGAGCGGGAGCCGACAGTGGCCACACTGCCCAAGAGGCAATCCTATGCTTGATAGTGTTCCCGAATTTGTCCTGATATGAAGAGGCTCCCAAGGCACGGCCGAACACCCGCTGGATCTGGACCCGCGGTTTCAATAGCTGCGCCTCCGCCAGAGCTCTTCGAGCGGACTATATCGGTTCACGGAACAGATCACTCTCCTGGAAACCCGACTCAGCCGTTGAAAGTTCTTGAACGAACGGTCGTCTCTTCCAAAATGGGGGCGACCGATTGTTAGCCGCCCAGAGTGCACATGGCAAGAATCGTTTGGCCTTCTGCTGCAAACGCGCGAATAGTGGCCTCCAATTCGTGATGGTCTGATGTGCCGCCCTCCAAAGTGTCGCAGTGCCCTGTACCTGCAGTTCCTCCTTCTCCTCCTCCTCCTCCTCCTCCTCCGCACCTTCGCCATCTCCTTATCATGCCCCTCCTCGGGACGGAATCAGTCCCGAGAGGATCTGGGGAAAGAAATGTTGGCCAGCGTGGGTCCCAAACAATGTGTTCTAGCATGATAGGTCTCGAAAGCTATGCTGGCGCAAACTATGTGGTGCAAGCTGCGTGGTGGACGCTACGTGGTGCTATATACGTACATAGTGCAAGCCACGCAATGTAAGCCATGCGGTGCTTGCTATGTGTTGCAAAACATCCATGCGTATCTGTATATATATATATGTATATATATACACATCTGGTGTGGGCAATGTGGTTGCTCCGTTGCGCCCTTGCACCCTTGAATCCTTGCACCCTTGCGCCCTTTTACCCTTGCGCCCTTGCGCCCTAGCGCCCTCGCGACCTTGCACCCGAGCACCCTTACTCCCTTGCGCCCTTGCATCCTTGCCCCCTTGCACCTTCGAGCCCTTGAGCCCTTGCGCCCTTGCACCCTTATACCCTTTCACCCTTTTTAGCCTTTTTACCCTTGCACACTTGCGCCCTTGCACCCTTGCGCCCTTGTTACCCCCCTCCCCATGCGGGGGGGGGGGGGGCAAGGGAGCAAGGGAGCAGGGCTGCTCCATTAGCGGCAGGGGAGCACGGGAGCTGGGGGGCTGCTCCCTTCGCTAAGGGAGCAAGAGAGCAAGGGAGCAGACCAAAAGTTAAAAGCACCTGGATTCCTCCCACAAGGTGATGCACATACACCCGCCGAGGCCAAGCACATCCGGTTCCCAGGGTCGATGCATGCGCCCTCCTTTGTTAGCCTGGAAGGCATGCAATACACAGATCCTGTGCCTAGGACTGGCGTGGCCAGCCAGGATCAGCGTGTATGTGCACAGTCACCGGCGCCACACGCTGTAGGAGCTAAGCAGAACACCTACTTTAGCAATAGTCTTGCGGAGATCCGCGCGGATCTCTGGGGGCGGTGTTGGACCCCCCGTCTCCCCGCCCCTGTCCTGGCGAGCGCAGCATGCCAGGGCGGCGCCACGGCGGCACCAGGTGTGGGGATGGGGGGCCCAGCGCCGACCCGAGAAACCCGCGCGGACCTCCCAAAACCGAGTCTCTGCTGTACAGCGCTCGGCTCTTCGAAAATCCTTGAGAAGTCGGCAGGGCTGAACGGCCAGTCGGTGGGAGCCCAGCCGTGCTGCGCCGGGAAGGCCAGGCTGACGGGGCTCCGCGGGTTGGCCTCGGCCAGCCACACCTCCGCGCCGTGGGGCCCTGGCACCGCCATGCCCATAAAGCGACTCTTCTCGAGCACCTTCTCGAGCACCTGCACGCAGGAGACACCTACACGCTGCCTCCATGCTCCTGGCATTGATTTCCGACGGTCCCGGGGCCCGAAGCGGGTCTCCAGGAGCCGAAAAGTGCGAAATCCAGGAGCCGAAAAGGGCGAAAAAACCTCTTCGAACCTAGTCGTCGTCATCGTCGTCGTCGTGAGCCTGCTCCCAGTCGTCGACAGACCTGTTTCCGCCCACCTCGACGCCGCTGCCCGAGGATCGCTCGCGCAGCAGGAAATGCGGCACCTCGCCAACCTTCTCGGAGAGCTCCTCGTACCGGTTTTGCACGCGCTGCCGGAGGCTGTCCTCCTGCACGCAGAGGGCACCTACACACCACCACCGTGCCTGGCCAGGGCCCGCCCGGGGTGTAGAGACGCCCTCCTGGCCGAGGCAGGGAGGGTCTGTACACCATCATGGGCCCCAGGATGGCCCTGGCCAGGCACGGTGGTGGTGTGAGTAGATGCCTCCTGCAAATCCTTCATCCACGCCGCCGCCATCTCCCCGCTCAGTCCTGCCTGCTCCGCGGCGGAGCGCAGCACGGAAGGATCGGAGATGTCCTCAGCCTCCTCGAAGTACCGCTGCGACAGGACCTTCGCCACCTCGTCCTGCCTGCCCACCGCCGACGCGACCTCGATGAGGCAGAATGCGTCGAACGTGTTGACCACGCGGCGGTGCGGATTGAACCTGATGCCGGCCTCGAGGCCGGCCAGCCGGATCGGGTAATCCTCCGAGTGCGCGTACTCCTTGGAGTATCCGTACTCGCGGAGCAGGTAGTCGTCGAGGCTCTCGCCCTCCTTCGGCACGTTGGGGTTCAGGAAGACTGGGTGGTAGCGGAAGACAACGCGATCGTGGAGCCCGAGACTCTGCAGCGCGCGGTCCAGGTTGCGCTGGCTCAGCGCAGAGAACGGGCAGCGCACGTCTGTGAGCACATCGATGACCAGCTCGGAACGTCGCTCCACCTGTGGTGCCACAGCCTGCGCGGGAACCAAACGCGCGGGCATGGGCAAGAGCTCGGACAGCTCCTTAAATCGGACGGTGTCTGCGAACTGCGCCTTGGCCTCGGGAGACACCATGAACTTCCGGAAGGACGCGAAGCCCTGCTTCATGGTGATGTCCAGGTAGCTGTCGTCCATCATGGCGTTCCAGCCCCTGTTGACGGCCCTGTGCTCGAAGCCCGCCGGCGTGTCGCACACGGTGTTCCAGCGCGCGTACCTAAAGGAACAACAAGTTGCATACACCTATATTTTTGGAGCTCCGCGCGGATTTCTTGGATCGGCGCTAGAGCCCCCTCCCTGGTGCGCGGAGCGCGCCAGGGGCAGCGCTGGAGGCGCCCCAGGGGGCCCAACGCCGATCGAGGAAATCCGCGCGCGGAACTCCGAGAAATTATGTTTGTGCAATTTCTTGCTCTTCGAGCTCCAGCGCGCGCACCAGAAGTTGCAATAGTTGAACCGGGCGATGCCCGGGGGGCGAGGGCTGACCACCGCGTGCCGGCATGCCGCGAGCACGCCGCCAGAGTAGATCTGCCCGAAGGCCCCCATCTGCAGGAGCAGCGCGTCCCGGTCCGGCTCGCACCTCGCTACGTCGCCCGCCTCCCGGCGACGAGCCCAGGAGGGCCTTCTCAGAGAAGGCTCAGAAGGCCCCTGGCCCTCTGAGAAGAGTTCTGAGCTTTCTCCGAAGGCACAGGCGGCTTCTCAGAAGGTGCGAGGGCTTCGGAGAGGCCCCGCCGCCTTCTGAGAAAGCCTGCCCCCTCTTACTTCGGGCTCGCCGCTGAGCCTCGTTCATCATCAGGAGGCCCGCGCCTTCCGGGTCGGGGGCGAAGGAGGCGTCGTGCTCATGGGCGTACGTCTCCCTGTGCAGGACGGTTACGAAGTTCGAGTCGATGTGCCAGGGGAGCCAGTACTCGCCCACGTCCTCCTCGGCGGCCGCGGCCGCGTCAGTCTGAGCAGCGCTGAGGAGAGCGAACTGCTCCTGGGAGCCCGTGTTGGACGGACCTGTGTCTGTGGATAGCGCCCTCGCCTCGTTCGTCGCTCGAGCGGGCACGATGGACCCAGGCAGCGGCCGCCCCAGCGCCAGCTGGTCCCCCGTCCCCACCGGCCTCGCCGTCACAGAGGACGCTCGTGCGGTGGCCAGCCCGTCGCCCGCGTGCCCCGCCGACTTCACGGGCGTCGCGTGCGTCCGCATCGAGGCCAGCCCGTCGCCCGCGTGCCCCGCCGACTTCACGGGCGTCGCGTGCGTCCGCATCGAGGCCAGCCCGTCGCCCGCGTGCCCCGCCGACTTCACGGGCGTCGCGTGCGTCCGCATCGAGGCCAGCCCGTCGCCCGCGTGCCCCGCCGACTTCACGGGCGTCGCGTGCGTCCGCATCGAGGCCAGCCCGTCGCCCGCGTGCCCCGCCGACTTCACGGGCGTCGCGTGCGTCCGCATCGAGGCCAGCCCGTCGCCCGCGTGCCCCGCCGACTTCACGGGCGTCGCGTGCGTCACGAGGGCAGCGTCGTCACGGGCGTCGCGCATCGAGGCCAGCCCGTCGCCCGCGTGCCCCGCCGACTTCACGGGCGTCGCGTGCGTCCGCATCGAGGCCAGCCCGTCGCCCGCGTGCCCCGCCGACTTCACGGGCGTCGCGTGCGTCCGCATCGAGGCCAGCCCGTCGCCCGCGTGCCCGACGGGCTTCGCGTCGTGTGCTGGGGTCGTGGCAGCGGCGGAGCTCTCCTCGGCGGCCTCGCGCTGGTTAAGGAGCGTGTCCTTGCGAGAAAACAAAGCGATCTTGGGCGCGGTCGCGGTCCGACCACTGCTTCCAGGCGGATTTGGCCTTGGCGACGAGGGACCCCCAGGAAGGGCGTCGTGTCGGTATCGGTGTGGTCGCCCCAGCTTCCAGGCCTGGTTAGAATCGGTTCCTGGATCCCTCCTGGGGTCCGGCCTTGCCAGTTTTTTCGAGCTGTGCCCAGCCGTGCGCAAACAAACAAGAAACCCCCGAAGCGAGGACGTCGTCGTCGGCGGCGTCGGCATCGGTATATGTTCCTCCTCCAGGCCTCGCGCGTGAAGCCCGAGTCGTAGCAGATGAATCGGCCGGCCAGTACGGGGCCCTCGTCGCCCAGGCGGTGGAGGCTGCGCCCAGCAGAGGACCACTTCGAGCACTCCTCCTTCATGATGCTCTCCTCGGCGACGCGCGCACAAGGGGGTGTGGCCGACAATGGCGACGTCGACTCCGATATCGTTTCGGATGCTTTTCGGGCGTTCCTGGAGGTTCTCGTCGCCACGGCTGGGCGCAGCTCGAAACGCGGACCAGGATGGACCCTGGAGGGCCTCAAGGACCGGCTCTGAGCGGATTTTGGCCGGGGGCGGGGCCCAGGGGGGTAGCCGTGCAGGAAGGCAGGGCTTATCCGAAGCCCTCCTGCCTTCCCCAGACTTCTGAAGAGCCCCCGATCCCTTCAAAGAGAAGCCCCCTGCCTTCTTGAAAGGCCGACCCAGTCGCCCCACTCCCTTGCGCGCGCCGCCAGTCTCCACGACTGCGTCGCAGCCCTTGAGGACCTGCAGCGCCGCTCCGTGCATGGGCCCCGCGAGGTCCACGAAGCTGCTCTGGAACTCCTTGCTGGGGAAGATGTTCTTTCCAAAGTAGGGGTCGATCCTGCCGTTGACCTCCTCCTTCACATTGTAGAGGAAGCTGCTCTGCAACGGGTGTGTCTCCTCGCCGGGTACACCGCTCCAGCCAGGGTACGTGTTGCTCACAGCAGCGGCCCTCTCGCGCCCAGCGGCGTCTGTCAGGGCGAGGTCGATGCCGGCGCGGAAGGCCTTCTTGAGCTTGTCGCCGTAGCCAGGGATGTTGACCACGGCAATGGCGCCGTATGCCTTGGGGCCGACGAACGCCTCGCGGACGCGCTCGAGCGCGCTGGGCTCGAGCCTCATGAGGCTCGCGTAATCCACTTGGACGACTGGTGGGGCACCCTCGGTGGGGCCCGCTCCTGAGGGCCGACGGAGCGAGACGCAAAAGCTTGGGAACGGAAGCACCGACCTGGAGCCGGCGACACCCTCCGTGACCGACAGGCTGGCGACAGGCCCCCTGTGGCGAGAACCGTGCATGGATGGGCATTTGCGGGTCGATGCTCCCTCCCCTCCACCCAGCCGACCCCGAAATCTGAGGAAGCAAGCAGATGCCGATACCGCCCCCCCTCCCCGACTGACTAGATTTCGACGCGATTCCAGCCGTGGCGACGAGGGACGCGTCGTGGTATCGGTTTCCTCCCCTGACCCAGGGGACAAAAATCTTCAAATTGGAACTTCGACTTCCACTCTGGAAGATTGCCTTATCCATTATGGGTGCTTGTTTCCTCCACTTAAACTTGATGTTCGACCTCCAGAGCGGAAATTGTCGACCCTCTGAGGACATTGGCCTGGGGGTCCTGACCCTTTCTCCGAGGCCGGCTTCTCATCCCGAGTCCAGTTTTGATGCTCCCAGGACCCAGCGAGGGCCGAGGCCGAAACGGCGAAACAGCTCCGCCCTTTTCCTGAATCGATTGGAGGTCTGGGTACGGCTGGTCCGTGTCGTGACGCCTTGCGTGTTGATTTCTGGCACCCCGCGGATCGTTCCACCTTGCGCGATCGCCGCCTCTCTGACACCGCAGGTCGCTCCATAGCAGACAATTCCGGGCCGCTGGGGGCGTTCAACCTTGGGCGCTCGCGCTGGGGTCGCCGCCGCGTCGACACGACACGAACCTGCCGTACCCTTTCCTCCTTTGGCATTCGTTCCCCCCCGCCCCCTCGGCTACGCGCGAGGGTGACCCCAGGCACGAGTGGCCACCAGTGCGCGCCTTCAGGGGGGCCGCCGGGGGGCCACATCCAAGCGCGCAGGCCAGTCCTGGGGCGGACCCCCCGTGTAGCCGACCTCCCCCCCCCCCGGGAGCTCCTCGGAGGTGGGAGCCGAAGCCGCGCCCGCGCGGCAGGGGGCCCAGAGGCCGCGGGCGCAGGTTCAGGATGCAGCGGAGCATCGCGACGACTGGGAGGCCTCTGCAGGTTCAGGGTCTGGCTGTCTCGGGCCCAGACCTCCGACGATCTGAACTGTTCGACGCTGGCGTCTCTCCTCGACTTCGGCCCCCGGGGCCCGTCAGTGGGCCCGGGACCATCGGACAAAACCGACCGATTCGGGATGACGGGGGGGGGGTCCGGAGCTCTGGTGCCGCAAATTGAACAACACCACGTCGTCGGAGGTCTTGGGAGGAACAAAACACGGCGTATACAGAAACTGTCAGAGGTCCGCGCGGACTTCTTGAAGCGGCGCTGGGCCCCCCTGGAGGCGCCGCGCCGAGGCCTGCAGGGAGGGGGGCTGAGCGCCGATCCAAGAAATCTGCACGGACCTCCGAAAGTTCCTGCTCGTGCCGTTTCTTCTTCCCCGGCTTATCTGGATGATCGTCTGCCACGGCGAAGCGGTTGTTCAGGCTGTGGACTGGATAGCTGCTCGCCTGGCGGCAGTCCCTTGCAAGCGAAGGGCGCTCCAGTGTGAAGGCGCCTGGCGGCACCTGCGGAGAGCCAAATACAGACACACGCAACAAACTTTCGGATGTCCGCCAGCGGCTCTTCCGCCGGCGCGGGACCCCCTCCCAGCCCCCGCCGAGAAGATCAGAAACCTTCGAAACGGATCCGACCTCCATTCTGGAGACGTGTCCCCCCTTCTGTTCCGCAAGCTTCTCCCCTGAGCCCGGAACAGCAAACGATGTGATGCTTTCAATGCGCGGCCCCAGAACTCCCGCCCCCCTCTCCCGGGGGTAGCTTTGCAATAAAAATCCGTTATGGATGGCCCCAGGGCTCGAAAGCGGCTCCCTGAGGCCGAAATCAAAGAAAAGCGCCAGGGCTGAAAACACATATCTTCGGAGATCTGGACATGGAAATGGAAGTGTAGGGGTACTCGAAAAAAGTACCGATACCGCCACTCCACGGCCTTCTCCCGGGGTGCACCCTGACCGGAATTTCGAAAAGAATCCGCCAGCTGTGGCGACGAGGGCTCTCCAGGACGAGCAGCGGTATTGGTATCTTCTCCTCCTCTGAGAAAGTTCGACCTCCCAAGTTGGGTGTTTTGTCCGATCTTCTGGGCCTCCTCAGCGCGCGACGCGCGCTGGCGGCGAGGGTACCGCCCCCAGGGTGTGCGGGGAGGGCGCAGAGGATCAAACACCTTCGAAACGGATGTGCGACCTCCACTCTGAGGGCTTTCTCCTCCGTTCTGAAAGCCCTTCGCCTCCCTAATGGAAGTCCGACCTCCGGAGGCCCAGTGCCAGCACGGAGACCGCCCGCGGACGAGTTGTGCTGCCATAGAAGGGGCACCGAAGAAGGAACGAGACGGGGCCTACTTGCGAGGCGGAGAACTGTCCACAATCGCCGCCTGGGGGATCGACCTTCGGGACTTCGGCAGCTCGTGGATGTGGATCCCTGGGTGGGCAGAATATAGCTACGGATCCATATCCACCGCCCGCCGAGGCCCCCGAGATCGATTCCCCAGGCGGTCGTTATGGATAAATCCCCGCCTCGAATTTTCTGGCCACGTCGGGCCCTGGCCACGAACCAGGTCACCCGTCCTGGATCAGAGGAGCGGCCAGAAAACCATCCCCTCCTGAGCCCGAAGTCGTCCTTGCCACAGCGCCCTGACTGTGTGTGTGTGTATGTCCGTGCCGCTTTCCGGCTCCCTGCGCCTGGGTCTGGACCAGCGCAGCCTGGCAGGCGGCCCTAGTTTCTGGGGCGCCAGCGGGACTTGGTGGCGAACTGGTCGCCGGACCTGAGGGCCGGTCGCGAGTCGAACCCCAAGGGCATCACGGACTCTGAGGCCGCACCCTGAGCCAAAACGGCTGCGGGACACGCCAGACCTCTTCAGATCTCGTCTGACGGGAGCCTCGTCCCTCCGGGAGTGTCAACCTCGTCCCTCGGAGATTCTTGTCCCGTCCGGCGCGCCACGAACAAATCGTGGCGGCCGCCATGCCCTCAGTCTGGGGATCTCCAGGGGCCCGCCTCGGCCCCCCGGGACACTGGAAAGCCTGCGCAGGGCGAAGACCTGGCCCGCGAGAAGGGGCCGAGAGCCCCAGGCCCCGCGGGCCGGGGCCGCGAAGCAAGAACGAGATGTCGGAGGAAGGGGGGCGAGCCAAGCTTGCCATGAGGGGACCGGGTCCTCAGGGGATGCGGGCCCTGGATCCCCAGGGCGAGATCGGATCTTCGTCCCGAGTCGCTTGCTGACGGCCCAGGCCCAGAAGGGCCCCGAGAGGCTGAAAATGGCGAAACAATCTCAGGACCTCTCTCGCCCCTCACCGAGAGGATCCAACCCCTCTCACAATGGCCGTCCGACCTCCATTCAGGAAGCAGTTCTCCCCAATTCCGGATGCTTTCTTCAACCGAGATGGAGGTTCGACCTCCATAAGGAAGGCTGTTGATACTCTGGGCAGGACTGCGGGGCAACTTCAGGGGGGACCAGCTCAGAGGGGGATCAACGAGCTGGAATCGGCGATACATCGCCGATATACCGGTGATAGGCCCCGACAGCGAACCCGCACGTTCCTAGGCTGGGTAACCTATCAGGCCCCTATCGGCGAACAATGGGCGATTGGATGCCGATGCATCCGCCCTCAGCCTATCCCCCCCTACCGGTACCCCTTGATGCACTCGGCAGCGCGTGCGGGGGTGAGGAGGCCAGGGGCGGCGACGATGACGCCGCCGCTTCGATGATGACTGGACGTCCCTGGAGGTTCTCGTCGCCACGGCCAGAAGTAGCTCGAAGAGCTTGCCAGGACGGGCGCCAGGAGGAGGAGGAGGAGGAGGAGGAGGAGGAGGAGGGACGAGGAGGAGGAGGAGGAGGAGGAGGAGAGGAGGAGGAGGAGGAGGAGGAGGAGGAGGAGGAGGAGGAGGAGGAGGAGGGGGGGAGGAGGAGGAGGAGGAGGAGGAGGAGGAGGAGAGGAGGAGGAGGAGGAGGAGGAGGAGGAGGAGGAGGGAGGGAGGAGGAGGAGGAGGAGGAGGAGGAGGAGGAGGAGGGAGGAGGAGGAGGAGGAGGAGGAGGAGAAGGGAAGAGGAGGAGAGGAAGGAGGAGAGAAGGAGGAGGAGGAGGAGGAGGAGGAGGAGGAGGGGAGGAGGAGGAGGAGGAGGAGGAGGAGGATGCATGGCCAGATGTTTTCTCCGTCGCCAGGGACACGATCTGTGTTGGGATGTGCTTGTCCCCAAGACTGCAGGGGAGGGGACAACGTACAGACCAGGAAACAGTACTGTATAACATCCGCCTGCCAATGCCTCGGCCAGCTTTACAGAGGGGAGGGAGGGTACTGGGTGAAAGTTTGAGCCCCGCGGTTGCGGCAGGGCGGCGCACTCTGCAACTCTCTTCCAAGCAAACCCTTACTGAAGTAGTCGAATGCATGGCCAGATGTTTTCTCCGTCGCCAGGGACACGATCTGTGTTGGGATGTGCTTGTCCCCAAGACTGCAGGGGAGGGGACAACGTACAGACCAGGAAACAGTACTGTATAAAATCCGAACCAGTGTAAAGCCCAGGAACAGTAGAACCTCCGCGAACACCGTTCTGGACTCAGACATGAGGCCGAAGTTTATTAGCACGCTGTTGCACTAGAGCAGCATGGAATATTCTCGCAATGGCACGGCATAAAGAGAAGGGGTAAACCTCCGCCTGTTTTGGTACGATCTTGGAGCCTTTCATCTCCAGGGTGAAATGCGGGGAGCCAGTGAACGTGCATATACCTTTGCCTCTACATCGAATATCCAGTGGTCGAAGATCAATGTGGCACCCAAGAAGTCGGGTAGATTTTCTCCAGACGGTGCCGAAAGCGCACATGTCGAAAACCACCTCCGAAACACCAGGAAGCTGCCGGACCTTGAGGACCTGAGGTTGTCTCCAAAGATGAGAGCTGGCAGGGTTCTCGACGATCACTGGGCACCCACGTAAACGGCACTCACGGAGAATACTGAAACTCGCCGCACACAGGGAGTTTCCGAGGTCGACTTCTTTGCGGCAGCTGTCTGAGAGCATGGGGAGGCCCTCGGGGTACTCGGCCGCCCTGAGGGTCGGGGGACCGTTAGGGCGGTTCCTTGCAAGAGAGAAGGAATTACACGGCGTACCCATGAACACGGCCGTCACGAGTCCCCCTCGGACCCAGCCCCGAATAAGCTTGACCAGGGCCTTACTGCACATGTCATGCCCCGCCCCGTGCCGTATGTCGATATCGAAAACAGGGTGGCCAGCCGACCTCATGGATCGGCGCCAAACCTCAGACAGGTGCCCGGAGCCAGCGAAGATCTCGAGGGCCGCGGGGACGCCCCGCTGCTTCACAAAGAGCGGGAGGCACTCACAAGGGTTGCGCCAATGCTCGAGGCCGCCAGGTCGGCGGCGATGAAATTGTTTTGAGACAAGAGACTCAGCTGCTCGTTGATGCGCCCGCCCCGCCCGTAGCGGGCCCACTGCGCCTGGCCGAAGGTGAAGACCAGCGAGTGCGGGAACTTGGCCTTCAGGAGGCCCAGCACCTGCGGCAACCACGGGAACATGGGGCTGTCCGCTAGCAGGCTTTCGTCCACGCGGCCCGTCTTGGGCGTGTCGTTGCCCTCCTGCGGGTGCAGGAGGAGGGGCCACATCTGGCCCTGGCCGTCCTGCACACGGCGCGGCGCCTGGGCAGGAGCTGCGATCAGCTTTCCCTGCAGACGCAGGCACTCGCTGGGGCGCAGGTAGCACATGAAGGTGATGATGCTGGTCAACGCCTCCATCACCTGGCCCGCGGCAATCACGTGCTGCACGCACGGGCATAAGGCGACCCAGGGATACGGCAGGCGGCTCTGGGCGGGCACCATGCGGTTCCAGCCCGTCAAGGCGCGAAAGCTGCGGGGCAGCTCGAGGGGCGCTCCGTTGGGGCATGTCCAGAGGTAGCGGAACCCTGCGATCAGCATCGTCGGCACGTAGGAGAGCTCGCCTGCGAAAACCTTCTCGTGCATGTACGTCGCGAGGGCTAGGTCGATCGCCGGCGCCGACCTCAGCGAGGTCGCGATGTCGCTGCGCAGGTGACGCTCCTGGCCCCACTGGTAGAACGCCGTCACGTACGTCTGGTAGTCCTGGGCGGCCTTCGGCGAGACGCTCTGCAACTCGAGGAAGATCGGGGCGCCTGGCGGAGATGGGGCCTCTGCTGCAGCAGGGAAGGCCCTCGCCCGCTGGGCGGCCCTCGCCCCTTGAGCGCCGGGGCCGTGGGGCACCCACTCGCGGTGTGGGCGTCGCGAGGAGGGCGCCGGGAGGTCGGGCGCCACCTCCGCGCGGGGCAGGCCCCCGGCGTGGGCGCCCAGGGGGCGCGGCGCCAGCTGCGGGCCCGCCGTCACGGCTGTCGCCGAGGAAGCCATTGCGGAGAACCTCGAGCCCCGCGGGCCCGAGCGCTGCAACTGGATTCGGCGCTGCATTGAATCGGAAAGCTTCTGCCCGACCTCGAGAAGCGGCATCGGCTGCGTTGGATTCTGATGGGACCCATCTCCAGCCGATATACGAGTTAGAGGCCAGCAACATGGCAGCCGTCTGACGGCAGCACTGTAGGATCCCAGGGCTCGACGATCGCCCCTTGGTAAACGCAAGAATGGGGGCCATGCAATCGTTCAAAACCAGGTGCTTGCAACCGAAATTCTGGGTGTTCCGAACGATGTTCTTCACGGTGAGCACGAGCGACCGAGCCTCCAAGACAACCTGGGCCTCCTTGTGGGACCACTTCTGGGACATAACGAGGGACCAGTCGCCGCCGTAAACCGACTCTGGGACCTCGGGGAAGGGGGCCTTCGGGACCTCGGAGTCCTGGGGGGGAGCGGTGACACCGCCGCTGACCGAACATTTCAGAGCCGAGTCCCGGGGCTTGAGGATGGCCTCGTGGGCCGCTGAGTAGCGCAAACGCTCCGTATAATGGCCCACGTGCTGGACCTCCTGGACGCTGCGGATGCCCCTGACGACCCCCGCGCCCCACCAGGACGCGTCGGCGCAGTAGACCATGGGGGACCAGGCAGCATTGGCGTCGCGGAAAGCGAGTGTGATCAGCGCGGCACACCAACGAAGCTCACGTTTGACTGAGCTCCAGAGAACACGCGTGTGGTGGCCAGACGACTCGATGAAAGAATACGAAGCCTGTAGACATGAGAGTAATTCACGGCGCAGCAGAGCCCGAGACGTGAAGTGCGACACGACGACCCTGACAAGATCCCCCGAGGCGTACTTCATGTCCGCGACAGCCAGACACCCTAGTCGTATCCGCCAGCCTATGCGGTGACTGATCCCGATCGTCGGGGCGCCCTGGTCGAACGTCCAACCGAGAACACCCCCTCCAGCTGACACCGTCGGACCGCGAGTGCGAAACCCAGCGTCACGGAGACTGCGGTCGACGGAGTCAGTCACGGCATACGTGGGGTCCTTCGATAGGCCAAGGGCAACGAAGTTGTCAACGTACTCTGTATGTAATACCTGCGTGGAAGATCGAACCAGACGGACAGGAAAATGCGCATCGTCAAAGGCCAGACTGGGGGAGGCCAACGTGTTGGTGCGGGCTCGGAACTCCATGATACGCTGACAGATCCATAGACTGTGTTTCCATCCCATTGGGACGGCGGTGAAGCACGGGGCAACCCAGTCGCTGGCCCTCAAGGGGCCCCCAGCGCTGTCGGTAGTGATACCTAGAACCCCCGCTCGTACTCGAGGTAATCCGAAAACCTGCCAGAACTCCGATGGTAACTAAATCCCATAGAAAGCATTCTCAATGTCCGTCTCCCCAACATAGATAGGTCCCCCACCGTCAACCTCCAGGGCCGAGAACGCCGACCCAGTAGCGAGGTCAACATGAGGGGGCTCATCGAAATGCTCGCCTGCCTGGCGCCCGTCAAGGATCAGGCGAAGGTCACCGTTCTTTTTAGCCACAAAAAAGACTCCCACGCAGGACGTACACTCTCGCCTCCACGTCACAAGGTTAGACTGGCTGAGGCGAAGCAGGAAGCGCGCATATAGCCGAGGATGAGAACGAAGATAAGGATCGTGGTAGATTCTGGGAGGAGGTATAGAAGTATCTGTAAGAGCTGGGTCAGGACGCCGTAGCGCATGCAACTCATCAACTATGGCTTCGCCGACGGAGCCGCCCAGCTGCAAAATTCCAGCAGGTGACCACCCGACAGGAGGAAGGGCAACTCTGTTTATATTGGCCTCGCTGATGAGAACCACGGGGCTGCTCGTCACGGAGTAGCCCGGGTTGACGCGGAGCTCTCGTAAGGCCCCTGCTGAGGCGAGGTCCATCGGGGGCTTGCCAAATCGTAGAACCGCTCGGTGGATATGCTCCAAACACGCCTTCTGGGCCGCCGATACTGTTTGACCGCTGTCCAAACCGTGTTGACCGTGTAGCTGATTCAAGACCGAAGCCACCTCGGAGACCAAAGATGCTGACTGACGGTGGACCTCGAATCTCCTCCGAACTTTGCGCGAGACAGAGGTCCTAGGGGGGTCAGAGGAGGCCGGCACAGGCAGGGGAAAAAGATCACGAGGGCACGCTCTCGACATGGGGCCAGGTGCCACGCGATGGCCAGAGCACGAAGAGGACAGGAGGAAAGGGAGATGGTGGCGCGGCCCTGCGCCTCTGCTGGCGGAAAATCGAGGCGCGCCTGCCACGGCGAGCCTAGCCCCTCAGAATGTGAACAGCGGGCGTCAGGGGGAACGACCGCCGTGTGTCCAAACCTAATCTGGACCATGGCCAGCAACAGCCCGTTCTTCTCGGGCTTTTCGGACCTGCTTTAAGGTGTTGGCATCGAGCTCGATTTGCTTGCCAACCCACTCGACCAGGGCGGGACGCACCAGGGCGTCTGCCGTCTCACGCTGCCCCCGGAAGGTCGTGTGCTCACCCAGGTAGCCGAAGGCGTCAGCGGCGCCTCCTCGTCCGCGGCCATGGCCACGGCCCTTCATCGTGGCATACAGATCGCCGTCGACCACCTCGGTGTTGGCCCCGACAAACCCGTCGTGCTTCGCATACGCATACGCGACCAGCTGCACCTCGCGTAGCAGCGACTCGACCCCCGCGACGTACGGCAGGTAGATCGAGTCGTAGGCGCCGAGGGTCTCGAGGGCCTTCATCCCGGGCTCGTGCATCGGGGCGCCCCAGCTGTCCTGGTGGAGGTGGAGGACCATCACGAAGAAGCGGTGGTGGTCGAGAGGGCCCCCGCCCAGACGGTCGATCCGGCGGCAGCACGACAGGGAGGTGTGGGGGCCCTCTATCGCCCAGTCGGGGAAGGCGATCTCGGATAGCGAGCTGGCCACGTCATGCCATGCTCGGCGGGAGCGCTGACCCTTCACCGCGATCACGCTGAGGAGGCGGGCGTCGCCCGATGCCCCGAGGCCCGTGAGATCCTCCACCTGGTCGGAGCGGACCGTACGACCCAGCACGTCACCGAAGCCAGGAACCGTGTGGATGCTGATGTCGCCAAGCATGACATCCGCGTAGTTCGGCGCCGCTGGAGTCCCGCGAGGGCCGTACGTCGTCGTCTCAACCGTGACCATCATCACGTAGGGTGCCGCTACAACCATGCCCAGCCCTGCAGCCAGCAGGGCCCCAGCTGCAGGGGCGCCAGCAGCCATGGCCGCGGGGAGGGCGGCCGGGGCGGCGGCTCCATGCGCCACGGCGGCCAGCGGGGCCGCCACCGCCGTCACCGGCGGCCCAGCGCCAGGCAACGCGGCTGGGGCTGCTCCGAGCAGGGCCTGCGGGGCGGCGGCCGCGCCGGGGGCGCCCAGGGCCAGAGGGCCCAGGGGGGGCGCCATCCCAGGGAGCGCCAGCGGCCGCCCGGGGGCTGCGGGGGCCACGGCGGCGGCTGCGGCTGGTGCCACGAGTGCGGGCCCAACTGCATCGTCCAGGCTGCCCGTCGCCGGGAGCACCGCGGGCTGCCCTGCCGTCCGCTCGCGCGCGAGGAAGGCGGCGTCGCAGACCGCCTCCGCCAGCGGCGGCTCATTGGCGCCGCAAGCTGCGGCTGCGGCTGCGACAGCGTGGACCAGCGATATTCTCTGACGCAGCGGCGCGGGCACGGCTGGCCGCATCGCGCTCCCGCGCCTCCGCGGCGGAGAGCGCGGCCGTGGCAGCTTGGAGGACCAGGATGGCATCGTCGTACTGCTCTCTGGCCCTCCTTGCATTGACGATTGCCGCGTCGACGGCCCGCTCCAGCGACTCTGTGGACCACTCGCCCGCCAGCGACTGGCGGAAGGCCTCGGCAGCACGTACAGCACGCACCTCACCATGGCCACCCACAGCGCCGCCCCTATCACAGGCGATGTCATCGCTGCTGACCGCGGGCTGTGCCTGAGCGCGGGCGCCGGCGCCGGGCTCGGCCTTCGCTGCGGCGCCTGTCGCGGCCGCGGCACGCTCGGGCGTACCGAGCTCGCACCTGCTCCAGTAGGCCACCTGATCCGATAGCTCGGCTGCCCCCGCGGGCAGCAAGTGAAGCGGAGGCGGCCCCGGCGGCGGCCGCGGCCCCTGCGGCCGCAGCGGCGGGGGCACCACCGCTGGCGCACGGCTGGGCTGCGGTGTCAGCGCCACTGGCGCGGGGCGAAGCGGAGGCACCACGCGCGGCGGCCGTTCCATCAAGGCCGCGCCACGCGCGGCCGCCGCCTTGAAAGCTTGAGCCCCGCGGTTGCGGCAGGGCGGCGCACTCTGCAACTCTCTTCCAAGCAAACCCTTACTGAAGTAGTCGAAGGAGGGAGGAGGAGAAGAGCTTGCCAGGACGGATGCCGGGAAGGCCCTGATGGACGCGGCTCTGGGCGGCGATGGGGCGCGGGGGCGCGGCCTCCTGGGAAAGCAGACGGCATCCTGGCATGGATCGGAGGCCTACGATAGGGCTTCCTTGAAGGCGGCAGCGTCTCTGAGAGGCCCCCGCGCCTTCCCAGAAGGCCGCCCTCCTCGCGCCCATTCACGACCAGAATCTGGGCAGAACCCGACCCGGGCCCCTCCTCGGGGTACATCCTGGGTAATTTTCCCATCCGAGTCGAGCTGTGGCGACGAGAACCCCCCAAGAAACATCCACATCGAGGACATCGTCGCTGATTTATGGCTGGATCGCTGGACGAGGGAACCGTCGGCAGCCCACGCTTCTCCTTGCCCAGCGCTTCCTGGTCTTGGGATCTGCGCCCAGACTCTCCTGGGCTGGACATGCACACTCATCCTGGGCCTGGGAAAAACCTGGCCAGGATTACCGTCACCTTGCTGCTGGCGGCTCTCCTGATGGATACGGCATGCGTGCGGTAGAGATCCGACTCTGGAGCGCTCCTTACCAGAGCGTTTCTCTCGGACTCGCGAGTCTCGAGCGGCGCTGGCTATCCAATGCGGGAACAGTTGCAAAGCAACTGCGAGACGACTGTTGTGCACGAGTGCTCCAAATCAGGTAGCCGTGAAAACTCCTTGCAGGTGTCATGAGATGGAGGAGCTGGAGCCGCCTTGAACCTTCCCCGCGGACCGATAGGATGGCTACGATGCCCGATGCCCTTGTGCGCCAGCGTGGCGCGCGATGGCCTCGTGAATGATTCGCTGCCGCTCCAAAGACGTCTGAGGCCCTCTCTGACGGGCCCTGGAGGCCAGGGCGAGGGCAGCTCCCCTTGGAAGGGCGCCCGGCCCCTCCCGCAGGATCGGAACCCACTTCGCCACAACTCCGCAACGGACCATCCTGAGAGGAGTGGGCCATCCTGGCGCGCTGGTCTCCACTCGAGCGACCAAAAGAAACGGGACCTACGCGAGATGACGCACAGGCACCTTGAGCGGCGGCTAACGCGGGCCGCCACCGCGGCACGCTTTATTGGCAACGAGGGCGCTTACGCGCGGCCTTGCGCGGGCAGCTGGCGCGCGAACGTCGGCGCAGACGACCCCGTTGTTTCGCGTCGGCCACTCGGAGGAGGGCTAGACGCGCAGACCCGGGACGTGCTTGTCCTGACGGCCCCTTCTCCAACCGCCGCGCCGCGCCTGCTCCCCCCCCGTGCGCGGAGGGCCCCCCCGGCCTGGAAGCTGATGGCGCCCTGGGAGATGGCGGGCAGCATCTCCCCCCACTCCAGCACGCTGGTCGCGTGCTGCGTCATGTCCATCCGCTTGAGGCCTCTCTGCCCGCAGGGGCGAGGCGGCCCCGCGCGAGCCCGCAGAGCGAACCGACTGGCAGCAACAGAACACGCGGCCGACTTCGGAAGCCCTTGATCCGAACACAAACGCAGTCTCCTGGGAACGCAACGTGTACTTTCGCCGGCGTCCGCCGGCGGAGCCGCCGTCGTTTCACTTCCGCCGGCTTCCGCCTCCCTTCGGCCGCCATCCGCCGAGGAAGAGATACCGACCTCGCGACTCCTCGAAGGCGAGGCCCTCTCTGCGACGCCGCGTGTGGAGCAGCAAGGACGCTGCTGAGGACGACACACGGGCGCAGCGCCGCTCCCGAGCCGCCCCCGGCTCGTCCGTTCCCTCATCGATTGGCCCATTGGTTGATGAACTCGGTCGACTGGTCCGCTCATTACGGCTCGTTCGTGTCGTCACGACCTGCGCGATGGTTTCTGACACCGAGTGGATCGTTCAACCTGGAAGGATCGGCGGCTTTTCGATGGCCAGATCGTTCTACATGGGCCGATTCCCGATTCTGGGCCACTGGTGGCGTTCAACCTTGAACGTCCGCGGCGGGGTCGCGGCGCCGCCGCGTTGACACGGCACGAACCTACCGCAGCCTGTAAAACCACTCTGCGTGTGATGCTGTGCCTGGGGGGATGGCACATCTTTGCGCTGCACTGGGCCGGCTTCACATCCACACTTCTGTACACCGATCTTTCGGTTTCGGAACCCCTGGGCCCCAACAAATCCCACCAGCCCTTTAGGGCGTAGGTGGTCTAGGGAGGCTCCTCTTCCAACCCCCCTCTTCCCCGTCGGGGAGGGGTTTATCACTGTTCCTTATTAATATACACCCCCTCGCCCAGGCGACCGGGGGACAACCCGAATCCATGCCGACACCATGCCGATCTGCCCCCCACCATCCCTGTCAAAAACAATACGAACCGCACTCTGCCTCCATGTTTGGAGCATGCGCGGCCAATCCGATGCGGCACCCCCACCATCCCTTTCAAAAAACAATGAACGTACACTTTGGGGCAAAGTCATGCTCGTGAGGCCCGCGAGCACTTTGTATTGCGTTTGGCAAGGACAGCGGGGGGGTCAGCATATTCCCTGCTGCGCGCAGGGCTACCATCCCTGACCAAAAAAACAATACAACATGCACCTCGCGGCGAAATCTGGATCATGCGCGGCCATCCCGCGATCACTGTCAAGTGGTTTTTGATAGGGACAGCGGGGGGGGCGCGTTGCCTGCTGTGCGCAGGCCCGCCAAACACAATGATGGGCACCGGTTTTCGACAAGGATGGCGGGGACCGACATGTTTCCAGATGTGTGCTGTCACGTGCGCAGGCGCACCTGACGCACTCTGCACGTGCTCCGAACGCGGCGCACCTGGCGCGGCTGGAGTGTGCGGCACACCTGGCGCACTCGGAGCACGTGGCGCATCTGGCGCACCAGGCGTGCCTGGTACGCTCGGCCCCAGGGGTGCCTGGCGCGCGTGGCGAGCCTGGCACGCGTGGCACGCGTGGAGCACCTCGCCCAAGCGTCGCGCATCTGGGGTCGGCTTAGGTACCCACTAGCTGCCCATCCAAAGACGACCGCTGAACATGCTCAGGCTCGGGTGTTACTTATGTGTAGGGAGGGCGGATGGGAGTGAGCTAGACGGCTTGCGGGCGGGTGGGTAGCTCGACCCCTCCCCCTACTCCCTCCCCTGGACCTTGAAGGGGGGGGCGCTGGTAGTTGGAGCGTTCAAGATGGCCCAAGACGGCTCCAAGAGCGCCTCGGAGAGCCCAAGATGAGCTCCAAGATGGCTCAAGATAGCCGAAGTTTCCTCAAGATGGCTCCGAAGATGCTCCAAAGGCCCCAAGACCGCCCCAAGACGGCTCTAACAGGCCTCCGAGACCTCCAAGGAGGCCTCCAAAAGGCCAACATCCTTGCAAAACCTAAGGGAAACCAATGTCTTTTGCATCGCCGCCTATTCGCTTCCGACAGCCTTCCGAGGCCTCAAGATGGCTCCAAGATGGCCCAAGAGGGCCCTACGAGAGGCCCAAGAGAGCCCGAAGACGGCCCCAAGAGCGCTCCAAGATGGGTCCAGGAGGCGATCTTTGGGGCTCCTGCGGGGCAACGCTAATTGGGAAACCCTTTTTTTTTGATCGATGTCCTCCAAGATGGCTCCAAGAGCGTCCACAAGGCTCCCAAGAGCGCCCCAAGAGGGCCCCAAACGGCGCCCAGACAGCCCCAAGAGGCGCCCAAGAGGCCTCCAAGAGGCTCCCAAGAGACCCTCAAGAAGCTCAAAGAAGCTCCCCGAGGCATCCGAGACGCTCCAAGAGGCTCCCGGGACCGCCAAGAGGCCCTAAAGACGCAAGAGAGGCCCAAGAGAGCCCCAAGAGGGCCCCAAGAGCGCACAATAGTGTCCCAAGAGCGCTCCAAGAGGGACC